>VZRQ01008244.1:337192-440365 GCA_013397975.1 Machaerirhynchus nigripectus
GGAGCGCTGCCGCCCGCCCGGCATCTCCTCCCGGGCAGCGGCAGCGGGAGCGGGAGCGGGAGCGGGAGGAGCAGCAGCAGCGCCACGGCGAGTCCTTGCGCGGGCCGCGGGCGGAGGGGCAGCGCCGGCGGGGAGTGGGGCCGCGCCGGCCCCGGCGGGACACACGGTGCTCCTGCGAACGGGATTCAGCTCCTGCTGCCGAGGGACCCTCGGGAGTGAGCGTGGGTTTGGTGTTAGATGATGGGGAGCGGGGGGATGACTTCTCCAAACTTGCTCGGTGTTTTGTTCTTCAGCGTTTGGACGTGCACGGTTGCACCGCCCCTTCTTCTCATAGTTTCATTGGAGTTAAACTTTGGGCCGCCAGGAATGTGCAGGCTAAAATGTGCTTACCAGTTGTTAACAGACTAAGTTTTACTTGTTTTCTTCTCATTTGATTTACCTAGTGAATCAATCGCATTTCTTTGAAAGAGGAAGTTTACACTATGTACATTTCATATGTGTATATGTATATTTACGCCTGCAGTTTATGTTCTGTATATTTCACACAGTGTAAATGATCGGCAGTTTGGGATTTTCAGAAATTTCAGGTTGGCTATCAAGAAATGAAGGTTAGGATGTGCCACGCTGGACTGCGAAATCTTCTCCAAGGGCTGTGCCTCAGTGCCAAGTACTACTCTAAGCATAACCCCCCTCAAACAATGTGTCCTTACAGTAAAATCAAACCCAAAATGTGCCACATCCTGGACTGTTCAGAAAGTACATGCACCCACAGGACTGCACCACCTGGAAGCATCCTGCCATGCAGATTCTTTTCCTGCAAGGTATGCCATTTAAGTACAGACTTAATATCAACAACCACCTTGGCACAGCTGTTAAGGGACCCAGTCGTACTTTTCACATGTTTAAGAGACACATTTTTCCCAGAGAATTTGAAGCAGAGGGATAAAGTCCAGGATACCAGTTATGTTCAAAGACATGTACCATTGTTCAGCTTTCCTATGCTGTTTTGACATAAAGCTGCATTTTGGTTGATTTTCCTGCTGTAGTAATTTTGAAAAAATTGGTATCTTCCAGAGTCAGGTAAAGTGTCAGCAGAAAACTATAGGGAGAGATCAGCTAGCGTAGAGGCAAAGTGTCCAAACTGATGATACCAAACTGAGCTGGCTCAAAAAAACCTTCACTTTTCCTTGTTGACCAGTAAGTCATGGTTTCCATCATATTAAAAAAATTATTGACATGTCATAATTGCACTCACATGTTCTAAACTATACACTAAAAGGTATTTGTATTGATTTCTGTAAAAATATTGTGCAATTGGATGGCAGTATATCATGCACAGAGTCAGAAAACTGTCTGAAATAATTTTAGGTCTTCTGTCTCTGTTTCTAATACAGATTTTGCTAAAGGTATTAGGAAAGTTTACTGCAGTATGACAGCCTGGAAACTTATTTATATATATAAGTAGTGTTTAAAAATATTTATGTTTTGGTTTATTTGATCCTAAACATGTTTTCAGATGGATGTGTGGTTATCCTAAAATTGTTTCAAATTGAGAGTGTTTCTTCAGAGGTGACACAAAGTTCGTCTTGTTGTAACTCTTATTTGTCACCATAAAGTAAAGAGTTCCTAAGTCTGTGCCTCAAATGTAAGCAAATGTTTCAAGGAGAACATAGGAGGTCTGGATGGACGAGAATGTGTGGTTCCATTTACTCAGTGGCACTTCACTAACACAAATACTGCTCTGTGACACTGGTCCCAGGATACAAACACGTGGTTTTCACCTGAAAGGAGGCTGTGCCTGTTTGCTTTGGAGCAAATGTTTGCACACCAATTGTCACTGAGATCCTCTGCTATCCTGAAAACCTTTCTAGATTACTGTTTTTTCCCCAGGCAGGGAGGTGTACAGTAACTCTTAATATATCCCTACACCGTGACCACCAGCTGTATATAATATTTCCAAATGAATACAATGGGAACTGCTGAAAACAAAAGGAGGGCAATCATCAAAAGATTCATAAAGCGTGGAACTTGTCAAAATAAGTTGTGGATGCTACAAACTTACATAGGTGTAAGGGGAGACATATACAAGATATAAATATGCCATATATGAGAGAGACTTTTCATATATCCAGGAACCATGTTCAGGCCAGGAAATTCCTGAGCTAAAATTGTTGAAGGCTGCGGAAATACCCGTTGGGGAAAATAATCTGGCTTCTCCCATTCTTATGCTTTAATAAGTATCCATTTATGGCCACTGTGAGGTTTTTATTTGGTTGCATCTAGTTTGGGAGATGGTGTTCTCTGTCAACAGTTTTGCCAGTGGCTGGGGTGAGGTGGTACAACTTAGGCATCCAGCAGTTTCTTTCTCCTGACCAATCGCCCAGTTGCTCCAGAGCTTCTCTAAGAGCCTTCACAATTTCTTTGCCTTGTGCCAGGTGAGAGGAAGCATTGGTCTGCACCAGTGACAGACACTCTCAGCTCTCATCAGTGATGTGCTTTATGTTCATAGGGAGTTTGGTAACTGGAGCCGATGGTTTCCCTTCAGAACCCACTTGAAACATTCACATTTTGGTTCTCGTGCGTTTCTGAAGACAAACTAGGAACAAACCAACAGGCCTTGGTGGAAAGTGAGGATGGGGTATGAAGCATAGGCTGCTTTTTAGGCTTAGACACATCCACATCGTGCATTGAATGTTATAAAATGCTACTTTGTGTAATCTGTGCAGTGTTACGTAGTGTAATATACATTGTGAAGCTTATTACTTGATCAAGTGAGATTTCACAGCATGCAAGAGGAAGTAGCATTGTTCTAGCATTTTTAACACGCTTTTAACATTTTTACAATAGAAGATGGCTTTGTTGGCAGTGAGGTAGCAGTAGTCACATTTCGTGGAAAACCAGATCCTTAAACTTACTCCTGATAAAATTGTTGCATAACCCATATCAGTTCACTACTTCACTTCGTCCTGCACCTTATGAACATTTATATTAGCACTTCTGAGGAGCACTTCTGGAGCAAGAACCAGAACAAGCTGCTAGGACTCCTAGGTACAGGGACAGAGGTGTGGGCGGTGTTGTCTAGGAGAGGAAATGAGAAATTACACTCTAAAGACAGGAAATTATGAAAGAAAGATGTGAAGAAGGAAAAATAATAGAATTCCATAAAATATAAAACCTAGTTCTAGAACAGGAATGAATATATTTACTTATAATCAATTAAGAGCATATATTAATAGTACCCTAAATTTTGAAGAGAAGACCTCAATAAATATGCCAAGTAAAGCAAGTTTGACAGTGCCTCCCCAAAAGATCAGGAAGAGGTACAATAGAATCTATTTCACCTGCAGTTTTTCTTTTTATTGGCATGTACTTTTGTAATAATGCAAAGGTGGTTTTGGGCCTGTGGCTCAGGAGGTATTGCCTCAATGTACTCAGACTGGGGTACAGTGTGCTGGCTTGTAGCCATTGTTGTCTTTCCTTACTTAGCAGGAGGGAACAAAAGTCCCTTCCAAAAGGAAGCAAAATACATCCATAGTAACTTCAGACCTCTTGCACAAGAACCTTCTGAAATCAGAGCAGGAAAACTGGAATGACATCTCACCAACATACAAAGCTATGACAAAGAGAATCAGAGAAAAACTGGAAGAATTGCACAACATGTATACACTCAATTCAGGAAGCCCAAGGGTAAGTGGCAAACAGTACAAACATTTCCCACCACTGACTACAAATAAAAGACAGTGAAGCCATTCCTGCTATAAAATTCTGGTTTACTCGGTTTTTTATGGTAAAAAATTTTAATGTTTTAGTAATTGTGGATAGTCACAGTTTGTGTTTAGAACAGCTTACACGTGTTACAGCAGTGAATTTACCTTAATTTCTCCATAGGCAAAAGCAAGTAAAAATAAAATAACCATCTGACTTTTGGATAAAGAATACAAGACATTTTAAGTTGCAAGAGCAGTTGCAGGTGATCTGAGCCTTCTGTGAAATTTAGAGCAGGTAGAGGTAGCTTAAGTACCCTAGCTGAAAAAACCTTCCTGATGTGTGCAATTCCTTCTTCAGTATGGAATATCCATTCTGTCATTTGTTACATTTGTTACAATTTGTTACCTTACAATTCTGCTGTACAGCAAAATGACTGTATATAGGGATTCAAAAGAAATAGTCCAATTGTATGCTGGACTTGAAATATGTTTGTTTGTATTGAACAGATGAGGTTTGGAGAGAATGTGTACTTTGAAGAGAATGGCTGCATATTTCTTGCAAAAGCAGATGATGGTAAGGGATTTTTCTTCCTAATATGGTAGGATTCCTAAAAAAGGTGTACGTGTATCATTTAGTGTTCTTTTCTTGCATTGATGCTGAACTTGTCTGTTTCTTAGCTAAAAATACTTTTATACAATTCTGTAATAGAGTAATAATTCTGAAATCCTGAATCTAGAGGAGAGTTAGAGAATAGTATATATTGATACTAAGGCAAGTTTCTGGAGAGAGAAGAGAGAAGACACTTCTTTTCAGAGCCCTAACTTAACATTTTGAAAAAAGGAAAGCAACATCCATGCTTTTTTATTTTGGGGGGGCTGGGGGGGGGGAAAAAGAATTTCTAATTTTATTTATTAAAAACAACTGTACTTTAGCTATCTGAGCTTTAAAATTTAATACGTTTAGTAGAAGCCAAGACCTACACTTTTGAAATATTTTTAGTAACAACTACAGGACTTATTTCTTTAGAACTGTAATTTTTTTGTTTATTTTTACACAGTGCGTTTGCAAATATCTTGCAAGGAAGGTATTTGGTGTTGATAAATTCCAGGAGAATGTTTGTGAATATTGGAGGCAGATTTGTTAAATACAGACATTAACCATCACCATTCATTCTGACAGTGTCTTAATTACAGGATTTTTTGCTATCTCTTTTTTCTGTGTAGTAGATGAAAGAAATGCTGACATTTTATTCAGTATTGAAGATCTTGGCTTTCCTGATGCCTTTATTCAACGGATCAGAATTTCACCGGATCAGAGATACATGGCCATCAGCTTAAAAAGTGAAAATTCTGAAGAGGCAACCTGCATTATTATGAAACTTGGTAATTTTCCTGTTGTGGAAAAAGTAATTCCAAGTGTATTTAGCTTTGGTAAGTTGTTTATAAATATCCTGTGGATCACACAAGCTTTCAACATAACATTTTTCTTAGTTTCCAAATAATATTTTTTTTGAAAAATGAAGGCAATTTAATCCTTTTAATCCTTACAGATGTTGAATTGTTTCTTATTTATGTTTTCTTTAACACTGCACAATTACAGGTTATCTGTTGTGCAAGAAAGGTACTGCTTTCTGGATACAAGTTTCCTTCACTGTAAAAGCATTTATCCATGTTAGAGCAGTCGTGCATATAATTTTTTCTATTGAATCCTATATGCTGTGTTGAAAATATAGTGATGTGACTGTCATATAAAGATCTTTTTGGGAAATGTTCTAATTGATAAACTCTTACAGCTACAACTGAAGTCACTGGTAGCTGTACACAGTTAGCTTTGCTTGAGAAGTGTGAAAGTACTACCTACTAGTGAGTATTGGCTGGAATGTGAACTGGAATCCAGGATGTGGGTCACAATTCAGAGCCCAATGAAGTCAGCCAGGCCTTGAATCAGTTCTTTCAGAATAGATTACAGAGCTTTACATTGCTGTTAAAAGAAGCAGAGGTAAATGGAAGTGAATTCTTCTTTTATAGTATATTAAAGAGTATAGCAAAAAGAGTATAATAGTATGCATACAGTGTTCCACATCTTGTACTTTGGATTATATTGCTAGATGTCATCAAGTATATATAGTGCAGTAAGCAATTTGCCTGGGCAGGGCAAAAAAATAAAATTGTAGGTAAAACTTCCTTGTTAAAAAAATGAGGAGTAGCAAGAATTTAGTGTTATACTTCCACACTGAAGATTATAATGCCTGTTGAAAACGAAACCTGGAGATTTGCCAATTACATTTTATACTGTACTTGATTTGAACATCTATCTAGGTTGACCCAGAAGAATCAGTACAGTCAAGAAACCAACATCCTGTTGTCTAAATAGGTGAGACAGATAATAAGAGTACAGAAGATGACTATCAGAGTGGTAAATTCTGTAAAGTTAAGTCAGATGTGAGTGAGGTACAGAGGTGTAGTGAAGCACAGAGGTGCCTCAATCATGAGCAAGAGAATTAGGTCTTATAACCACTTGCAAAGTTTATGTGCTAGTATTCAGTGATATACAATAGCAGGGAGACAAACAGAAGTTCCTGATTTTTTATAGGCTTGGCTGTTTTTTTATAGGCTTTTTACAGTTCTTGATCTTTTTATAGGCTAGGCTTTAGAAGAACTTGGATTTCCCCTCTAAAGGTTTGTCTTCATAGTGAACCCTCAGCTGCCTGTGCTCTTTGGAGCCACATTGCTGTTCAGAAAGCAAAGTGTTTGTGTTATTTTGGTGTAATTAATTCCTTGGGCTTGTACTGAAAACCAGTATTTATGCATAAGACAGCATACAACAGCTTTTCAAAACATACGTGTTAAACATCATTCTGGTGGCTGTAGGAGCAGCAGAGATGGCAGTAATGTGGCTGGATCAATCAGAATAACAAGGTTCCTGTATTTATACCTTCCTGTGTTGGTGAACACATACGCAAGCATAGAAAACCGGAGAATTTTTATCTCAGCAGTACCATGGGGCACATGCATCATCTCTTTTCTCTAAATGGCTTGTGTGCAGTCACATGCAGCAGTACAGAGCTTATGATGTCTTTATTATCTTGCTGACTCCATGTAAACCTCTGTTTCTCTGCTGTTTTAAACAGCCACATGTCTCCTGTTTTCCTGTTACCTCCAGAACCCGCACAGGGTCAAGAGCTTCCTGTTACTGGGCGCTGCAACACTGACCTCTGCTTTTTTTTGCTTTTTTTTCTGATACATTATGAGATTCTTGTTCTGTGGTATTCAGAGAAAACGTGGGAAAACCTTTTGGCTCTTACCTCAGTCCCCACAGGATGCAGAAGTGCTGTCCTCAGTTCCATGCCAGCTGCAACCCACCTTTTTCAGCACTCGGTCTGGTGTCCATAGAATTACCATTGTCTCTCAGTAATATTAGACACTATTCTGAATTTGATATGCATTTGTCTTTTTTTTCCAGAATGGGCTGCAAATGATGTTCTGTATTACACAACTCAGAAGAACCTCAAATGCCAGAATGTGTTCATGACCACTTTCACTTACCAGAAACACACTAAGTTAGTTTATACAGAACAAGATGCAAGGTAATGCTTACCTAAAATATAACAAGTATTTTACATATTTTAGAATATTTTCTATATAAAACATAACTGGTTAGGAAAACAAAGTGTTCCATATCATATTTCAAATGGTAAAATGCATTTTTGTGTTCTGTTTGTAGTGCCTTATACAGCCTGAGAATGTGCTCTGTTCTCCTTTTGATATGTGATCAAGAGAGATTTAACTTTCCTCTCTTACCTCATGAGTTCAGCTGAGTTTATAAATGTCAAGGTCACTCTCAGGTCAGGGTGTCCTTTAATGAATGTGTGACAGTTTCATACAGGGTAAATCAGACCGTGGATTCAGTTTTGTTTTCTCTGCTATTGATGTCTGATACATCTTGTAAAAAAAATACAGAAGTTCAGGCTAATCCTTGCTCTGGGTAATGGATGAGCAAGATCATTACAACATTCCAAGAGACAGAACTATTGTTGACTGAATACCCTCTCAATAACCTTTCTTTAAGCAGTGGTTTAGGAAGACAAGAAGGCTTTTTGCTAAATTGAGTGCAGAACTAGCTTTTCAGCATTGTAGCACGTGGTATATTTATACAACATTCCATAAATATTTGTGATTATTCTTAATTCAAGTTACATATTCAGTAAAGAAATTTCAATTATACTTTCATCAGGGAAAAAAAAAAAAACCAGAAAAAATCTTCAATGGAGATGGAATAAATAAGATCCTTTTTTTCCAGCTCCATTTGATGCATAGTTTTGGAAAATCAAGTTGCACTGACCTGGCACTTCCCCACAGGGAAACTGTTGGCATAATTCTGAAGGTCACAGTCATTACAGTAAATCTAGTAGAAACTTACTCTAAAGGTTCATGTGCTATTGCAGCTCAGAGCTGAACTCCTTCATCGGAGATGGCAAGACCTTCTTTTGTATTGCCATTGAGCAGTTCTGTTCTGCATCTCACCAGCTCTTCTAGTTGCAATCAGATATTTTTTTAGAAGCTGAAAATTTCTTGACATCCTTAAAAAAAAGCTACAAAGATAAAAAAAAAATTGTAATATCAAGGTCAGATAATTGTAAAAATTGTAATATCAGGTCTCCTTGGGGAGAAGTGTAACATGCATCTCAGTTCAACCCTCTCAGAGGTAGGATCAGCAGCGCTGAACTCTTGCAATCTCTCCTGGATGCAGTGCCACATTCTTGCCAAATTCATGCGTATTAGAAAGGCAGGAGGCTGATCTTTCTTGCAGACTTTAGGTCCCCCTCTGTGCCTGTCCTCCGAAAGATGTCAAGAGGGTGCAATTAGAAAAAACAACAGTACCAAAAAAATGTGAGTTCCTCCACCTGCAAATAATTAAAAGCACTGAAAATGCTATCTAAAGCATCCTTTTCTTCACCAGTCAAATATTCTGAATTCTAGAGAGATCATTATTGCAGTCATGTATCTGATCTGTATGATGCAGATTGTGGTACTCAACCCTGCATTTTCTTGATGGAATCTGGATCTTTGTGTTGGACAGTTTTGCTTTTAGAGACATCCAGTCCTAAGGATTCAAAATGGCAAAGAGACTGTTCTGATCCAAGATGTGACATTCCAGTTAATTAGGATGACTCACAGAAATTTGAATCAGAATTTCAGCCTTAATTTCTCTACTATTAGCATCCAGCCACTGGTTACCATTTTGCTTTCTGTTTCTAGATTTTAAAGGCATTGAAAACCAGTAGGTAGTTCCTAGTTTCTTAGTTCCAAAACCAGTTCCTAGTTTCCAGCTTTATCACTGCAACACTGTCCAACTTGCCTCATATAGGCCTCTGTGCCTTTTTTCTTTATAAACAGTACTTTTTGTCTTACTTCAGACAAAGTTAGGTCAGTAGCACACAGACATTTTATCAATTTATTTTTATAATAGCTCCGACTTTTGTTACTGCTGTTCCCACATGATGTCATTTATTAATTTAATTATCCATTACTATTTTTTTTTTAATAGGGCTACAAGCTCAATTAAAAGTTCTACATTTTTCCTGCATTTTAAAGCCTGGATGCATCAGTGAACTTCCAGTCTAGCTCAGTGATGTAAAAACCTGGATTCAGTTGGGCAACAACGGAACTGCTTTCCTTGCAGATTTCAGGTTTCACACACAAGATTGAGGGTTTTTAAATCCCAGGGTAAATGCAGCAGAAGTGGGTCTGGGAGCCAAGTAGCCTGAAATTTCTCCAGTCTGCTTAAAGGAGTGCTGTTTCTTACCTTGCAGATGGAAGCCCATGATTCTGAAACAACTGATGTATTTTAAAATACTGATAAAATTTAAGCTTTTTTCCTTTCTTTTTCTTTTTTGTTTTTAATTATTCCCTGCAGATTCTTTGTAGACCTTTATTGCACAAAAGACAGGCGTTTTCTCACTATCAACAGCAACAGCAAGACAACCTCAGAAGTTTGGCTGGTTGACTGCAGACATCCCTTTGAGTCACCTGCTCTGGTGCAAGCACGAACCACAGGGGTCATTTACCACATCGAGCACAGAAAGGAGCAGTTGTACATTCTTACTACATATGGAGAACCTGCGGAGTATAAGGCAATTTTGGCTGATAATTACATTCATAGGATTAATTGAGATACCTATTGCAGGTCATATAGAAATAGTAAGGTTGGCTTTTAATTCTGTTCATCACAGCCTACTGAAATAATTTAAGAGACAGAGCTGCATGGATTAAAAAGACTGATAGTGCTGCATGGAGTCTCTCCTGTAGCATGCCAGTTTGATCCTAACTCCTTTGACAGCATCAATAAATGACTATGCTTTAACAGTCATTTCCCCTATATCAAAACTTAAGTTGGTGATCTCAGTCTATGTAATGTAACCCACCTACTATTGTGCTGGCCATGCTGAAAGCACTTACTGCACTACAGTCTTCTCTAGAGTAATCTTTGAGACTTGGTCTTCTCCAAATGTTACTGAATTGTTCTTCCATTTTGCCTATGGGAGTTTAAAAATCTCCAGTTTCAGACAGGCAAACGCCCCAAATACAAGTAAGTATTTTTTTGCAAGAAAAATGTGGAATGAGATCACCTGTAAGTCTGCACCTCTCATTTGTAACTCTTACTGCATTTTAGTAATACAAGGTTGTTCATTTCTTTTATAGTTGATGAAGGCACCAGTAGCTTCCAGTGGCAAGGAGAACTGGCAGTTAGTTTATGCACTGGAGAAGCAAACCAAGCTAGTAGACTTTGAGATGTTCAGTGATGACTGTATTATGTTCCTGAAGAACGCTGGTCATCTTTACTTAAATGTGATTTCTTTTGTTTCACACTCAGTTCAGTCAATAAAGGTAAGTTCTAGCTTGGCTTAAGCACCATAATATTTTTCCAGCATTATTTCATTTTTTTTAACATAACATTCTAATGAAAGCAAAGATAAATTCCAAAAGTAAAAGCGGTTTGGAAACTATTAAGACTGCCAAGTTCATCATTATAACTAATTGTATTACCCATGGCTGTTCTTCAGGATTTGATGTGGTGGCTTATTGCAGCATTTAGAAAGTTAAAGAGCAGCTATCCTGTGAGTCAGTCCTTTCTTCAACAGATTACAGTCAAGCTCTTCACAATACAGCTGATTTCTAATGTAACTGAGCTCCCTGAACGCTCTACTTAGCTTTACTAGGCCTATTTTTGGTTACACTCATTGATGTAAGCAAGGCCCCTCCCACAGGAAAAAGATAAATGTTCAGAAAACAAGTATGGACACTGTCCCATAACAAATGGGAAGAGTTGATGTTGCAGCACAATTGGTGCAAACTATTTGCTTCCCTTCTCTAGTTGTTAAATACTTGGGGATTAAAACCAAAGTGACTCAATCCAAATCCATGATTTCTGAAGACCATTCAGATGAAATATTTAATTGATTTGTTTTCCTGAAAAATACAGGCTGAACAACTCACAAGTTTATTGCAACAAGCTGCCAATGCTGCACTCTATAAAACTGCTACAGAAAAAGGTTTTCAACAAAGTACACTGTATGGTCTCCAAAATCTTCGTTTTTTAAAATGGTCATAGTTTATTTATTCAGAAAGGGCCTGCAGTTACTCAGGAGAACTTGGACTTTTGCTGCCTTTTCAGAAGCCTCTAGCAACCTAACCCAAGTAAGTAATGGTCTGGCAGAGGGTTTGGCTATGTCCCTGCTGCTCTCAAAGAATGAATCTTGATTTCTTTCATTCTTAGCAGAGTTAAAAACCTTAAATATAATAACAGTAAGTGTCTGAGGGTGAATGTGCCAGGAAAAGGTTTTGTTCTTCACAATGGCTGGCACTAGGAACAAAGTTAAGAGGCAGGGGTTTTCAGTGGCTTAGCATTACTGAGCTAACTCACAGTAAAAGCATAATAGCTGACATGGACTTGGCTGTATAATGTGTTGAAATAGAACTGGAAATGCAAGGAAAAATAGGATCTAAAAAATAAAACTAATGCAGAATCATTTCAAATGTTTTCTTTTAAAAATTTTTCACTAATGTCCATTTTAAACTGAATTTGAATTTATTTTTCGTTTTTATTTCATTGTCTAACTTTATCCAATGGCCTCAGAGGAAAAATTCACCCGTCTTTCACTTTTTGACTGTTTCATTACTGGATTTAAATGAAATACAGATTGTGCTACATACAAACTGAAGTTAATTAGTTAATATCCAAAGTCTTTTACTCTGAAGGACACATTAAGCAAAATTTACAGAAGCAGTGTAAGGGTCTCACTTGAAATGCCATGTTTTCTCAGCTACCTACGTGGGCCTGTGAATTTGAATTGGAATCTCATCCTGAACATACCACCAGCACTTGCTATTTTCAGCTCTCCTCCCCAGTACACCCCCCTAAGCGTTTTGCATATTCATTTAAAGAAAATAATCTCATTGAACAAGCTGTGCAAGAGGTACCAATTATTACAAATTGTCACACTACACGTTTACTAGCTAAAAGCAAGGTAAGATTTTTCAGTCTTTTTCCCATTCCTTTTATTCTCTCCTTCCTCCCCACCCATTTAAAGAAAGTGCATTTGGCAGGGAACAGAGATTAAAAACTGTAAAGAGCAGTTGGTGCTATAGTTACTAAACAGTGGGTGTTTTCTTCAGTTCTATAGAGAAGAACAAGAAAGAGTCGTGATTTTTTTTTTCCATTAACCTGGGTATTCCAGAGGAGATAAGTGCACAGGATGAGTCAAAAATTTTAGTGTAAGTGAGAATTGCTAGTTGATGTATGGTATTGTACCTCACATGATAAATTAAAAAGGTGCCAGCTGTTGAAAAGAACACTCCACAACCAGCTGCACAGTGCAGATCAAGAAAGGAAAGTTTTAACAGCCTGAGTTTAAAAATTTGGAGATGTTAATAAAGAGTTTTTACTGTGGTAAGCGGTAAACTCTATTGTTAATAACATATATTCTTGGTGTTAAAGGGGGAAGGAAGACTTGGGTGCTTTGGTAGTTTAAAAACTCCTCAGGTGTTGCACTTAAATGAATTTATACTCTGCATCCGTAAGCCCACACAGCAGAGGTTCAGTCTCATGCTTTATTTTTCAAGAGTGCTTTGTACACTCTAAGTGAAAAAAAATTACTGTAATCCAAATACCACATTTTAAAATAAATAATTGAAGTTTTCATTGCCATGTGTCATTGAGATTTCTGCAATGTCCCTTATTGTAAAACGACTCCTTCTTTTCCAGGATGAAACTTTGGTGCCAATTACAGTTTTTCATAATAAGAATTCTAAAGAACTACACAGGAGACCACTTCTAGTTCATGTATATGGAGCCTATGGCATAGATTTGCACATGAGCTTTAAAGAGGAAAAGCTGATGTTAATTGAGGAGGGTTGGATATTAGCATATTGCCATGTTAGGTAAGTCAAATATAAAATGGAAATAAGATTTTATTTTGCAGGATATACAGGTATTTGTTCAGGTACAACTGAAGATGTACCGAAATAATTTTTTTTTATGTACATATACCTAATTATTCATCTCTTCTTAGACTGTAGTTTTTAAATTTACCTCAGGGAACAAAATCCACAAGCGCACACTGCATTTTAGGTTTGTTAAATCTACGTGATGGCTGTATGTAACTTTTAATCTTTTCAAGTCTCATTACTTCTTGTCTCATCTTTGCTCAAGAAAAATTTCAGTTACATGCACAAATTGCAGTGACATGCTACCTCCCTCTCTTTCAGAGAGCATTGTGTGCTAATGCTCAGTCTGTCTTCTGAAAGCCATTTACATTCCACAGCAACAACTAAGCATTTAACCTGCAACCCTTGTTCTTTTATTGGCTAAATCCTCTGTCTCCATTTTAGCTACAAATCTACATCTGCAATGTACAATAGGCTTCAAATTTTCCTCAGTAGCTAAGGAAGATAACAAAAGAATCACTTTAGGGAGGGAAAGGAAGAGGAGAAATGAGTAATTGTTGGAAATACCAATCCCAAAACAAATTCAGCAAATATATTTAATCTGCTATACTCGGTGGCAAGCATTGTGCTGTTCTTCCTCACACCCCACTGAGTATCTTAAGATGCAAGTCAGTCCTACATGAAGATGGATTCTTCATCCAAAGGTAGCAGGCTAATCAAATAATCCATTTTAAACTTGGAACCAGAAAAGGAAGCTTCAGGTGGCTTAGAACCAAAATTGTGGTTACATAGAAAGAAGTGTAAATCATTTTTGTAATTCTGAATTACAAAATGTAACATTTCAAGTAACATTTGAAATTCATTAATTGGGGGGGGAAAAACCCCATCCCCAACTTTCTAACAGTCTCAGAATTTAAGCTAAGCAGAAGACAAATCCTGAGAGTCTGCTGTGGAGCTCAGAAATACTATTCTACTGTTTTTAATAAGTAACAGTGTTAGTAATGGAAGTGTTGGAAATGTTTTCGGTATTTTCTTAGTTTCCTGTATAAAAAGGTAACATTATCGGATTTTGTATTGCCTATATATATAAAAATATAATGACTTCCAAGATAGTTATTATGTATTTTATATATTCGTTTTGTATTACAATGAAAATGTCATTTCCTAAAGTGTTGCCTTTTCCATGGGTTCCAGGACACAAGGGCACAGAGTGCCCTTATACAGTTAGTATTTTCACCAATCATCATGAATGGATTTATTTTGTCTTCATGTTGTTTCTTTTAGCCAAAAAGAAGGGTAAAGGCAAAACCAGAGAAGAGTTAATTGGGAAAGGACACTATGATTTGCAAACTCCATGGCTGCTGCTGTACTTTCGTTATCTGAAGCTACACCATGTAATGTTTTCTGCAGAGACTCCAACTTGAATTGCTTTAAATTTCAGGGGTGGAGGAGAGCAGGGCCTTAGCTGGCACAGAGATGGATGTCAGCATAATAAACTCAAAGGTCTCCATGACCTCAGGGCTTGCATCATGCTGCTGCACGATCTGGGATTTTCTCAGCCCAAACACACAGCACTGACAGCTGCCAGTGCTGGGGGAGTTCTTGCAGGAGCCCTGTGCAACACTGATCCAGCACTGATCAGAGCCATGGTTTTACAGGTGAGCTGCTGCAGACCTTTTACAGATTATAACATTAAACTGTATTTTCTGCCTCATTCTCCCACTTTCAGAATTGGAAACACTCCAATTCTAAGCTCACTTTCCTCATTTGTTTGAAAACACCTTGACTCAGATATTCAAGGTCCTTTGTCCTATTTGCCAACTTTTTTTTTTAATGACTTCCAAGGCTCCTTTCATAGATGTTCTAAATACAATGATGAAAACTCATCTCCCACTGACAATTGAGGAACAAGAAGAATGGGGAAATCCATTAGAAGATGAAAAATGTATGAAGTATATCAAAAGCTATTGCCCATACCAGAATATTAAGCCACAGGTAAAACTATGCTTTCTGTGCAGAATACTACAGGCATGAAGGGTAGTGGTTTGTAAGAAAACAAAAAGTAGATAACTGAAATTGAAAAAAAGCCTCCAATATAAATTATTTCAGTAATAACCTGAGCAATAGTTGAAGTCACAAGCAACTACTGAGGTTAACCCAGTGCCTTCTCCTAAATGGTACAGATTTCTAAACTTGCTTTTGTTTTAGGACTTTCAGGAATAGACTATTGTATAGCTAATCTCAACGTGCAAAATGCCTTCTTTTGTGGGGGGGTTCTGTCACTCTACTGTGCTTTGCAGGCTTTGACACAGGAGGAAGGAGGTATTTTCCACTGATGTAATACCTTTCCAGAGATACTAAAAAAAAACAGGGAAAGGGAAGAGGAGCTATAGCTTTGACATTTGTCCTCTCAAGGGAAATCTCTCTTTATTTGATAATGTGTTAGCTGTGTTGCACATCTTCATTAAGTAAAATTCTTACTATTTAAAAACCAACTTATTTGCCTAAAGATTGCAAAAATAAACCTCAGCTATTGTTCTAAGGTAAACTATTCCATGATTATTACTCCCTTTTTTCTTTTTTTTGCAATCATCAGCAAGCAGACAGGTATCAGACCTTCACCATTGCAAGCAGATTATCCCCTACTATGAAGTCATTTTTCAGACCAAAATAGTTTTTGCAGTTAAGAGTGATAAAACTCTTAAAAACACTGATTATGTAATAGATGAATTTTTAAATAAACCCTAGCAAGTTGTATATTAGGAGAAAAATGTGTTACTCTATGAGAAAGACCAGTTGTCAAGTGTTTACCTGGTTTTTGGTTTTTAATCTCAGTGTTACCCGTCAGTTTTTATCACGGCGTATGAGAATGATGAACGGATACCACTAACAGGAATTTTACAGTATGTTCAGAAACTCAGGAAGGCTGCACTAGATCATGCCAGCAGAACAAGTAAGAAAGGTAAGGATAAGAATATCACAGGTAAATAGAGTTAACTGAACCAAAATCTTTATAGTCATGTAATTAAACACCATAGAGATTGACTCCTCCTTAAATGAATTCAAACACAATCCCATATCATCCATAGCAGGCGCAGGACACTCTCTGAGATGCAAAAACATACAGATTGGGAGCCTGTGAGTGGGGCTCACTCTTTCCTAGTCCTCCACATAGGGCAATTGTTGGATAATGTGAGGTGAGCCCACACTGTCAGTCCAGCTGCTGACAGGGCCAGGCTGCAGTTCTCAGCAACTCTGGGAGAAAAATCTCACTTTTGCTGCTACACAGAAACCTACTTTTCTCACTTTGCTAAAGCTGCAGGTCCTTAGTCCAAGTTAAGAGTGACAAGGCCAAGGCACAGGTGCTTTTATACCTGAAACTTAACCCTAGCTTTGGGAGTTTCCAGCAACAGGTACATTCAAGCCTGACTATTTTTAGTACCATCTAATCTGGGGAGAGGCTTTTACCATCATTACCAAAGGAGATCTTGAATAACCTTTTCTGCTTTTCATGTTCCCCTCTCTGTGAGCAGCACAGCCACAGTGGTTGAGAAATTGAAGCTGCAAGTTGCTGTTGTGCTCTCTGTGCAGGAAGAAAAAAGCATGTCTTTCCAAATAAGAGATAACAAACACACTAAGGAGATGAATATTTTCCAAATATAAAGTTATTAGAAACACAAATAATTCATTCAGAAAGCCCCTCTATGATGCTCTTTTTCTTAAGGAAAAATAGAAATTTTATCTGGACAAGAAGGCAGAATTACCTATCCTTAAAGAATTCACATACCCTCTTAATTTTTTCCATGTTCATTCAATGTAAAGTGATCATCAACTTCATTTTTCCAGGAAATTGGATTCCTAATATTATCTTAGATGTCCAGGCAAACGGCAGTCACTGTGATTCATCCTGGGAGCACTCACTGCATGAGGTATGGTCCCTTTATTGCACAGGTCCATAATGTGTTGCAGGGATGTGCCCCCTCAAGGGATACTTCAGCCTCAGTAGTTGGGCAGTCATTGAATGTATGGTTAAAGAAAAACTGTTAGAGCAACTCCTGATTTTTTATATAAAGATACAAATATAAAGATATAAATACGTATATAAATATAATGTAAAACCCCAGCAACCTTTATATATAATTATATATATTTTTAGATATATATACTTGTACAGATATAAAAGGGACAGCAACAGAGCCCGATTATTGAAATAGCCTTAAAATAGTGTTCAATTCCCACTGTAATGTGCTAAGAGCTTTGAATGAAAGGTTCCAAGTGGTGCAAAACATCATTCCAGCAGGAAAAGTCTTGCTCTGTAGAGTATTAAGTGCTTAAAACTGTCATACTATTTACTCCCATCTTCCTCATGCGTAAAACATACATGATGGGTTGGATCTTTACATTTTGAAATGCATGATCTGTGCTATCAAAGCTATTACAATTAGCTTTCAAAATTTTGCACTTTGTACAAGCGTGCATGTTAAAAGCAAAATACTGCCAAGACCTGACATATTTTTACTGATGTCTCAGACTGTCACAGTTGGATACAAACGTTATTACTCTTACTTGTAACAAATCCTAGAAAGTGTTAATTTGGTGGTTGTGGCAGTTATTCCCAAGATGAATTCTTTCAGGAAAAGCTACATGCTGTCTTAAGGCAAGGTATTTCTTAGCATTAGTATAGGAAAGGAAGATGACTAGAATAGCTGCACAAGAGCCTGAAAGTCTATAGTGCAAAGAACTTTACTTTGTAATAAAATATTTTCATTATTTTAGGTTGCAAGACACCTTGCTTTTCTAAACAGAGAACTTGAGGAAGCGTGCCATCCCCAACATCACAGCAAGCCCTGCAAATAGCTGCTAAACACACTGACCACCTGAAAAACTTTGGGTCAGATTTGGATTTGCATGGAAAGCAAACACCTTCCCCAGAGGATCTCTCCTCTTGGATCCCTGCTTTATGGGCATAAGCACACAAAGCTGGGTGTGGCATTGCCATATATAAATACAGATGAAGAACTGGATTTCTGCCCTGCCAGGCTGTGCAGAAGCAGCTGCCAGCAGAAATGAGATTTTCAGCAGCTCTGTTCGCGTGAGCCAGCAGAGCAGCGCTACACGAGCGGAGCTGGAGCACAGCAGTGGGCACGTAGAGCCTCACAGGAGAGCCATAGGGACTTGGCACAGGCAGCCTTCCTAAGGCATCTCTTGCAAGGCCACATCATACACAAGGCAGTAAAACTCCTTTGAAGCATCTGACATAGAAGTCTCACTACTTCTGGAACTAATTCCCATACGTAGGTGATGGTGACTGCTGCCCTCTCTATCTGCACAGCGGCCATGGTGTACTGATAACATGGTGGGATTGACCAAACTGCAGAGAAAAGGACTCTCCAGAACTAGAATTTTAGCAGAACTCTTTGATCTGAGCACATTAAAAATCTTGCAGTTACCTTACCTAGCATGGTAATCTTAAGAAGGAAGTGCCAAAATCCTTCAGGAGCACAAGATCAATGTCTCAGAAGATGCCAGAGTATCTCCAGAGGATAAAACAAAAAGAATGCCCCCACTAAAGCAGCCTGATTCATAGCTTAGCTGCCCTCTGAGCAAGGCACAGATGTGCCTGCTGTGCACTGCCTGTTAAGAGATGTGTGGTGCACACCTAGGGCCACATCAAACCCTGCAGGTGCAGCAAATGCAAATCAGAGCACGGGTACAAGTGTGACATTCGGTAGGGTTGGTTCAGCTGCTTCCTCTGAACTAAAGTACACACCCCTCACCTCAGCCTTAGGGCAGGAAAAGAAATAAGAGAATGCAAATGTATTCTGACTCAGCAGGGAGGGAGAGAATCAACTGGAGATGCAGTTCTGAGTGTGGAATTAGATATATTAGCTACATTTTGTTCTTTTTCTTGCTAACTTTGAGGATAATCAGAGCTGTTAGATTTGAGAGAAGAGGTAAAACATCACGACAATATACACTAGTCTTGCTTGTGTTTATCTGTTTTAGCAAACATAGGGCCACCCCTTTGGAATAAGTTTTACAAATCTGCAGACTTCTAAAAAGTTCAAGTGAACTGCCACAGGCTTGAGATTCCACAGGAGCACTTAAAGACCAGGAACCTTCAGGGGCAGGACCCAGACAGCAACTGTTCCCTCTCCTCCCAAAAATACATGCTTAAACAGGACAGTTCTTTAGAACAGGTTTACTTTTCTTCTCCACAGACCCTAAGGAGCAGTTTATACCATACTTTTTCCTTTTCATCACGAATACAGATACAAGACAATTATGTATCTGATTTTTCAGGACATTTATTCTTTACACAAATAAAGTTCTAAAAGCCAAAGAAAACGAGTGGTTTTAGCATTTCCCTGAAACCAGTATCTTCTAAATTAACATGAAGGCATAGGTATTCTATTCCTGTACTTAACAGTTCACATAGAGTAAATCGAGGGCCATGGAATAACAGGCTTTTTCTGCCACAAAACACTTCCCTTGAAAAGATTCCATAGTATGAACAGGCTTTGCTGTTTCATATTCAAGGACCAGGCCTTCTCCCATTTCGGTTTTAATTAGTTTGGTATCGACCACTTTACCAGCATTGCTGAAGTGAGTACTGAGTCTTATAACAGCTTGAGAGGGAAGGTTAGGAACTATGGCCTTCAGGTCTATTGTTGACTCCTGGCCGAAGTTGAGCACCATCATGAAGACTCTATCTAACCCATCCAGCTCCCGCACGTACACAAACACGTCACTGTCATTCCAGATGTAGCACATCCACCCTCGGCTCATGGGGAGCTCCCTGTTCCGCAGCAAGGTCAGCGCTCTGTACAGACTCAGGGTCGAGTTGGACCAGGTGCTCTGGATCTGCAACAGTCGGCACCAACAGGGTCAGTTCGTGGCACTGCGGGGAGGAGATAGAGCTCCCTTCTCACGCCCCCTCAGTCTGCTGAGAACGCGCCTCGCGGAATCCCATGCTGACACTGATCCCTCTTCAAATCTGCCTCCACGTTTCACTGAAAAACTGCTTTTTCCTCATGCACTTCCTTGGCACGTGTGGAGTGGCAGACACAGAGGTTATTAGGCATAACAGTTCCCTAGCACTAATGTGATTGCTTCCTCCCACAGCTTCCTTGTAGTACTGTTGATTCAGGAGAAAGCCACAGCCGTTCAAAGCTTGACACTGAATCTTTTTCATTGAGTCCAGTCTACTGAAGTCAGAGGGTTTATTTCATGTTTTATATTTCTGCTATCTTGGATTTTTTAAAATTTTTTTTTCAATTTTGGTCAGCACTGTAGCTCAGCAAAATGTGTTTGATTTACTGCTCTAATTATGTTAGAGCTGGTCAGTGTTAAATCCTTGTTACAAAGCCAGTGCTTTCTATAGCAATAGAAATGGGGGGGGAAAGAGACCAGTTTTCAATTTAATATCAAAAGGATTAAAAGGATGTTAAAGAGCCAAATGGCCACATCAACATCATCATTTTAGTTGTTCTGCTTAAATGAGTCTAGATGAAGTAGGCTCCTTGTGCAACGATTTCCTTTTGTAAAAAAACTTGTGAGGATTCAGTGCTTTTTTTTTCCTTAAGTTTGTCACTTCCCACTACTAAAAGGAAACCAGAGCAAAATAGATACATTAAAATATCTTTAGACTATTAGTTTGTCACACATGTAGATACCTACCTCCACATTTACACTTTGGTAGTCGGAGTTAACAGGTAACCAGCTGCTGTTGCCTTCAGTAAAACCAGCATTAACTTCTCCATCCCACTGCATGGGGGATTTCTCTGGGAGGGTCGCCTAGAAAATAAAGTGGTGATTAGCATATTAAAAAGTTACTCTTTGAATAGCATGTTCTCACATCTCCCAAATTAACACCATTTCAGTATTGCTTTCTGTGGTTTACATTAAAACTTAATGAGGATGTTATTGTGGTCCAAATCTAAAGAGAAAATGAGAACCAAGACAGTTCCTGAAATGGAGGGGAGTGGATCGTCTCAGATACAGCATCGCTGGGTAAAACGTGGAATTCCCAAATGACTCTTCTTAGAGTTGTCATCCTTTGCAACAGGTGGTTGGATAGAAGTTTACTGATGACAGCCAGGATAGTCTGATAAATACCGAGACATGCAGTGAGTGAATATGTGAGGTAATGAGCCCTTAGAACAGATGCCATTAAAATAACAGTAAACAACAAGTAAGTGCTGTTCAGTGTCTGTTCTTTTGTAACTATCGCACTTTTCACCCCAGAACTCTTCAAGCTTACATTTCCAAGGGGTACAATTTTGACAGGACTGTTTGTGTTAGAAAGGTAAAATTATTATTTCCAAGTGCAAAACAATTGAAAACTGGCTTTTAGCTGATTAAAAAGTGTCTATGTAAAAAAAAGTCTGAAGTTCTCATTTTGAAGAACTCAGGAAAATTCTGAAAAAGCTTCCTCATTGTTATTGAAGAGCTGCCAAAATATCTGACACTTAAATTTAATGATATAAGAGGGCATAAAATATTTTGCACATACTTTGAGTGTTTGTTTTCTATGAAAACTGTTTTTCATATAAAGGACACTTTTCAATACAATCTGTCAGAACAGCAGCCTAACAAAAGAAATTGTCACTTTGCTTTGTGACATTATAAATAATGGGTTTCTCCTTTTTAGCATATTCTGAAAAGCAGGGGAAAAAAAATCCTAAGTTTTCAATACTGGTAACACTGCCTCTCATCTTTACCTCTTTCAGCATCTCCTGAAGTGTTTGAAATGCTGAGGCTACAGTCTATATCATCCTGAGCAAATACTCGCCATCTTCCTAAGATGCCCATTAATCAGGGAACCTTCCTCTCCAGACTGAGTGAGGGGTGGGTTTGCATTGTTCCAAAGCCCTGAGCCGCAGGGTAGCCACTAAAAGAGAGTGAACCCTGAGGAGCTCAGGGTGAGCCACTTATTCTTAAGAGAATCACTCAGTCAGCAGTAATCAGCAGCAGCAAGAAAATGCAGGAGATACTTTGACCTAGGGGTTTCTCAGAGGAAATGAGATTTCCTTTTAAATCAGAGAATCATTTCCTCGCATCTGAATCAGACAAACCTGGAGATGATCCTGTGCTTCAAGTACCTCCTTCCCTTTGATACAAAGCTAGCCAATGCCATTTCTAACATTGTCAGAGGCTGCCTCATTCCCTAGCAGAGGCTTTCCACAGGGAAACCAGCATCTGCCATAGGACCATGTTCTCATGGTGCTCAAATATGGTCAGGAGAGGCAGAGATGAGCTGTTCCTTTGAGACAGAGTATGCACGGCAACCAAAAGCCACCCCTTTGCGCAGATCCCTTCTTCTGAGCTTGGGCACACTCATGACAGNACAACCAAAAGCCACTTCTGCTTGCCACAAGGCAGCCTCCCCTTTGTGCAGATCCCTTCTTTTGAGCTTGGGCACACTCATGACAGCTGTGGCTTAGACAGAACCATGACATCACTTAAATAACAGTCAGGAAATAATGGACTCTGACATAATGATGAGGGCACTTCCATGGGAGGAAGGAGACGACTCAGTTCCTCTTCCCTCGTATGACTGCAGCAAACCTCTCCTAACCACTGGCCAGGCCCAGTGCTGGCACTTGCTGGCCCTTCTGCTGAAGCAACGCTGCTGCAAACCATGCAAGACTGATCTGGAGAAGAACAGAAATCAGGATCCATAACTGAAGTCTACCAGTTCAGACACACATCAAGGCCTTGGATGTGGTCTCTGTCCTGGCCATTTCCACATGCTGTACAATGGTTTGCCATGAGGAACATGGAAAACCATTTAAGCAGTGAGAAAGACTGTTTGGTTAAGAAAGAAAAGTTCTTGTATTTTTGAACATTCTGTTACTTGGAACTAAACAACAGGACCAGAGTTTACGTGCTCTTTACTTACATCTTCTAACTCAATGTTCTCCATGCCTATTTCTTCACCATAGTAAGTTACAGGAGTACCAGGGAGGGTTAAGAGCAGCATGTTCATGACATTGACGTACTCCTTCCCAATCCGCGTTGAAATCCGAGCAGTGTTAGGGCTTCCAACCTGAACAAAACATCATTCTGTTAACACATAAGATTTCATGCCTATGTGAAATTGATTAACTAATTTAATAAGGCAGTAAATGTTTTGGGGTTTTTCTTTCCCTTCCAGGGCTGTGAGGTCCATTATCTTTATCTTGGTGCCACTACAAACTTCTGTCCCAAAAAATGTAATACACAGAAGTCCTGCCAGTAGCACATGAGGCAGAAATGAGGAAGAGATGACACATAACAACTCTCCCTGATTACAGTTCCCTGCTATTTTCTCTGCTGTGTGAGGACTGCTCTGTTCGCTTTGAAAAGATCCCTTGCACATTCCAAACATGCTTCCTAGGAAAGAGGAGCAATGTTTTAAGTTAACTGCCCTACACTGCCTTCTCTGCCCTGGCCTCGGGCAGGTTCAACAATCCATTGCAGTGAGTCAGTTTATGGTCAAAGATAATTATCCCAGTTCCATTCTCACTGGTGTTAAAGCCATTGGAGCCACTGAGGGATAGGCATGATCATAAATTCCCTTCTGTCATCCTTGCATGGGCACTGGAACTGTTACTGAAGGGCAGGAGAGCTGGACAGTGCCAAGGACTCCAACTACAGCAGCTGAGAGTTTTCACAAGGACAGCGACTGTAGCTCAGCCACGAGGTCAGGATGCTGCTGATCCCACTGAAATCAGTGTGTGTGCTTTCTGTCACCTACAGGAACAAGCCCTTCCTATCAGAGTTGGTCTAGAACTCTTACTGCCCAGTTTGGCCATTTTCCTGCAGGCATGTTTTTCATCCACAAGTCGACAGCTTCAAAAATACTGTTGCCCGATAGATTTTTCATGTTGATTAGGTTGAAATTGAAGGGAAAATCTGCTTCTTGGATGAAAGTCGTTCCGTAATACATCATTGTTGCTTCAATGTCTTCCTTTTCATTATCATCAGTACCCATAAATCTACAAAGTAGTACAAAAATAGCTTTTTTGGCTCATTTTTGGTTACACAGAACAGAATAAAGCTAGAAATGGTTGGACACAGAGCATTAAGAATTATGTTCACTTTCCCCCTCCCCATCAAAAAAGGATTAACATAGAGAAGCGATATTTTGTAAAGCAAACAATCAATCTTTTGAATTGAGTCAAGGAAGGAATCAAGGAGAAATACTTCTTGGAAATTGCTGGAGAAAAACCTACAAGAGTCAACACAAGGTAAAGTATCTGACTGAGGTCTTATCTTTCTGAATCCACAGCCATGCAATCCATTCCAGCAATTTCCATGCTTTCCTTCACAGAAGGAAGCTGGTCCCCCAAGGTTACCATCAGCCATCCATGCGCCCTTGCAGGTGGCTCATGGCATCCTGGGCTGCATTAGGAGGAGTGCTGCCAGAAGTGAGGGAGAGGGAGGTAATCCTTCCCCCTTACTCTGCCACTAAGGCCGTTAGGGACTGAAACATCTCATCCAGGAGGAAAGGCTGAGAGGTGGGGCTGCGGAAGGGAAGCCTCAGCGGGATCTCATCCATGTGTGTAAATACATGAAGGGAGGGTGCAAAGGTGGCCGAGCCAGGCTCTTTTCAGTGGTGCCCAGTGCCAGAGGCAATGGGCACAAACTGAAACACAGGAAATGTGTTTCCTTATGAACATCAGAAAACTTTTCCCCTGTTAGGGCGACTGAGCCCTGGCACTAGTTTCCCAGGAAGGTTGTAGAGTCTCCATTATTGGAAATGTTCAAAAGCCATCTGGACAAATTCCTGGACAACTGGCTCCAGGTGGCCCTAATGAGCAGGTGGTTTGGACCAGAGAACTTCAGGAGGTCTCTTCCAAATTCCACCATTCTGTGATTCTAACGCTCCCTGTGTGTCTCACTTGAACTGCACTATTAAAACTATACAATAAATCAGCTACAGAGTTGATGAATTGCAGCATCTCTGCGATTAGAATGGTTTCCTTTTCTGCTTAGCCTTGTACAATCCATAGATGGAGGAGAGCTAACACGGCCAATTCCTTTCACACACACCGGGGAAGAGACAATACAGCTTATGCACTGCTACCTGCACTGGAGGATTTGCATTTCTGTGGCATATTATGCTATTAAAAAAACCATTTCATTGCTAGCAAGAGGGTGATGAATACTAGAGAAAAACTGGCCAGCTGTGCTGGTTTACCTGTATTTGCCAGGCTCTCTGCTGAACTGATTCATGGTGTGACGGAAGCCGCGGATGATGTCATGCAAACCAACTTGCGTGGTCGTGTAGTCATGGTAGAGCTGGGAATAGGCTGTGATACTCTCCTTAAAGCAGGGTATAGTATTTCACATTAGTTGACCAATATTTTAGGTTTCAGAATTCTCAAAATTCTTCCCATCCTTTCCTGAGAGTGCACCAGCCCACAAATTTTTACTGAAATGAGTTCAGCATGCTAACACTAACAGCACAGAGCTGAACTGCACTTGAGGAACTCTAGAGTAGCAGAGGACTGATAATTTTGGATCCCGTTCTTCAGCAGGGAAAGCCCACCCACAGCACTAACCAACAGAGCCCATCTGGAGCAGTGAGCACAGCAGGTGCTGTGGCCTCACAGGCTGGAAGGATGGACAGTACCTTGGTAAGGTAACACACCACCACGCTGGAGCTGACCAGCTGTGTGTGATCTCCAGCTCCACAGGTGAACAGCGTCTTAGTGCTGGCACTATCTGGGAGCGTCACCCAAGGTCATTATCAGAGCAAAAGCAAATCCATAAACAACAGCGAATGTGCCTGGTCACCTCTCACTGTGACAAGCTGCCTACACCAGTGTTTTTTAGTTTTGCTCCAGTTCTTACTGGGGCTTCTTTCTGGTGAGTGCTCCTTCTGGAGAGGGCCCAAGACCCACCTGCCTTCCAAGGGACATGGCTGACCTGATTTTCCTACAGCCACAATTAACCCCCAAAAGAGTCAAAGCAGGCACTCTTGTCTCTGTAGGAAATGCAGGAAACAAAGCAAAGACAGAACATATACATTACTCCATTCTGAGACTTGTTCACTGGAGGCTCATCTCGGAGATGTGTTGCTTCTAAGAGAAATTTAACAGCGCCGAAACTAAATCCATCAACTCCTTTGTTGAGCCAAAACTTTATAATATCCTAGACAAAGGTAAAAATTGAAAAGTCTGAGTGAGCCCACCCCATTTAAAATAATATACCTTTAAAAAGAAAATGAAACTTGTAAGGAGGTGTTAATACATAACAATTCATTTTTTAATTTGTACTTCAAATTTTTTTAGAAGCTGAAGTGAATCATGTTGATCTCAGGTCAAATTAATAGCTAAATAAAGTATGTCTTATAATTTCATTCAGTACAAAAAAGAAAAAGACTGGTCTGTAACTTCTCCCGTAATTCAGGAGACCAAAGCCAGGGCATGATTCACTAAAAGCAGTTTCTAATCTCATCCATCAACACAGTTGGGCTCATACTAAGTGCTGTTGTTGATAAATACTCGTCGTGGCTGCACACAATTAGAACACATTGATTCAAATATGTAGGAATATGTTGTTCTGCACAAACCTTGTGCCACCAATTTTCTTTTACATAACAGAGCTCTTAAAACATTTCCTCTCTCTTATTTGACTGATGTAATTTTTTTAGCTTTATTTTCAGACTTATTTGTTGATTTGCAGGAACATGAAAAATTCTTATCCAACAATTACAAACGCTACTGATTTGAAATTTCATTATCAAATTCCAACATTCGTCACTATTAATAGAATCATATCCTACTTCAGTAACTATCGTATTACTACAGTTTTAATTGCCCTAGTTCTAACAAAAAACCTCCAAAGTTCAGCTCATCTTGAGTGGTTTCTGCAAATGTCCTTTTAGATGTGATACTTGTCTTCATCTGAGGAAAAAACCTTTTTTTATAGTTTTTAAAGATGTCTATTGAATTGCCTTTTTTAAAATGTATGAAGTACACTTGTCTGAACAGGCTGGAGTAGAATTAGTCCACACTCAAGCTGTACAGAGTTTTGTTTGGCAAATAAAGACTCGGCCTCACTGAGCTGCACTTTCTTGTAGCGCCGTTCTGAAAGCAGCAGCTCTCAATATGGTGTCTGTCCAATACTGAACCTACCCAAAACTGCTCATGCTTATACCTGTGCTCAGCACAAAGGCAATCCTGGGTATCAACACTGCAAACATCAAGCACTGACATGGTTCTCACTGGCACCAATCTACATCTATGCACACATGAAAGCCAGAACATGCTGGTTGCTGAGTTTGGCTGTTCTTGGGTGCCCAAAGACTTGAGCTTCTCTGCAGAAGTCCATTTGCTTCCTGCTCAGTCCTCCCAGCCTTCTGGAACAGGATTTTGAATTAAAATACTAGACAAAGATTATTCTTTAACATGATGTTCATACACATTTACCAAATGTTCACGTTACCAGGCCAAACGTCCCAGCCTTCACGGGGTTTATTTTTGTTTGTTTTGTTTTGGGTTTTTTTTTTGCATAGGAAATGCAGCATCTCTTTGCTACTGGAGCTTCAATAATGTACCAGGTACCATTTTTAAAAAGCAATTAGCCAGGACCATTAAAAAGCATGTGCAATGCTATGGGAAAAAAAAAAAAGGTGCAAATGGCAAGATGTGGCATTAAGGGAAGTATCAAGACACAGAGACATTCCTGGCTGAGTTCTTCAAGGACCAATCTCAAAAGCAGTCGCATTTCATGCTTGAGTTAAAAAGTATGACCAGAAGTGTTTTTTTTCTTCGAGCTCATGCAGTACCCACGTGGTGAGGGGAGAGGCCCCACAGGGACCATCCCAGGAGGACTGAGCAGCTGTGAAGACCAGCGCCAAAGAAATGCACCACAGTTCAACAGTACAAAGTAGCAGACCTTAAGGATTCAATTAAACACTTGAAGAAGCTGTGCTACCTGCTGAGGAATAACTTAAAGGAAGGGGGAAAATGAAGCAGCAGTTGACAGGCTCCCCGTGTTCAGGCCCACATCCCCATATCTTAATGAACACCACATTGTCTGCTGGGAGACACAGTGCAGACAGGAATGAGATTCCATCTGAGCACTACCAGCACCACCACTCTCACTGTGAAAACACTCATTTTTCCCCTGGAAAGCCATCAGACATGCAGACAGATCGAAACTCACTATCTCCCCCTTACCCACAAGCCCAGGCATTCCTTGTAATTCAAATCAGCATTGCCTCTGCTTTCCGGAAAATGCAAACATCTCTCTGCTAAAACAAGGTGCCATCCCCACATTTGACTGGCTAATTAACAGCTCTCTGTATCAACAGAGATAAAAACTTCTCTGCACTTGAGTAAGTCAGCTCTGCACAGGCTTCAGTGCAAGAGCTGCTTTGCTGTTGGCTCAGCAGCAGCAGGTTATGCACTTACCTGGATTTCTTGCTGGACAGCAAGGTTGCGAATATTTAAGTCTGGCTGCTCCTTCCCAAACTGATGGAAATAACACTGCTTTCTCACCTCGTCAAACTGCCAGCTGGAATTCCCAAAGACACTCACCTGCTCATCCAAGGGAGGGACATAATCAGAACTAGTAATTTAACAAACATTTCCTCCTGTGCATACTTTAAAATGTGAGGCATTACAAGCATAAAATAAAGCACAAAATTCCTAATCAATGGATTGCATTTAGAGCAGATTTTGGTACTTAAGAATTTTGTTTCTTTTTCCCACTAGTTGCTCTCCCTTTCGTTGTGCTTTGCCACATGTATTTCTTGTTCAGCATCGTGGGTTTTGAAGGTTTGTTATTAAGTTAACTTTCATTGGGAATTATTTGGAATAGAGGGGAAAACATGGGTGGGAGCATTTATTTTGGAATTGCTTCTCCTAACACTTATTAAAAATAGCTTTAGTTAACTTAGAGCTTTCTGCAATCTGCTATTATCCCTTTGAAGTGCCAACAACAGTCAGCATGCTAAAAATGTTAAACTTTATCACCATCTCTGTAATAAAAAGTTCCAAAAGCTAAGATAGCTCTTAAGACTCTAAGTTTAAAGAGAAATAATACTAACTCGTCCAAAGTATTAATTCCACCTTGAGTTTTTAGAATATACAAGTTCCTAATCCTGCACCCACCAGTTCAAATCTAAAATAAATCTATTTGAAACAGGCAACACACTTTCTGGCCTGTTCACGTTACAGAAAAAAGGAAAAAGCCAACATCACATTGCTTTGTTTCCTTCCCCACCAACTATGATTGCAGAGGAGCTGACACTCAGTTTCTAGAGCAGAATACCCATACACAGAAGGGGGCACGTGTGAACAACTTGTGCACAACCTTTCTTTTTGGTGTTTGTTTCATGAATGAAGATTTAACATTGAGGTGAAGAAACAGAAGTAATTTTTAAAATTCCACTTGAAGTAGGAACTTTTCCCCTGACTCCCCAACCTGGTTTAAATCTTAATCTACCCTAGCTCATCTCATAACATCAATTTGCACCTCTCACCAGTCATTTATAACCCCGTGAACACGGTGACAATCACGTTACAGCTGCTTTTGCTCTGTAGCATCCAGCTTGGGATGTGCACGTGTCCCTTCCCGTGTTTACCCAGTTGTTGGGAGGAATGACTGAGCCAGCAGCCTGAGTGCAGTCCTGCCAGATGTAGTAGTCCGTGTACTTCCCAGTCCGATTGCGGCTCAGCTGAAACCACTGGTGCTTGTCACTCGTGTGGTTTGGTATTAAATCCATTATCAACTTTAGCCCTTAAAAATAAAAACAAAAACATAAAAAACCCCATTTAAAAACCCCCAAACTACATTACATTTAGCCTTTTAAGACAACGTTCATATTATTTTTTCTGAATGCAGCATCAGAGGTATTTGGGCTGCTTACATGCCAGAGGTCTGGTGAAGGAGAGAGGCAAAAAAAAAAAAAACAAAAAAACACAAAAAGCACCAGACTACCAAACTAGAGTTAGACTAACTAGAGTTTGCAAGTAGCTGGAACACAGCTTGGGAGGGAAAGAAGGGTGAAGAAAAAAGTCATTCAGAACAGATTTCTGCTGTTATGCACCACTTCCACTAACTCTGACTTCAACAGCTGTCTCACACCTCCCAGGTGGGAAAGGCACTTCACCAGTCTAGCATCAGTGAACACACATTCTTCATCACCCTTCCTGAAGACCAGGCATTTTACTGAAACCTCAGATATTTCAGACTGGCAAATCATTTTCCACTCAGCTCAACAGCTGTAAGAAACACCTGAGCAAACATTTGGTCTGAGGAATAAACACACCAAAGCAAGGGTGCAAGGGCAGGAAGGAAGTGTGTGTTCCCTCATGTTCAGTCAGACAGAACTGCACCTCTGCTTGATCCCAGCCTTTCAATGCCCTTAAGATGTGCCTGAGGGAGCACGGAGAGGTGCCAGCCCACCACCCACAAACATCCTCCTTGCAGAGGACATGCAGCTGCCCTGTGCTGCTGCTGTAGCTCCCTGCGCCCTCTGTCCTGCTCCCAGCACTGCCCCAGAGCCAAAGGGCAGGAAACGGCAATCACAGAGCTCACGCAGCTGTGGAGCTGCCTTGTACCCTTTGCTGCCACCTCCATCTGCTCCTGCTCAATGCCACCATGGGGGAATAGCCAGGTGCACAAACTGAAGTCTCACATTACAACCTTGCACTATAAGGTCCATCTTTTTAATAGGGTTACTTTACTTGGAGATGCACCTTACCTTTGTCATGTATGGCTGCAATCAGATTTTCAAAATCTCTCATTGATCCAAAAATCGGATCAATGTCATAGAAGTCTTCAGCTCCATATCCAAGGTCTTTTAAAGGGGACTTAAAGAAAGAGGTGATCCAGACAGTTTTTATATTCAAGTATGTAATATGGTCCAGTTTTTCTTGGATACCTAATTAAAAAGAAAAGGACATCATCTGTTCAGAAAAACTGAAAGATTTTTGTTTAACTGAGTTGTCCATGGGCTCTCAAAGATGGTACACAGGTCCTTCTATCTTCCTGACATGTCACCACTGGTATGCAACTACAGAAATAGTTTCTGCCCTTCACTTGCCAGTACTGTACAGTGTGGCTATCACTTCTTGTTTAGAAATGCATTGTCCGTTTTGGTGCTGTGCCTTCCCTTTCTGCAGGGCAGCCTCAGCTCAGCTACTGATAAGTGGCATTGCTTCCTTTCTACTGGGTGCCTCATCTCCACTCATTCTCATGAGCTGATAATACCTAAACCATGAAGAAAACAAGAAGTAACACATCTTTTTTCCCCTCTTTGTCAGTTTTAGTTTACCTTAGGAAAAGCAACCAATCAAACATGACCAAGTGCTCCTGACTGGGCTCAGTTTTGTGGAGGTATCTGACTCCGATGGCAGCTGTGCTGCTGCTTGCTCTCAGCACCATTTCTAACCTCCCCTCTAACTCCAGGCTTAGACTTAGCAAGCAGCTCCTGGATTTATTCACAACAATGTGAGTTGCCATTAATGTTGTCAGACAACTTTTCTTGCTCCATTTGGGTGGCTTTGTCTATAGGACTGTACTTTTTTATTGGCTTTGTTTTTTTATATACACTCATACACAGACCACTGTTACACAGCTCTGCACACAGCAAGAATGAAAACTGACTCACCTTTCAGATCCCCATTCCCATCCATGTTGCTGTCCTTGAAGGAACGAGGATAGATCTGATAAATAGGACTAGCCTGCCACCAGTCAAGGCACTTTGGAGAGAGAGCGATGATCGCAATGGTAGCGCACACAAGCGCAATGGCACCGGCAATTATGAGCCAGAACAGGATCTCCCTGGTGACTTTGTAGCGGGCTTGGCTGGAGAACTGCAGCAAGACTTCCTTTGGCATCCCAGCATAAGGCTTCAACACTCTCTCCTCCACAGCCACCGACTCCACATCAACACTGCATGTTTTTGGCATTTCTTCTTGGCTACTGGTGTCTGTCTCCTTGTCCTCAAAAGCCTCATTTTGAACAAATCCATTGTTCTCCACACCTCCCTTCTCACTCAGCTCCATAGGTAAGCTCCTAGCTTCCACCTTGACTGTTTCACTTGACAGGTCTTGTCCTGGAGACTCTGGCCACAGCACCTTTGTTCAGTGAAATGAGAAGCAGTGCAATTAGTGATCTGGGTTGATAATCAATCCCGACCAACTGGTCAAAGTTCAAAAAGGGACAAAAAGGGCGAAGTGCTCCTGATTTTCTGCATATTCAGCATCTTCAGCAAGATAACAAAATGCTAGAAGAAAGGGCAGTCCTCCCAGGAAGTAAAGCCTATTGTTGGTACCAGCTGAGCACAGTTATGTTTACTCTTGCTCTCTCCAGTACACCACACTTCACTTCGACAGCAGGGAGAAATTCAGGTTTTGCTACTATCAGATCTAGTAAATATGCAGTTTTCCAGACTGCTCATAGCCTCCCCTGCCTGAAGCAGTCTGAATATGGGTAATTTAAACACGGACAGCAAGAGAATGAAGTTTCGCAACCATTGGCCCACATGCAACAACACAAACTAAGACGAAAAGATTCAAAGGCTGGTTGTGCATCTTTTTCAAAGTTTAACCCGCCCCAGCCCACCCCCAACTCCTAAGCACTAACAACTGCTACTGTACGTACCGATCCTGCGACTCACAGAGGAGTACATGCCACGGATTGCTACGCTCAGAGCCAGCCCCGGGGCAGGACAGGATAGCCCTGCACAGGCACAAGCAAAACTCAAGAGAAAAACACACTGCCCACTACTAAAATCCATCCCCCTGTTTAAAAGCAAAAAAAAAAAGTTTAAAGGAACCTTTCCCTTCTCCCTCTTCCCCCCATTTCTACTACTCTGGGCAGGAAAAACATTGCCCAAAGTCTGCACAAACATGCAAATCTGTAAGCCTTAAGCCCCAAGTGCCTAAAGCCAGCAAGCCCGCATCCATCAAGACATCCCCTCCCACCGGTGCCCCCTGCCCAGCATACCAAAGGACAAAGAAAGCAATACAGACTTGCCAAGCAGCTGCCCTGTCACCTGTAAAAGTTAACTCCTACCTGTGACCACAGGGTCAGGGTCCTAGGGAAACTCATGGACAACTGCAGTGGAGACAAGGTTGGGTTGTGACTCAAAAGAAGTGTTTATTATGTTTGCCTCAAGACATGAAAGAAGTTTATGAACTACGGATTGTAAAAAGCCCAACGTGCAATATTCAAATTCTCAAAAATGTGGTATGTCTCCAGTAGCTGAGCAGGTAATTGATGATGACAGATTTAATCTTTTTCTTCCTCTTCCTAACAGCAGTGCCTGGCAGCAACCTCACCCTGTGCAGTGTCCGGGAGATACGGGAGCATCCAAGATAACAGCAGTGATGTCAGTACCTGTAATTCAGTATTGCCAGGAAATCCAGAAGTGGGAAACTATCTCACACAGTTTCACTCCAATTTAATGACTCTGCAGTCTTAACATCATCATATCAGTAAGCTGTAAAAGTTTCTAGGCAGTCACTGTACAACCAGGGTGTACACTTGTACTCAGCACAATGCCAGTGACTTCTCACCCCACTTCAATTGTTTCATTTCAGTGATTTAACTTTCAATTAAAGTAGAAAATGTGTAAATACAGGATTTTTTTTAGACTCAAGATTTTTTTTTGCATCAAATACACCTCAAGACCTGGTACTCCCCAGCTTGCTTTTTTCCCCCAAACTCAAAGGTTTAAAAGTGCCCATAGCTTCCTGCATACACAAAAGCTCCCTCAATCATCCAAGCACAGCAAAGCAAGTCAGGGACAAGAGCAAATGATGGCCAAAACACAGCCATCTGCCACAGATGCATGAGTCATGCAAGCCAAGGAGACTCAGGACTGTCAGGTGCAGAGTATTACACCCACCAGTACTGCTGGAATCAAAGATGGCAAACTAGTTCCAAGTGAGTATTTCAGCTCCCTCCCATCTCGTTTCTTTATGCCAGTAAACTTTCTGACAATTATTGCCTGCACAGACAAATTTGCTTGATCTAAGGACACAGGCAGCTTACCCTTGGCACACATACTTGTACAACTGATAAAGGCCAATTTAGTATCTCACTAGTCAGAAGCTGACACTGCTCTCTGTACATGTGGTTGGGAAACCATTCCTTTCCCCTTATTGGAGCATCTTGCGGGAGCAGCCTGCTCTGTGAATCCCGCTGTGCGAAAGCTGTACCTTCAAAAGAGCCCCTCGTGTCCTAATGTAATCCCCAAGTAACATTAAAGGCTTATTTATACCTTAAGTAGGGCAGATCGCGTCTTAATTGCCAAGCGTCTGGCTGAGAAGAGAAGGATTATAGTGCTCTGGGAGACAAATGCAGCACGCAGGAGGCGGAGGACATGGATAGATGAATCCAGATGAATCCATGTGCGCCATCTCCGCTGGCTGCAGGGCGCGCAAAGCTCCAGCGACACAGTCACTGTGAGGTTAAAACAGACCATAAGCCATGCTGGAAATTACCAAGTGGCAGTGCTGGTGAACACACAGTTTGTAGAGCCGGACTGAGCGGGCTCACAGCCACACTGCAGTCGTGTTTCACATCAACTCCGCACTGCTCCGTGAGAAGAGCTGAAGCGCAAGCAGGTACCAGCGGAACACAGGTACACTTAGGGTAGACACCTGGGCCTTGAATCCTAGAAATGCCTCTAGAAAGCCTGGAGGAAATATACAAGCCAAGGAGCTTAAAATAGGTCTGGATGATCAACTACCACAGACCCAGGAGAACAAGCCCAAGAATCTGGTTTTGTCTCCTGTATGATTTTCCTCACAGACTAAAAATAAAACCACACAGGTATTTTGTTATTACAGACCTATTTTTTTTCCTCTCCTCGTCCTGAGGAGTTGCTTGCCTTAAAATTATTTGATAAAGGAATAACATAAACTTCATCTTAGAGAGGCAGATCACCAACAATTCCCACTGAGCTTTAACTTTTTCCTTTTAAATTATATTTTATGTATGCAGGCATTATGCATCTGGCTTGCTCTCAAGCAATTCTGAAATGGTTCCCTCCTGAGCTATTTTACAGTTTAGCAGGAGTAACTAGCCAGTGCAACTGTGTTAGCAGAATCCACTGAAAGGCATTAAGTAGTAACGAAAACACTTCTTATTCTGTGCCAGTTACTCTGTTTACCTCAGGGTTAGGTAGGGAAACAAAACCAATCTGTATGTGGGCAGTAATAGCTGCTATCTCCACACAGATTGCCATGGTTATTTCTATAAGATGGAGGGGTTAATTTTCACAAGTATTTCTTATATATAATTATTTAGATGCACTGACTGACTTAGTCATCTACTGTTTGATGCTCTTCAAATGCCAAGTAGCTTGCCAGTTCCTCAATACCACACGTATTATGCTGAAAACCATGCAGAGGGGTGATTATGCACCCTAATGTGCTAAGTGTAGGAAGACGTTTATTGTTAAAAAGTTCTCTTGCTTTATGCTTTTTCATTAAAAGGTTTGTTGCCACTGGAACTGGTCTGACATAATGCACTTTAAATATAACCTCATTATTTACAGAATCAGGGCCAGATTTACAGGTATGTAAAAAAGGCAGACACGATGGTTGTCGGCTTTACCTCAGCGGCTCCCACCAGACTGATGGATAATCTGACCTTTAAAGCTACCTTTCACTCAGCACTAAGAAAATCCTCCCTTGACCTGGAGGGCAGCTGTCAAGAGAGAGAAGGTCTAGGGGAACAAGTTTCTGACACAGTATCTTTTACCGTGAGCATGTCTGAAGTTTCTGCCATCAGCCTGAAGTCCTGGGGGTGGCAAAATGTAATTGCACAGGACACTGTGACAGGGTTTGGTGGGGGTTTTGTTACTTTTTTAATGCTCTTACTCCACTAATGGACTATGTGATTAAAGGTTAATGACATTATAAATGCTGTAATTAGCTACTGCTTGGCTCACGTGACATTTCAGGGGTAGGTTTCACGGGGAGGAGGCACCCGGCCCCTCAACCCCATGGCTGATCAGCAAGGCTGACTTCTCCCACTATTTTTAATAAAACAATTATCCACTAACTCCTGCTGCTATCATAGCTGCAAGAACAAGAGCACGCAGTGCTGACTCCTTCTGGGTGCTCCTCCCCCAGAGGGTCAAACACTACATACAATCCACAGAAAAACAAACTCCAGGTTTGTTGCCTCTCCAGGAAGAAGCTCACTCACATTGTGCTCTTTTCAATTTACACTCTTTCCTTTATGGCATTCATCCGTCCCATTTCTGTCCCAGAGGATGACAACTTCCAAAGGATTTTCTTTTCAAGCCTACTGCTCAAAACCTTTCCCAGCAAGAGACTCAGACCTTGATCTTACCCTTGTACGAGCTGGAGAGGTTCAGAATAGTATTAAATCGTGGCACACTGTTGAAGTTTGGATGGCTATAAACTCAAGAGTAACCCTGTGTTACTGAAGCATCCCTGAAGTGGGAGATCTGCAATACAGACGGCACAGCCAGGCAGCCCAAGAGGAAGCCAAGGAGAAGCTCCAAAACAGAAAATGGCATGGCACTCATCATCACCACATCCATCCTTTGGGTTACCAAAAAGACAGCACCCCACAAGTTACATCTGCCTTTGCCAGGGCTTCCCTCTGACAACCATTTACATTCACTGAATAGGAATCTGAGGGGCAAGTTTCGGTCTGTTGAGCACAAAGCACTTCCTCTTGTGGAAGGATGAAGGATTTATAGGAAGGGGCTGTCAGGCTACAGCTGTCACTACATGAGCACACCTACTGCCATACTATACAAGCTGTACAGCTTTCCACAGTGCCTCAGCTTCCCCACCTGCAGGAATTACACACACAGTATCACAGACAGATATGGTACTCCATATGAATTTACTCCTTTTCCCTGTCTCTCTCAGTGTACCAAGATAGTCCTTCCGGCAAATAATTTGCTTTTTCACATGTATCAAATTAGTGGCAGGCATTCCATGATCAAACTTGCTCAGGTTGTGCTCCCATGAAATAATTTCCTGCTGAAAGAGCTCAGTTCATACCAAAATCTCCAGTCTGTACAGAAAGCTTCACTCTCTAGTACTGAATTGCACCCTAAGGCTTTACAATGGCTGCTTCTGACCAACAGTTCATGGATTCCACATCAGACTGTACAGTCCAGCAGCAGTAATGTGTGTAAAAATCAGTGGGAGCACTGGAAGTCAAACCAAAGAACTGAAAGCACATGTTCTGTAAAAAAGGCCCCAAACAAACAAAAATTCTACTCTTCAATTTGGGACCTAGCATGCTCTGCAGCAACAGCTGGCACATCCAAGGGAAGGGGAAGGGGAAGGGAAAGGGAAAGGGGAAGGGGAAGGGGCTCTCTGACCAGCACAGAATAGACCTCTGCATCAAGAAAATATTCCACAACTACAAGAAGTATTTTCCAGATATACACATACATTCAGTGTGGGCATAGGTAGCAGAACTTCACCTTAATTTCATGTTTACCTGAACGTACAACAACTGAAACTGAAGACAATCTTTTTTCCTGTAAGTTAGAAGAACTGCTAAAACTCTGAATACTACTCTCAACACTGCCTAAAACAAGTTTTGTTTTGGAACTGTCTGGCATTCAAGGATCCAGCCATGTGGGTGAAAGCACCACTTGAAGAAAGGTGAAGAAAGCATCACCTGCAACAAATACCAGCCTTTCCATTTTGAACTTCTTGAATCCACAGAACTGTGTGGGCTCTTCTGTGCCAGATCTCACATTGTGTATCTGCATAAAATAGTTCTGGCACCTCGCTTGTTTATGCTGGTGAACCAGAGAAAAACAATCCCACATTCTGCAGGCACTCACATAGAGCATTTAAATGCCCTGCTCCATTCCCTCCACTCAAGTAGAGAAGCGTTTAAGTATCACACATACCCATTCCCCCCTCCAAGGATAATTAAAGCACGTTTCTGCTCTTCATTCCATACATATCTATGAGGCAGTCTCTCATAGCTCTCATGCTGCTAGCTCTGCTATGCTCTCTGGGAGTCTGTTGTACCATGCACAGCAGGGCAGTGCAGACTGGTTTTATTCTGAGTGGATGTCCTGTTTGCATTTCAAAGACAGATGTTTCAAATACTTGAATACTGAAGGCTTAGCTGGAAGACAGGTGTACAACATCTTCAAGTTAGTGATAACACAACACCTATGTGGTTTTTTTCTCCTTTCCCTTAATTTAATACAAAATCTTTTATTTAATGCAGTTCAAAGCATAGGGGCTACTAAGATCGTATGAGAAATCACATCTTAAAGATGTAACTTTGTTGGTTTTTGTTGTTTTTTTAAATTCAGTTCACAGAAACAGCACTTGAAATATGGTAACAGCATGTGAAGAAGTTGCTGTAATTACTCACATGCTTGGACCTCTTGGTTTTTTTAATAAATTGAGTGTGAAGTTAAATGCAACAACTATAATCTCTAAAGCAGCAGAATGGAACTTCCCACATGTTTTTAAGGTAAGGACATGTAGGAATGAAGAGATGAATGTAAAATATATTTCACCATTTTAAAATTTCACAGCCAGAATAACATAAAATGTACTCAGACGAGAAACTGAGAAGTTCTTGTAAAGCGTCACACTTCCAAACACCTTGACACTGTTTGTGTTAGCAGAATATTCCCAAAAACTATCTCCTTCCAAAGTAAATGCAGATTTATTGGAGCTGGAAGAAGTATTTTGGTTTCATGTCATACATTCTCTGCTCCCAAAGTTGAAATATTTATTTAAAACATAGTAGGAAAACACATCTGCTTTACATAACCAGGCCAAAATCCTTGTTGTACCATTAAACTTAGATGTGTTTATGAAGATGACCATTGGATAAAGGATTGAAAAAAATCCTTCACATTATCCAGTTTCCCCTAAGAACAACAAATTAAATACTGCAAATTATTTGTCCAAGATTAAGCAGACATCCACCATTTTGCACCTGAGTAACCTGCCAAACAAAACAAAAACAATATTCACAGAATTAATTTGATGGGTATGGTGCCAAGAAGTTTCCTTACAAAAACAATGGGAAATATCTCTTTATTAATGCAATTTAAATATGCATTTTACTCCACAGTTAGAATACATTTACTTCAAAGTCTCCAACTAACTTCTAAATGTAGGATATTTACTCATCTACATGCTCCCCCCCAAAGAAGTAGCTAAAATACATCAGTATAGAATGGTGCATTTTCACCACAGCTTCTCTTTTTGGACATTTTTTAAAAAGACAATTCTGGGGTTTTTTGAGAAAATACAACAGTCTTGCAAGGAATGTAAGACACACAAACATTTCTGTGTTCTCTTTATAAGTCCTGGACACTAACTTCCAAGAGTAGTGTTTCATCTCCGAAGACAGACTTTTCCTTCTATGAATTTCTGTCCAATTTCTTTCACTTAAGCTTTACGCAGCTCTTTCAGAATGATAAAGGAAATGCAGAACACATTTGGTCATTTTCTGACAGAACCTTGCACATAACTTCTCTGAACAGTATCTGTTCAAGAATATCCCATGTCTACCAAACACATTCCAAAAGCCACCTGAAAATGGCCAGAAAAATCAGTATTTCTATATTTAAAGATCAGACGAATTTCCAACATCACCATCAGGGGTCTCATGAATTTGATTTCAGCTTTTTAAAGGTCAAGGGTAGGGTCCTTACAACACTGAACACTACTGCACCATAGACTCAACTTCCGCACAACTCACCTTAGATTCCAAAAGTCTGAGAAAGCAGAAGACCAGGGTCAAAGTTATTTCTAAAGCAGACTTGACACAACAGGAAAAATTATTTCCAACAAGACTGTTTGAAATAGTTGCCACAAGTCTTTAGAATATGTATTCATTCCTACTACAGTGGTTTTCATCCTTTACTAGGAAGGACACCTGCCTTCAGAGAAAGATTACCCAACCGAGGGAGAGTATCAATTTTTTTCTCCTATCAGCCCATCCCCATGACCTGAACCCTTATCAGTCTTTGTTTGGTTTAAAAGCAGGTGCTGACGTTAGTTGATGTGAATTCGGTCACTAATCACAATATCAGCACAGCAGGGACTTTTTCTCTGAAAATTCCCAGTCAAGCTGCACATACACAAATAAGGACAGCCAAGGACAAAAGCAGGAGAAAAATCTCTATAATCTCAGTCAGTCTTTAAATCCAGGCATCACAGCAAAGGAGAGCTCTAGGATTTCTGAAGGAAATGTAAAGTCTTTGGGTGAACATGACCTTTCAGACGTACGAAGAGCTAAGCACAACAGCACTGGTGAAGTGACAGAGTGAATGATGGAAACGAGAGATGAGCACAAACAGTGAGCTGAACACAAACAGGAGACACAGTCATGCTGAAATGCAAAAGCTGCTCGTGTTTTGATCAACAGGGAAGCAGCCAGGTACAAACATGAGACGGTACAAACCAAGCAGAGCTAAATCAGGTCTGTACAGCAACAGCCCGAATGAACACAAGCAGGACTAGTTCAGATTGGCACACAGAGAAAACAGGTTACAAAGACATGAGACCCCAGGTGGAGCCTCAGCTCCATAAATTGTATACTTACCTGGATTAGACTGCATACACTCACTGACTTTAGATCCTTTCTTGTGCGTTTGTCAAATTGCCTTCTTTCTAGGAGCATCTCATGCAGTTGCTTACCTGCACCAATGCAGCTACCTCCAACTTCATTTTCAGTTTAGAGCTAAAACAGAACTATAAAGAGCCAAAAGCAACAAGCCTTCAGACAATCCTTAAATCCAAAATTTGCTTTTTAGCCAACAAACAGCACATTAGTTGATAATTAAAAACTGCTTAGCATTCTGGCCTTTTTTTTTCCCCCCAGTATAGACCTGTACCTAATGATAGGCAGTATTGCTTTTTGCTTCATCTTCCAGAGGTAAAAGTTCCCTACTACAGCTTGGTTCAATGCTGTAACTAATCTCGAGTTCCTATTGCTTTTGATTTCCACTCAAAGTGCCAAAGAAAAATGACTGGCTTTCTGGGGCTAATTTTGCTTTTTAAGATTTAAGCCAGTGATTATGGCTGACAGTGTACAAAAGCTCAGAGATGAAGTGGCTGAGTGAACTCCACTTTATAAATGGTAACAAGAAACTACCTAGCCACTAACAGCTAGCCTCTGATGTGCTAAAAGAATCAACAATTTAACAGTTTGTTTGGTTTTGTGGTTTTGGTTTTTTTTGTTGTTGTTGCTTTTGTGCTTTGGTTTTTTTTTAACCACTCAAAGAGCAACATCAGCATCAGATTCACATTTAAGGCCATGAAAAATATGGATATTTCGGCCAAGTCTAGCAAAGGTTTGCATGCAATAACCACATGAAGATCCAGCCTATTAAGAGGAGACTGTCATAGCAGTTAACCCCTAGTATGAGATTTCCGAGGTCAGAGTGACATCACTTATATTTGCATCTACTTCATTATCCCCTATTCCATTTAACATGTTAATGAGGAGCAGTTAAAACAGATCTTTATTTTGCTCAGAGAGCAGACTTGAGAACTTACGTGGACTACTTTGCCTCTGTTACAGAAGAAGTCATAAAAATGAAATCAAGCTGAATTTGACACAACAGAAAGACCCAAGGTGGAACAGGTATTTCCCATTCTCAGTGTTCTATCTTTATGTTAGTTCTTTATGTATCTTTATGTTAGTAACTAGGTGGCAATATACTTAAGACAATGTGATTTTAAAATGTTGACAAGTTATGGCAAACACAGGAACAGATTTTATCATTCATTCAGATTTCTCACACTAAGATTACAAAGTCAACAAGCACAGTCTTTCCCAGGCTGCTGAAATCTACACAATATTTAGATTAAACTAAAGTCATGACTAGAATTCGTAACCAAGTGGATGCATGAATGGCAAGTAGTGCTAATTTAGAGGAAAAAAGCTGTCTTGATTTACATTTTGATGTAGCTGTGATCCTTCTCTTTGAAAAACTTGTGTTTACGCTTTGCTTTGGTACAAGGAAGAATAAACACTTTTACTTGAGAGAAATTATCCACTTAATGTAAAAAATCTACACAAGTAAGTGCTCATAGGACTGGAGCCTATGGAGTACCAGAAGTCTCACCAGTGGAACAAGGCATTAAAATTGTAGCTCATGAGGAAAGCATGCAGGGGGTTATGCTGTACAAGCAAATCCAACAAAAAAGTTCAAAGAATTTACAGATTTGTAGACTCAAAAATCTTCAGGTTGTTTGTAAATATGTCCATTCTACAGTAACAGTAAGTATTCACGCAGGTCACTACCCTGCAGTATGAACATCATGGAGGATTCCGTTCTCCTTTTCCACTCAGCTGAACAACTACATAAGTAAGTTGGAAAAAAAGACTTGTAAACATTAAAAAAAATAAATCTGTAAAAGTTTTAACATGAAAGCATTAACATCAGAGAAATTTCTATTCAAAACTCTGTGCAACAGTGAAATTTCATAGGGCCAGGCTCAGATCTTTAAGAAACTTCAAGAAACTAGCTGACCAAAAACTCAAGTTTAATTTGAATTTTTAGTCTTTAAATGAATGCTCTCCCATAGCTGGCCTAAGACTCCAGCTTCACTTGGGATGGATTTGCCCTAGGAGCACTAAATATTGTTTGCCCTTTCCTGTCTCCCACAGAGAAGCCGCACTTGGAGATTTGTGCCTTTCTGAGACAAAGGGGGCACATCTGCTACAGAACAAACAGAAATCCATCAACTAAGAGACCTCATAAATCTTACTGGGTTATCTTTTTATATGGAACACTTGCATCTTCTTAGTAAGTCCTTCTCAAGAAAATAGAAAGCATGTAACACTGTTTTAGCAATCCTTTATTGAAGATAACAAGTTGGTTATGTTCACTGTATTGTATGAAACATCACAATATCATACTGGGAAGGTACTATCAGTACAGGGTTGGACCAGAGCGGACAGTCTGAACAATAAACCATTTTGCATTCTTCATTCCCTATCTTTTAACAACCCCAAAAAAACCAGTAAAGGGACAAATACCTGTTAACATCATCATTTAAAACACTTTAACTTACAAGGCTAAAATCTAATGAATAAATAAAATATACTGTGGCAATAATCCTCTCTAGACCAAAAAAAAAAAAAAAAAAAAAAAAAATCAGATACACAGTGAATCAAAATGACTGGAAAAGCTGGCCTTCGGCATCAGTATGAAAGAGCGTGTGGTTTTTACAGACTCACCATGGGGATAAAGTTACAGAAAAATACCATGAATTTAATTTCACACAAAACCAGTTGATGACTGTCATTAGCTTAAAACTACACACAAGGGCAATTACATCCTCGCTGAAACACAGTTTAAACAAATAGGAAAATGTTTACAAGGCATCCACAGCATGTAAATCATGTACAGATGGATACATTCATTGTTTCCCCTCCCCAATAGCTTTTATTTTAGATAAATACTTTACTCTTCCCCATTTTCAGCATTTACTGGACTCATTACATGCACAACTCAAAGAAGTCAGAAAAAAAGTCAAGGTTATTGCAAAAATAGAATTAAACTAAGAATCTTCAAGTACCTTACATGACAGCCACTCTGTACCATGCCCATTGCTTATAAAATGAAAGGTCATTGAACCCATGAAAATATCTCTAATATTTTCTTAATTTAAAATAGATAATTTTAAGTGTATTTATAGTAATCTCAAAGTGATAATTTGAACTTTGAAAATAATGCAAACAATTAAAAATTATACCCATATTACACAAGACTTCTGTCTGTATCTTAAGCTGAAAAAAATCAAAAAACTATAGAAAACCACATATAGAACAAAAAAATAATCACAATTTACATTATAATAAAGGCAAATTTTCAGCATTTTTAAAAAAACCTGCAGCTGTGAGAGATGTCAAAGCAAGTCACTACTAACTATAAATTCACCAGTTTGGTTTTTTTAAAAAGATCTTCTCTAGCAAGAGTTGTAGGGTGTGTTGTACACATGCGTAAAATTCTTACTGGTTTTAGATGCCTAGAATCTTCATATATTATTGCCAAATACACTTATCTTCAAGCAAGCAGTAGGCAACGTATCACAATTTGGACACCGCAGGGAAACCTAACGGTCTGGTAATACAGGTAAAACTGGAAAATTAAAAAAAAAATAAAATACACATCTGATAGCGTATTGCCCAATTGAAATTACTTCCAAGCCACAGAGCTGCAAAGCCTTCCAACTCGGTAAAGTGAAATAAGAAACGTCTCAAACAATTACTTGTACTCTCTCTCATGCTTGTGTGTTGCATGTTTCATTTAGCCACAGTGTATCTTCAGAGTACACCTACAATCCCGTGCACCTCAGGTACATACACCGATCTGCTGAGAGAATATTCCTTCCTTCCCTCCTTCTTTTTTAGGGCCAAAGTTCATTACAGATGTAACCAGTATGCCTGAGGCTGGTAAAAATACTGTAGTACAGGCAATGCTAAGAGTGGCAATATCAGAAAACACAAAAATGAACAAATGATGGAAAATTCTAATATCTTTCTGCCCATTTCACAAAATGTTGGAAATCCACCAGAAATTTTCCCTTGTATTGAAGAAATCAGATTTAAAAGTTTTTTCCCCCTTTCAGAATCAAAAGCATTTTAGTAGATTTGTAAGGCTACCACGGATCTTCTAGATCTCCAGCACCCTACAGGGAAAGAAGAGGAGAAATATTACTACTCACCAACACAAATGAAAACAGTTTGTTGTACTTTGGAATTCAGTGGCATAATTAAGAAGAATACTAGCATGAGACAGAAAACATTTTCCTTGTTTTCCATACCTGCCCACTTCCACACACAAATATTTGCTGTTTGTCAATGTCATGATGGAATTTACTTTTATAAAACATTAATCCAGCAAAACTATTATAGCAGAACAACTTAAAACCAAGATTTATCTAAAACTGTACTAAATCACAACTACCAATACATACTACATCCATGGACTACAAAACAAAACAAAACAAAACAAGCTCTACAAAATACTACGGAACTCAGCTTTTCAGGTATTCGGGGTCCGCAAGAAATTCCCGCAGGCTCATTTTCATTAAGGCAGTGAAATTTGTATCTCTTTTGAACAATTACATTTTTGTGCAAGTATTACATGTTATGAACTGACAACTGACACAAGAATTCCAGATTTCACTTATTAGCAGATGAGCTACCACTACTGCAAAGTCCCAGTATTATCAGTGACCTACCCCAAAGCACGTATGTGTACGTGTTGTACCCCAAGAGACATGGAAAAGATTTGGCAGAAGGCAAACTTTAGAAGAATAGTTTATTCATTTATATGGGTGATGTTCAGCTTGAACCTGAGAAATGTTGCCCAAATACAGGATTATGATGAATGCTCCAAACCCAAAATCACTCAAAGCTTTGTAGAAACTAATGATCACCACAAGTTCACATCAGAAGCTACGAAAAGGTTCAAGTCATGTCAAAATTATAACACTTCAAAGAAAGTTTATTACTTGCTTAAAAGAGTCAATATGCATACAGATATTATTCCACAGCATATTCTTTATTTTCGTTTGATCACAAATTATTATAACTTGACACTAGGTACTAAATTTAAGTACATTTTCATTTCTGGATATATGCTATGCTACAACCTGGGAAGTAATAATACCATTGTCTAGAAAATCAGTATTTATAATGAACAGTGGGTACAATCTAAACTGAAAAAAAAAATCAAACATTTCAGAAGTGACAACCTAAAGTGTAACAGCTTTTGTAATTTAGCTGTAATAGAAACTATACAAACAAAACACAAACATGCAGTACATAATGCTGGGGGGAAAAAAGCTGAAGAATTTGTATTTGCAATTAAATTGCACAAAAGATACAACTAAGATCTAAATTACTTTACAATGAGCAAACATACACCATCAAAACTATTATTTAATAAATGTTCTTAAAAGAAAAAGTTTTAAAATGTCTTTCTGTGTAATCATGTTAGATCCTGTTGTTGGTGACACAGGATTTAAAAAAAGAAAATCAAAATCTCAAATGGGAACTTAAATCTTGCTACACAGCATAAGACGCTGTATTATTACTGTAATATCCCACAGTAGCTGAACTTCTAAGGAAGTAAGAGCTCTGTAAAAACAACCTGTACAAATAACTACAGTAAAGCCAAACAGTCTTCTAGGCTAGCAGAGCCGAAGGCTGCGGTCTAAGCAAAGGAAGCCGGCGGGTGACGCGCAGCGTTAGGTGGCTGTGGAGTGTCAGGCCTGCTGCTCGCCGCTCTGGTCGCTGCCCGCGCCCTGGCGCGGTGCCGGTGCCGGTGCGGGTGCGGGGGCGNCCCTGCAGCTGCGCCAGGCGGTACCCGGCCAGCATCTCCTCCAGCAGGTGGCGGTAGTTCCCCCTATGAGTAATCCGCATCTGCCTCAGCGCCTCCACCAACCTCCCCTGCGTTCCGCCTTCCTCGGCCGCGCCAGGCTCCTTCGGTTGAGATTCAACACCCCAAAAAAATCAGTAGTTAAACTAAAATGTTTTCTAACCACATTTAAAAAAAAAAAAAAAAGCAAACCGAAAACCCGTTTTTTTCAAATTGAGAAAACATCAGCTTGGCTCTATTTGAATTTAAACACCTTATTAGCAACATATAACTGAGCACAATGTATTTCATGTTCATCCTTTTAAACAACATAGTTTAAGAAATCATAGTTATTAAACCAGCATTTTTAATAATTTAAATTCATTCTGAGCAAGTCAAAGTACCTCCTCCCCATTAACTCCACCTTTATTTCAAATGTCTTTTGAAAGAGATTTTTCTCTTTCAATAGAAAAGAGAAATAAATGCAGATGATACCCTCCACAACTCTGGTTGTCAGTGGAAAATAATTTTGAAAATTTAAGCTTCTTTAGCCACCAGGTCAATATATTTAATTGTGAATTTCTGCACAGTCAGTAGCAGCACAGTTCAGTGAAAAACTCAGAGAATAGATAACTCTACTGATAGCAGTTTAGTTGAAGCATCACATCAAAATAAATGCTCAGGGTTTTAGTAAACACTCTTAGTTTTTGCACACATGATGCTGCCAGAAAAGCAAGCAGCTACCCATGAGCACGAGGAATGCTGTAAGACAACCTTTGGGCAGATTGTGTACTGCCTAGAAAAATTAGCAGGTAGAACAGTTATTTAATTTCAAACCTAAGAACCTACAGCACAAAATCTTGGCATCAAGTGCTGGTTAAGTAAGGGGAGTCTCCTCACCAAATGACCTGCTTGGTTACAAGCCTTTGAGTAGACAAAAACGTTGTTTCTGGTGATAGACATGCACATCTGCCACAGTGCTTTGACACTGATATTAGGTATTTTCACCTCCAAGTGCTAAAGCAGTACTGCTGCTTTAAGGGAACGGTACATTTTAAATCATCAATATCTAGCAACTTATCAATATACACAAATGAAACTGTATCTCTGGAAGCTGGCAGATTTTGTAAGACATTAGAGGCACAATCCAGACTGCCTTGTTTTCATGCTGACCTCATTTTATTGTCATGTAGTCCAAAAGCTTCCTAACTACAAGTACTGCTGCCACTCATTTTACAAGCTTAACAGCAGTACTGAGAAAGTATCTTGGGATCAGTAAGATTTTGCATGCTCTGTGTAATGTTGCCGGAATAAAAGCCCCAAGACTGATTAGCACAGTCCAAGTTAAAATGGGGGATAATTTTACCACAAAAATGAGTATTACTGCATATAATGGCATCCCTCTAAGTTTAATTTGTTCAGGAAGTAAGAGACATTTTCACAGTGGTTTGCTGGTCTTAGTTTGAGATGTTTTGACTCCCATGTACTAGCATTTTCATATTCAAATATGAAAATATTCAAGAGAATATTAAAGAATTCAAGACTCTCTTTTCTTCAAGAGCCCAGCGAGAAAAAGCAAGATAAAGGAGGTAGTTTTAATGTATGAAATGGAATTGGTTTAATGTCTTATTAGCAGCATAATGTCAGTGAAAACCCAGGGCATCAAGAAGAGGCTACAGATGCATCCTTTTTCTTGGTTTGACAAAGAAAAAAAACTGAGTTATGTATATACCTAGCTAATATTAAACATGGCAGCACAGCTGGAGACAAAGTTTTTTAAAATTCAGAGAACATTTAAATTCCATATTTCATCTACTCCATCAGTTTTGCTCTGAGGTTGACATTAGCACACATACACCCTGAAATTTCCACATTTCACAATACCAAGATCTTTAAAAATTCCTTTGGCAGGCTGAAGTGAATAATTTTGCTCCATGCAACACTGAAGAGTAAAAGCAATAAGCAATATAATAGCAGGCCTGAGACTCCTAAGCAATTCAAATGCTGGTAGGAGTTGAATTAGCAGTGCAGTTAGCGTTTGATATTCAAGCTCACATCCTGCTTTGCGTTGTACCCTATTTTACGGCAGGCTATTTTGTGCTTCCCTTGTGTCCCTCAGTGCTACCAGACAAGAAACCCCACAGACAGTAGGACAGAAACTCCCTCTTTTATGTATGATACACTATATAGACAGATTTCTCTCTAATGATGTGTGCCTAGAACAGGCACACAAAAACAGGTCCCTGAAAACTATGGTTATCGTGCAAGGTAGCATTTGTCTTCCCTCACATTTCAATTCAACTTAAGTGCTACTGACCATAAAAACAAGAATAAATTTGTGCTAGCTATATTCAACATGAGCATTCAAAATTTTGACACAAGTTTTGTGCTATTAAATTATGTGTGTGAAAAGGTCTGCTATGTATTAAAGACTGGAGTTACAATATTTTGAGAATGGTGTAAAGAGTTGTGTCCATTTACATTTTTAAAATTATGTCTAGCAGCCCTTAATGGTGTATGATTTGGTTCAGCCAACTGCCAGAATGTACTATTAGTAAAAATGAGAGAAACATGATTGCTTTCAAGTAAGATGCTCAAAGGGAGCTTTAAGCGAATGCCACTGGAACTATTAACACAGCCACTGTAATTTTAACATTGTTCCCTGTGTTTAGGGATATATACATACAGTGAAGTAGTCTCATTGGGTAGTAGTCTGCTAGTCTTAGGACACCAAAAAATTAAAATGGTCAGAGAAGTAGAGTCACAGAAAAAGAGTATTACTTCAACATAGTACGTAGAACAACTCTTCAGTGGTATTGTAACATCACAGTGCTAACAATTATTCAGCTATGAATACATTCTTTTAAATTCCCCTTAAATTCGAAAGCATTACACCCCAATACATAACAGATTTCTCTGCTCTCACTTGTATTGATAAAGGCACAAGCCACCACATTCATTGCAGAAGTCTCTGCTCAAACACTGGTAAAGCTGTTCGTTGTGACCCCACTGCAGGGCTCTCTTCAGCCCTGGATTTATAAAATACTTGTAATTCTGCTGAGATTCCCAGCGGAAAAAAATTAGGACTGCTATACCCTCAAGCCAGACTAGTCATCTCTGAATGCTGCTGTAGTAAGGATTCTTTCATTTCTCAGACTCTTGCTCTGCATGACATCTCATATTTAGGCTCTATGGTAAGGTTTCTCAGAAAACGTGCACGCAAAGAATAAAAATCTACTATGGCTAGTTTGGGTAACAAAAAAAAAAAAAAAAAAACCTAAGTGCAACACTACCTGAAATATTTACAGTGCTGAATAAAAGAAAGCTAACCTAGAAAGAGATACAAGAAAGTTTTTAATTTATACACTTTCTAAGAACTAAGTTGCAAAACTATTATTTATGATCCAGTTCACAGGAACTCAGGGTAACTATTTTAAAATTGTTAGATGCTAAAAAGCATAGTCTTTAGAAGGAAGTCATATTCTCAATTGCAGAAGTTAATCTGATTGATTGGGTTGTTGTTTTTGTGGTTTGGGGGTGGTTTTTTTACTCATTTGCATTAATATTTTAGCAACTAATTACGTTATTATTTTGCCAAGATAAAAATTGCTCTAGCCTTATACACAATCATAAGACCGAAGATGACTGCCACAGGCAGACTTTCCAGTCACTAATGGAAATGTTCTGCACAACACCCACTCTCAGCAGACACGTGTGCACTGTTTAACACACACAGGGAAGGATGCTCAAGTGCAAGTCAAGTGTACCTTTGTGCTCCGCACACTCAGCATCCACATCTCTAGCTTCTAATTTTTCATATGAACATCTGCTTTAGCCTCATACTAGTTTAAACGGGGGCATCATTAGCTAGATTTCAATCTCACTTGGCAATGTCATCATTGGGATATACTGCACGTTTCCTTCCTACCTTTGCTTCCTGTTTAAATGTAGCAACACTATCACTGTGTGCAGACATTCTGAAGAGTCTGATGTTGAGTAACTGAACAGCTTCCTTCCCTTCTAACCTCTTTGGACACTTCAGTATCCAGTTCAGAAGACTACAAAATCACCACATACACACCTGAAACTGAGTATGACCAGCAAGGAAGTCATGTTTTCATCACCTCAGATGAGGCCCACTAGATTGATCCACTTCAAGACAGTAACTTAACTTGCTGGGAAAATGCAAACAGCAGTTGTATCCTTCACCCATGGGGAGCTCATCCTCTCAAGGTGCTCTGGGCCAGCATAATTTAGGGTGAAAAGAATAAAGGTGCTGACAGCCAAATGACATCTGTCACAAGACCAAACTAGAATTTAACCCACTCTATTTAAAACACATCTTTTTTGAGATTTGCACTTCTCTATCAACATAAGAAAAGTTTAGGAAGCAGACTGCAGTCTACTGTTCACATCTCTTTTTAAAGAAACCAAATTAAAAGCCAAACCAACTACTCAGGGATTTTAACGGCAAGAAAGGTCAAAGCTGTTAATGGTATATTATTTTGTGAACAAAATGCATATTTAGGTTAGCTACCTCATTTTGTTAAATTAAAATGAATGATGCACAAACATTTCCTGAAAGAAGCCAACAGACAAAAAGATGCTGTACTGCATATTAGGACTTTCAGCAAACTTGCAGGGCTATTACGAAGTAAATTTAGACTTAGGTGCATCATAAATGCAACTATGGCATATAACATTTGGTCTAAGTAACCCTTAGACAAACTTCTAGGTTTTCTTCTCAAAATACCAATTAATTTGTAAAACCTATGCTGTTTTAATTTTTATTTAATTCTTAAATAAGCCACATATACCAGTAACTTTTCCTTAAAAAGCAGGGACAGTTCTGGCTAAATACAAAAAGTAGTAGTAGGCTGATAGAGGTGCAGATTTTCCTGAAGGACTAAAGAAGCTGGAAAGAGGAAAATTTTTTTATCTTGGTTTGGGGCACTGTTGCACAATTCCTTGAGAGTGAAACGAAAAAAGCATATCCTATCATTTTCATCTAGACAAAGGAACAAATCCTAAAAAATGAAGAAGTTAAGAGATTTTTTCTCCATTTGTACTCTTAACAGAATAGTGGCCCCTTCCACCCACACAAGCTTTCTAACTGAAGATAATAAATCAAATATAGGCAGGTAAGAGAAGAGGACAATGGGAAAGCCACAGTAATAATTGTAGTGAGACTGCATGTTTACTATCTCAAGGTGCGCAATTGATACTTTCAAGGTATTTAAAGTGCAACACTATTCACTGTAATAACTACCTGACTGAGGGCCTTGTAGCCATCTCAGAAGAAAAAAATATTACAAAGGATTTACTAGATAGGAATGGTACTTCCACAAAACAGTTCAAATAAACAGTACAGGAAATGACAACTTGTACAAGCAGAGATGTTTTTTATGAGTTCTTCAGTTTTCCACAGTTTTTAAACTAATTTAACCACAATTGATAGAAACACCAGTTATTATTTACACTAGTATTAAGAGCCACCTAATAATCAGGTTTAGAGGTACAAAAAAACACGTTTCAACATACTATTTAAAATTCAACTTTGTAGGAAATGGGAAGAAGAATGTAAGCCATTTTAGAAATCATAACTGAAGTAATCTAAAAACACAATACTTTTCCTTAGACCAGCAGAGATGGGATATGAAATGATAGTGTAAATGATATGAAAATAAGCAATACTGGTCTTGTTATCTTGTATATTCAGTGTACCAAGGCCTCCTTACAGAAGACAGCAGGAAGTGTGTTTGCCCCCTCTCACACTACATTTCTGGACAGTACACGTAACAGCTAGTTAAGTACCAAATTTGCTGACTATTAATTTTTTACAATAATAAACTGTAATTTAGAAAAACCCTGCACTGTTGCCTCACAGGTTTGACTGAGAAAGTGGTACTCATTCAGATGTTTAAAAAGTCTTTCAGAATTGGGTGTCAGTTTTGTTTCTTTTTGAGGATAAACTTCTACATCAAATCCATCCAAAGCAAGGTAAAAATAAGCAGTATGTTACAATACATATGTTGTATTTCTAATACTTTACTCCTAGTGACGAACATTTCTGCTTAATGTGTGACACAACTTTGACGTTCACATTAACAAAGAGGTGTAGCAACCAGAATGGGAACTTACCCCCTCATTGTCTCTGTGTGGATTCAGCCTAGTATACACAGCTTCAATAATATTACGCCTAAAAAGAGAAGTTTTAAAAAAAATTAAGCACAACAAAGGATTTCAAAACATTGAGAAAAGTTTGATCAGAGTAGGCATTTCAAAGTGTTTAAGGTATTTTTCTTTTAATCTGCCTCTTAAAATGAAACCCACTCTGTGTCTTCACTCACTTTCAATAAGATATGTGGGAATCTAGCAGCTTGTCAGGATTTGAAAAGATAGCAAAGTAAAACAAATTTATTACCTTACTCTCTCCATGGTCCACCTCTTTTTAGAGCTGCATACTCAGATTTTGTCAAGAGTAACATTTAAATCTATATTTTACTTGTTACAAAAAATTCTTCAAGTTTGCTGGTTTTCCTGCCTTATTTCTGGATGTGGAACTTGAAGACAGTTCCGTTTTTCCCCATTTTTATTACATATACACAGGTTACAACTTGGCTACAAAATTTTGAAGTGTGCTGTGCAGAGTATACAACCCCTGAGATGTGTTTTTTATTGTCTATTCACACCGTAGAAATTAAAACACAAAAGCCACTAGCTTGACTTTTTTTTGTGGGAGTGCCATTTAAGGCCACACTTTCACAGGCAGGCAAAATAAGCACAAAAAACTTCACAAAAAATAAAACCCGTCATATAAACAGAATTCTGATGCAAAAAAGGTTATGTACTCACATCTTCAAATTAAAGTTAAAACTGGGAAACATTCAGACAGCTATAATAAATATGATCAAAGTTATTGACAGCTTCAACAACAAAGAACTCCTACATGGACTAAGACTCTAAAGTCTGGAAGTTACCAAGATCTCTAAAAATTATGTCCTACAGAATGAGGGACACCAACTGCTGACTCTTCTAAAGAGCACAAAGGCATCAGATGAAGACAGCTGCAAATGTCTCAAATACACAGTCACAGCTCTTGATGCAACAGAATTTTCTGCCCCAGAATACTGACGATGCTACAAGTTTGATGAGGCTCCTTCTGAACACATTTAAGAAATCTGGAAAGGTAGCATATCTGAGGTAGCATGGGATCTATTGGCATTGACGGAAGATCTTCCTAGGGAAAAGAAACTGAATCTTTTTGCCAATGATACAGGAAAGGGTTTTCTCCATTTAGTTCCACATTTAGTGATAGAGAAATAGCACAATTCTGACTAAATGTCTGTACTACATAAAGCAAAGGCACCTCCAGTGTAACAGAAAATGCCTGGACAGTCCAAGCAAGACTGCCACAGCAGAGGTAGCCATTGCAGTGGGTTTAAACAGACATGAAAGTCAGGTCCTTGGGAATCACCTAATTTTTTTAATTCACTTTTCTTTCTTTCAACAGTTTATTCCTCTGTGGTTTTCTTTGATGGGAAAACTCAGGAGCAAGACGTTGAGTGGAACTATTAAGGCCCAGGTACCAGGGTAGCTCAGGACTTCTGTTTATTTCAGCAACAACCAGTTCTGAGGCAGCATTTGAAATCACAAGGGGATTGGAGTCAAGCCAGAAAACGGTCTTCGGAGAGTAAGATTTTAAAGGATAAAACAGCACCATCATCTGACCACAGCAGAGTTGACACCTGAGCATCTCCTGTCTCAAAGAATGGGCCAGTAGGGGCTTCTACACAAGTGGAAAGCTTGAAGGAAGGAAGTATATAGTGCCTATGTAAGTGGAGCTACTTCAGGGGTTCCTAAGGTTTGCAAACATACTCTAGTCACAGTAACATTGTATTGCATTTCTCCAGCTCAGACATACTAAAAATTGCTAGCAACTTTAACTGGTGCTAAAACCGTGGATGTCAGCTACAGACAAGATCTTTTGCAACCCATTAGAGCCAGGTCTTGGAGTTCAAACACAAGGACAAAGTGCAACTTCTTCATGACCTGGTAACACCCCAGGATAATGACCTCAAGAAAAAGAATATTCTCTTGTTAGGCCAAAAGTTTTAAGTTACACAGTATGTGGGTTTGGGTTGTGCAGTAGTACTTTTTCCAAAACTTCCATTAATATCCTGCAAGTAAAATGAACTTACATATGTCACTGCCTGTCTTTGCCCCAAGTTTGGAGACCAAGAACAAGTTACTTAATACTGTATAATATTCTCTTGAAAGAAAGTGCAGGTATACCCCTGAAGTCAGGGGATTTTAGAAGTCAAGATTAAGAGAAACGCACCAAAATGCAAATTCTGAACCAAGTCCATGAAAAATGTAACCTCAATCACAACAAATTAAACCAGAATTTATATGTCAAGGGTCTACAATAGTGTAGCAGTACATGATGCAGTTATTAATGAGCAAAACAACAAAACACAGCAGCTGGGAGGCACAAAGAAGAACAGGCACACCAAAACTCTGAATGCCTGGAATGCACACAAGTGGAGAAAAAGGCCCAGAATGTAGATACTTCCAAGGCTAGAAAGATATAATCATGGCAAACAGTGCTCGTTAACAAGTACATGCAATGAAAATAGATGTACACACACACACAGATACTCAGAGCACAGGAGTTCATATTTTGTAAAATACAAATATTCCAGAAACAACATGCTCTATGCCAGGGAACAATAACAAATCCTTCTGTCTGGGGAATTCCAGATTAAGAACTGTTTATGCAATCCTAAATTCTTTTCATTAAAATCCTTAAGTTATAGGTTGCTAGAATATCACCACTGGGTTCGCCAGAAAATCAATATAATTTCTGAAAGTTTATTCCCATTCAGTTAAGATGCATATTCTAGTTCACTATTCTTGGTTATCTACCATTCAGTTTCAGACTAAACAAATAAAAACTATTTTCTTATGAGAAGGTTTTCTGAGCAAATAAGCACTATCCCAAACTTATAACGGACATTAACTGGTTGAGAAAACATGACACGAGGAAAACTGATCTCCTGGCATTTTGATATTCACGTTGATAGCTCTTAACAAATGTAAAGCAGTAAAAAGCCAAGAATACATGTATTTTCATTTTCTGAAATGGCTATATGGAAATAATAAATTAGTATGTTATGTACCAGAATATGATCAATGTGTTTCCTCTTTACCATTCTGGAATGGGGACAGTGACACAAATATTTATATACTGCAAAAGGTAAACTAGCTTCAAATATAAAAAACTTGATTTCAGTGTAGCTATTACCATAAGAAAACTTAAAAACATGTAAATGGAAGAGTTTCAGTGAATTTAACAGTTCAAGAAATTCCAGTACTGTACTCACTTGCCAGCTAAACCACCTCCTGGTGGTAAATTAGGGATATTCTCTGCAGTTAAAATACGAATAACATGAGCAAGATCAGGCATTCCTTCTTCACCCGATTTTTCCATAATTTCTAATTTAAAAACAGAAGAAGTCCTGAATTAATACCACCCATTGGCTAAGACACTGAAATATAAGATATTATCACTTTTAAACAGAGGCATTATGAAAAAGTCACATGTAAACAGGAAAGCATTCTTTACATTTTAGGTTAACAGTCTTTGCATGGTGGAACAGAGCTTAAACTCATAGCCTGTTTTTCCAGTATGCGTCAAGCCTTACTCTCTAGGAGAAATTCAGAAGCAGACTGTGAACTGAATGAAATACCCTGGAGACAGCAGCCTGTTCTCTCTGAAAAAGACAGCAGCTGGGAGTCTGTTTCAGTTAGCTCCCCATTGCAGTGCAACACATTACATGCCATAAAGCCAGTGCTTCCCGGGGATTCTGTCACGCTTCGTTCTGAGTAACACCTTGTATCCTCAAAGACCTGAATCTCCAGTGTACAAACACTCTGACCATCATGCAGTCAAGAGGATATATAATGGATAGATAATATTGGGATTCAAGTGGCCAAAACAGAACACAGAACTGATGAGTAATTAAAAACACTTATTTTAATAATAATTAGAAATACAGTATTCTATTTTCAATGCTGACATATAACACAAGTCAATTCCAGCGCTAGTAAGTTCTTCTACCTTGGAAAAGAACTGCCTAAACTGAAGTAAATTTTCACATGTTCTCTTTCACCAGGGTTGCTGTTATATCTGTGTATACACTCACATAGGTGTAATGCTACCAGCTTCCAGTCATTCAACCACTAACATGGCATAAAAAGGTTCACTAAAGTTACCTACAAATTGGAGTTGTATGCATGAGTCACTTATTTTTGAGAGGATTTTTTTTCTGAAAATCAACTAAATTAAGGAATGGAGTGACATTTCTGTAGACACTGTTCTAGATAAAAACGTCTTTGAGCCACAAACCAGAATAATTAAGAAGGAATCCTCTCAAGTATCAACCTAAAAAAACTTCAGTCATTCTGTATCTCGGCTACTACCCTAAGATAAACAAATAATTTACATTTCTTACAATTGATTATATTCTGGGTGACTGACTTGGAGCCTGCAGCTTACGAGTTTCTTAAGTTAGCAGAAAAGCATACCACCTTCCTACTTTAAACCCCTCATCCCAAGTTTTCTGGTATTTAAACCTTTCTTCATGTCTACAACTTACCTAGGAAGCAAGTGATATTCAGGCTTCTCTTAGGACTACCAAGATCAACACAGTGCTTGGCAAGCTACTCGCTGACTTTGCATGAGGCAGATCAGTAGTAATGCCCCCATGAAGCAATCACTTGTAGAATAATTATACTACCTTGTAACAAATAAGGCACTATTATGCTTCTAAGTCTCAATTTTAAGCCGTCACTATACAATCTTTGCAAAGAATAAGATAGGTACTAGAAGTGATTAAAGACTGTTCCATGAAACTTGATGTGTATTATCATCCATCCATCAAGGGTGAATCATGGCTAGCAAAGGAAATGACAGCTGAGTAAGTACGCCTGAATCTTGGGATTTTGATCACTTCTTCCACACATACTCATACAAATTAGCCACAACTCCTCTTATACATTGCATCCTTTTGTACAGTTCTACTTAGTTAGAAGTAATTGTACTGCTATAATATAATTTTGCTGATACATTTGACAGGAAATTTATCTTATGAATATATACTTTTTATACCAAGAGCGCATCTGGTTCTATACATAGGAAAAGTAGGCAAATACCAAGAATTAATAAGAAGCAAGCAATTTCTAAATATTAATTGCAAGCATAAGGGTTCTACAGCTTCTTAGAAAGGAATGAAAGCAATCAGAGCTAAAGATTGCTCTGTTTCTTGGTACTAGAAACATTTATGTTACACTATAGAATAACTTCTCAGGGAGTGCTGAACTGAACCATGAGCATCTTCTCTCCATTTCTAGAAGGTAGCAAATCAGGAATTCTGGTTGAACTAATCATTATCTTTTTCTTTTCCTGGTATTAAGAGTGAATAATTTTATCCAGAACCTGTCCCCTCTCTTAAAAAAAAAAAAAAAAAAGCTTCCTATTAGAAAATCAAGAATAAAGCAAGTGAGCAAGCATGACCTGTTTTCATTACACATCAGTTAGCAGATACACACTGTGGATGTGCTTGACAAAGGCCACCAGAGAAAGAAACCAAATGTTTTCAGAAACAAGATTTATGGGCATTTACAAAGTTTTCACCTTCATCTCTATGATGGTAAGAATAACCCTACAGTTAACTTTGCACTGCTAATATAATTCAGACACTTAAAGAATAATTCCTGATATTATTATATATGTATATTCATGAAAGTCCACTACAAAATCTACTACTTTACTCCTAAAGCTCTTTACACTAAAAGCCTAACACTTGACTCACAGATAGGCATTCTGAAAACTCAGGTAACATTTTACTTCAATTTTATATAATGCAAGTCCCCAACCAGACAGCATTACAAGTTCTCCATGTTCCAGCACTTCCTTTCATGCCCAGCTATCTGATTATGACAAATCACTTTCATATACAGTATATACTCCACAAGTGTAAAATGTATCATCCAACTCAGTGGATTAACTGACTATTTACCAGTAAGACTGTTTAAGCCTACACAGATCATGTGCCCTTATTTATGACTTGTAGGGTTAGTGTTTTTTGGGTTTTATGGGTTTCTGTGGTTTGTCTGTTATTAACTGCAATTTTGATACACCCTTTCAAATAAACTGAAACATCACAGAACTTAATTGACTTCTGTGCCTAGTTTTCTTTTTGTAGGACCAAACTTTGGATCTCTGAAAAACAGAGAGCAGAAAATAGTATTTGCAAGGGGCGGTTAGAAAAGAGTGATCAAGCATAACCTCACTACTGTCCAGAACACCTGTGGAAGGTGCCCTGTCCATGGCAGTGGCACTGGAACTAGATGATCTTTAAGGTCCCTTCCAACCCAAACCATTCTGATGACTATGATTATACTTCGGAGGTGGACCAATTAAATGACTCAAACCAGAAGCAGGGCTGTGCTCAGTCAGAAATGACTCAAGCACAAGCTTAACCTCATTAACTATTTCAGTATACTCTACAAGTGGCAGCTTTGGAATGCAGTTACCCACATTCTGTCAACCTCAAAACCCAAACTAGCAAAAGAGCATGGGTATATAGTTCTTCCACTAGAAATCCCTGTAAACTATGACTTGCTGAGTTTGCTTTTTAAACAATCTGTTAAAATAATAATAAAAAAAAAACTCTTGCTATTAAGACAATAATTCTCTTTTAAGAACTTTGGAAAGATCTTATGGAACTATTAACTCAACTCATGATACAAATACACAAAATCTCAGCATTCCACTTCAGAATGTACAAAGATTAAGTACAAATGTTACATGTGCAAGTATAGAAACTGCCTTTCAGTATTTTTTTTTATTTCTTGCTTTTTGAAATCAAACAAAAGTGTGACTTAAAGACTGCTTTTCGCCCTGAGCCAGAGCTTAGAATGCCAAGTATAGTAGCAAAAAAACCCCGTTGCCTAAAAGGTTTGATGGGTTAGTACAGTCAGCTTGAAATTCAAGGTCCACAAGAGAACAGAAACAGAACAGTGTATATTCATTGAGAACAAACACCAGTGATCAACCTAAATTGCTTCAGGAAGTCCCAAAGGATTTTATACTAAGTTCTAATGTTGCCCTGATTTATATTAGTCACTTAGCAAAAGAGGAGAGTATCCAAGAGAACTCATAATGTACATTTTTGACAGCACCTATCTTTGCAATTTGGTAGTTTGAAGACAAGCTTCGTTTTTTTCAGAATGTTTTTACTCCAGGTATAAATAAAATTGTTACTAGCTATCAGCCAACTGCATATAACTTGTGAGCTGTTAATTCATTAATAAATTTAAAAAAATGTTTTTCTTGTTAACATAATTGTGTTCAAACACCATTATTTGCTTTTGGAAAGGAATAATCATCCTCTAGAAAGGTATTTTAAACAAATCCATATTATCAATGTCACAACATATCTACCAGGCTTTACATTTTTAGAATTAAAGACAGCTTAAACCTTTCAGGCACAACTCTTTTAGACACTGTTTTCTACACTAAGTCCAAAGATGAATGCAAAATTGATTAAGGCAGTTGTCTTCTTCTAACAAAAAAGCAACTCCCACCTTCCAAAACTTTTCCCAACTCCAAGACTTGAGATGATACTCCTGCCCCCATGGGGTTTTTTTTGTTTTTAAGTCAAAAAACTGCTCTCTACTTAAACCTTTAAATCCGACACTGTTTTTAAAAACTCCAATATATTTCTAAACAACTTTCCTCATGCTGCTTAGAGGTTTGAAACATTTTGCTAAGGCTTTTATAATTTCTGAACTAATAACAGTCAAGGCATGTGTGTAAAGGGAACTGCAGTCCCACAACTTTTTTCTTTTTACTAAGGAGACTGTTAAAATTACAATTTCACAGAACTTATGAATGCAAAAATCTGTTAAAAATCAGATAGATATCTCAAGTTCTTCTGAAGTCTGTTTTATTTTCTTTCTCCACGTCTCGTCAGGATTTCCTCAAATATGCTAACACTCATTTCTTGCTAAGTACTTGCCATTTAAAGGCCTTGAACTCTGCCCAATTAGCAGAACACAGAATGACACAGGGAACTCAAGCAGGGAAAAAAAAATCAAGAGCTGAAGAAACAGAAGTTCAAGCTTTGGAGCAATTAATTTCTCTGAAGTACTTAAGCTAAACGATCATTTTGAGTTATATTTGGAATGACTCCACATCAGTTTAAACTACAAACTCTCAACTATTTTTTTGTATGCATATTATTTAGATAATTTGTGATACTAGAGCTAAAATTATTCAGTTAACAGATTAGTTAATCCAGTCAGTCTGATCACAAGTTGACAGCTTTTCTATTAATCTTAACATTCACTTTTAAAAGCAATAAAATCTGCTGCAGTTCCATATATTTTTCACCTATTTGCTAACAGGGAGAAGCCACCAAGAAGCTGGGAATACTAACCTGTAACCACTGTGCACACCTGACTGCTGCCAGTGAAGGCAACTGCTCCTGGCTCCCTCCCAGAGCCTATTAACAGCTCATGTACTCTACTCTGACACAGAAGATAACAGGTATTTATCTTAACTAGTGTCATCTAGGAAGCCTGGGATGTAAGCCAAATTCCAAGAAACAGGCCTAGAGTTAGCATTTGAAGTGACCACTAGTGCTCTCTAATCTCAACAGAAATTGCAAATATACAACCCATTTCAATTTAGATCCATTTAAACATGAGGAAAAGACACCACACACAACAGCTGTGTGCTCAGAGATACTTTGTACCTGAAAACCGTCATACATACAGATTAAAATTTAGGGTGACTACATCAAATACCTACATTACTGGCACACTGACACAAAAACCCAGTGCAGCTTTTTCTTTTTGTCAGAAACTTCCACAGAAAAAGGGAAGAAACAGAACAAATACCCCTTTTAATATTTCATAAGCAGGACATTAGCAAGATCACCATTCACTGAGTTGATATAACACTCTGCAAGGTCGGTAGTTGCATTTTCACCTATGAAGACAGCAGTAAAAACTTAGAGCTCACATGAAGAAAATGTTTGCAGAATACCAGGATAAACTAAGCACATGGCCTAAAACATTCTTCTTGACATACAAAAGTTCAGAGTTACAACCAGAGTTATAACCCAACATAAAGTGGCATAATCTCTTTCATGGCTTTTGTTTTCATGCTCAAGATAATTATGACGCTATTGTGTTCACTATCACAATCAAACTGTGATTTATTCACTATCTAGTGAACTAAATGGATTTCTTACCTTCAACCCGTGATTCCAAGTACTTATCCAACTCAGCATCTTTTTTCACTGCCTCATCTGAGACCTTAGGAGCATTTGAAAAACAAACTAATACAATACTCATGTTATCACGACTCCCCTATGTGATAAAAAAAAGAGAGAAGTTAGTATCTTTAGTTTTATTCTTAATTTTTCTACTCTAATCACAGCTGTACTTTTTCCAAATAGAGTACTACAGATAAACCTGGGAAGAAAAGAAACCCTGAAAAACCCCTGTATTTTGATCTGTAAGAACCTCTAAGTGTCCCAACTACACTGCTCACTAGAATTAATTTTACTGATTTTGACTGTATATACTCTTAATATTGAAGGTTAAATAATTAATAGACTTATCTACATGTAAACCATTTAAAAATAGTATCAATAAAACAGGTCAGAAATTAGGTAGTTGTGTAATGCTACCTTAAGCCAAATTGTAAAACAACTGTTGCAAAATGAAATGCAGAATACTCTCCAATACTATTAGAATAGCTTAGCTCAAGCAACTAATTTGTTTCAGTCGCAGGGCAATCATGTAAGCCATTACCTGCATTACAAGTCTGCTTATCAGAATGCACCTGTGTCACACAGCACCTTGAAGCAAGTATAAAATGTGTTTCATATGGCCAAGCTGACCTTACAGACTATCATGTGTTCAGAAATATCACCCAATAGCTTTTTTAGATACTAATTTTAATGACAGTTCTTTACTAGCATACTCTGATACCACTTTCCTGCTCATGTTTAATTTCCAAAATTATAATTCACAGCCAAATTGAGAAACAGAATTCTAAGTCTCTTACAAGGGGATACAGCAGAACCAGAGTTTAAACTACTGGTTTGAAAATCAAATCTTAACTTTACTTTTTTTGGTGCAGAATATTAAGTGCCATTAGTCACTGCATATTGTTGCTAAGTAAACCCAAGCTACTGGATACTTCTAATCATCTATCATTACAAACCCTTCTCCTGAAGCGATTAAGAATTTGACATTAAAAAGAATTCCTTCAGAAATACTACTTAGGAATTAGCCTACATTTCCTTTTGTACCAAGCATATGAGGACATCTATCACTTAGTATTACGTGGTACAATTTACAGCCTGAAGACGTAAGACAACATTCCAATATTGTTACAGCATCCAGGATCTGACTTTGGAAAATAAACACGCGGTCAGTGCTCAGTTTTACTGGAAGTATCCCAGGGTGACCATCCTTTAACAAGGCTGGTTGAGCTATTGATCAGAAAAACCACAGCATTTAAACCAATCATACACTGTATGGTATATGCTGGAACACAACCGTATTTCTGGAAAAAAACCACAACTTACCCTTTAGAGTTAAAATTGTGAATTTCAGTATTTTCTCAAAATTGTATGTTTAGTCTGTGGCCTAAAAAAGGAACTCTGTTTGTACTAGAGGAGTTGCACTTTTCAGGCAATGTTGGAAATGGAATATCTATTTAACATATGTAGACCAACCAGTAGTTGCTCCAAACAAACTAAATTTGAGGAGTGGAAGCAAGCTCAGATGCAAAGGTAGTGTTACTCCATCTAAGCTACAATAAGCTGAGGGCACCACTTCAGGTGACAGACAAACAACACCTTGAAGAGGAGACGGTGCCAACACTGGTTTTACACAAAGGATACAAACGCTACCCAACTTCAAAGAACAAAAAAAACCCACTAAGTACCTTCCTCAAAATAGATTAATTTTACAAATTTTGTATTTAGAATCAAAGTTTAGAGCTGGAACCACATGCAAGCATTACTTGGAAAAAAAATCCAGCCTTTATTTTTGCAATTGCTATCACCTTTCCAAGCATATAGGATAAGGCTGTATAGTCTTCAGCAAGGATATACAGTCAAATGGGTACAGAACTTTTAAGGAAAAGAAGTTGGAGAAGGGGAACAGCAGGCCAGGAGCAACTGTTAACACTGTAACCAACTAATGAGAACACAATTTTAGAACAGCTGTTTGGAGAAAACAGTTACATACCTTATGTAAACAAGTGTCCACTACCCAATTGCACACTGTTTCCAGGTCATCTGATACTTCAAGTCTAGACTTTACAAATTCACAGAGCTCTTCATTGCTCATTACATCCCAGATTCCATCACAAGCCAGGATGATAAACTCATCTTCTTCTGCCCTTAAAATTTCACACACCTCAGGCTCTGGAGAAACAAGTTGTTCTGTAGGGCCTTTACCATCAACACATTTGTAGTCATAGTCCCCCAGAGCTCGAGAAACTGCCAATGAACCATTGACACGCTGAATCATTACACTGCCTCCTGCGTTCTGGATTCGCTCTTTCTCCCTCGGGTTGCAAGGTTTGTGATCCTGTGTTGAAAAACAGACTTGTCCATTCCTATAGAGAACAGCACGTGAATCACCACAGTTGATAAAGTATACATGCTCAGGTGAAATCATAACTCCCACTGCTGTTGAGCCACTTCTGTCCATGCCATTTCTGAGGTCTGAGAAATTGCGCATATACTCATCAATTTTCAAAAAGCCAGTTCTGATTCCACTCTTGACATTTTCCACTGAAGGTTCAAGAGCAGATCCAGGTTTTTCTGTTGCCCTAAAGTCTTCATTGTTAGTGATGTGTTCTAATAAGTGTGTGGAGCAGTAATTTGCAACACGAGATCCTGCGTGACCATCATAGACAGCAAAAAAGGACCAGTCCTCTAAGCCATGGGGAATACCTACAACAGCTGTGTGAGCATCTTCCATTTCCACTCTCCATCCCTGCATACTGCTGAGGCCATAACGCAAGCCATTCCCTGCACCATGAGCATTATGTTTCTCAGTTTTTGGTTTATCCAAAAATGCACCCATGTTTATGCAATATTGAATCTGGAAAACAGAGAAAAGAAGTCTTACTTATAAAACCACCATTCCATATACGCTTTGTTGTCCGCTTTCTGTGTTTCTTCCTTATAAAACACATGATAAAGCATGCACACATGCAAAAGTCAACAACTATATTGGAGGAAAAAATAATTAATACGTAACACAAATGAAGTGTGAATTTACAAACCTCTGTTTGCATTTTTAGTGGTTTTTTGGTGAGGTACTGTCTTTTTTCAAGAGCTACTTCATAAAAATTAAACTATCTCCATATGAAGGCAGAGTAGTACACATACCTTTGCAGCCCTGCTGATTTTGTCATCCTCTGCAGAGACTAATTTATGATGGAAAAACAACAACTATATCACTCCTACTCTCTTTCCAGTTTCACTGTGGCATGAAGAAAAATCAATTCATATTCATAAATAAGAATGGACTGGTCTCGCTAGCTTTGCATGTACCATGCTACTTCTGTATTCTTGTAAGGCATGGCAAAAGTGACAATAGGGGAACACAGACCATCTGCCAAAGGAACCAAGGCAGTAATTCCCACTTAAATACAAGAAAACCTCTCACAGGAGTCTCTTAACAAATTATACTTAGTCCTTCACAAAACAACAGTTCAGTATTTACTATAGAATCATAGAATGGTTTGGACTGGAAAAAACTTTAAAGAACATCTTCCAACACCCCTTGCCATGGGCAGGGACACCTTTCACTAGACCAGACTGCACAAAGCCCCATCCAACCTGGCCTTGAACACTTCCAGGGATGGGGCATCCACAGCCTCTCTGGGCAACATCTTCCAGAGTCTCACCCTCACAGTAAAGAATTTCTTATCTCTAATCCAAACCTACCCTCTTACAGTTTGAAGCCATTACCCTTGTCCGGTCACTACACTGGGCCAGTAGTCCCTCTCTGGCCTTCTTGTATGCTATCTTTAGGTACTTAAAGGTCTCTATAAGATCTCCCCAGGCTTCTCCAGGCTGAACAACCTCAACTCTCAGCCATCCCTAGAAGGCTTTAAGGTGCTTACATGGCATTTTAAGTTCAAAGATCTTGATGTTAAAATTTATCCTATTACAAGAGTTATGAGCTAAGGGAAGTAAATAATCTACAGAAAGTTAGATCTTCTTCAGTGTTTGGAGACCATCTCCACAGAACAAGCTCACAGGTAAAATGTGAATAATCTACATTGAAGCTTTAGAGGACTTCTGAGTTCCTCTCCCGTATTAGACTCAAGTGTCCTACCTAGACCTGAAAAACTACCTTGCTCTTTACAAAGTCAGCAGAGAACACATTCTTTAATCCACAGATCTCAGAAACTCAGACCATGCTAAAAATCATCACCCTATGAAATCCTTAAATTACAGCAAATTTCATTCAAAAAGATCTGGCAAGAATTCTGCCATGACTGATCCCAAGCAGTCACTAGTCGCTGACACAGTAGTACCCACCAAGTCTACAGAGTCATGATAATCTATTTCTAGTTTAAGAAGATAATCTATTTCTAGTTTAAGAACTTGTTACCAGGCCAGGAAGAGGTTAATTAATCCTTTACTTCTGCCATTTCCCTCATCTAAACACATAGGTAGTGTACACAGGACTACACACAGATAAAACAAACTTCACACTACCTCTCTGCTACAATGATCCCCGTGAAATGCTGAGGATCCCCACTATTACAGAGGGCCCAACAGCTTGCTCAGTAGATTTTTGCAACACTGAATTGGTGGGAAGGACACACAACATGTATCCATCACTGAGATAAATAGTCAAAACTTTTCACTACCCTTTCTCTCAAAACATCTGATTTTGCTTTGAAAACAAACAAAATTAATCTGTGTCAGAGGGTACGACAAGCCAAGCAAGGCAGTGCAACATACCACCACAAACCAGAATTCTCAGCAACCAGTGTTCTCAGATAAGAGCTGAACAAGTTCCACATAGTTTAACAGCGTAACTAACATCAGTAAAGGAGACTTGTGAAAGGATTCTAATAGCTTATGATCACTTATTCACAAATTACACACAATATAAAACCATTTTAAAAGCACACAAAACATTCTTACCAGTAAAACTGTCATACAGGACTGAAATGCTGCCAAAATGACAGATATCCTCCAATACTTCAGACCTTCTATGAGATTGCTTTAGTTGTGTTAAGTATGTCCTTACATGCTTAAAATCAAAAATGTGGAAGAAATCATGTGACTAAGTGAGGAAAGAGATCAAAATCTGTGTAATTGCAAAGGCCTGTGAGCTCAGTGTTGTGCTTTATGTATGCAAAATAAAACGCACTTTAAAAAAAAACCTCACCAAATGCATGTGTCACACCTTAGTTTTACCTACTTCATAAGTAGCTTCACTTTTTTACAACTAAGAACTGGAAAAAAAAATCACACTATTCAACACTATGTTCTTAATATTCTAAATATCCCATTTAATACTGTAAATAAAGGATGGAGAGATTGATTTGCAAATCAGTAAGTCTAGGAATCAACTTGTGTCCTTTGTCTCATCTTTGTCTCCTTGTGCTTTCATCACACATCTCCAGGAAGAACAGAGCTCTACCTTCTCTATCCCTCCCATGACAGTGTTGGAAGACAGCTTGGCCTTTTCTCCTCCACACTGAAGAAACTCGTACCTCACCTCTCCTCACACACCACATGCTCCAGCCCCTCAGTAATAGAGCGGTTCTCTGCTCAGCTTTCTCCTCCGTGTCTGTCCTTTCTTGTGCTGGGAGGTGAGCAGTCCACACCGTATTCCAGATACAGCCTCCCAAGTTCCAAACACAGGAAGACCATCACTTGTCCCAAGATCCTGGATACACTTTCTCTAATATGTGCCAAACTTTCCTCACTACAGACACACTGCTCTCTGATGTTCAACTCATCTGTCCTTGTTCTTCACCAGGACCCGCCCCCATGGTTCTTTTCAGCAAAGCTCGTTCCTAGACAGTCATCACCCAGGCTGTACAGAGGAACAAGGTTACTTTATTCCAGGTACATGACTTGATTATACCTCCTGAGGTTACCATCAGACCACTGGTCCAGCCTACCAACATCTATCTACTGTTAAGGCCTACCCTTGGGCTAACTGACCACTCCCTTGTATCACATATTTTAAGCATGAATACCCTTCCACTGTTTAAGTTTTTAATGAAGGCTTTATCATACTTCCTCTTAGTCCAACCATCTCAACATTTCTTGAAGGAGTTAAGGCATTAAGTCCCAAACATCTTTGTAGAGCAAGATTTAGTCTCAAGATAAAACACAGTCAGCAGAGGAGCAGATGAAGCACCCACCTGCAAACCAGTAATTCAGTCACGGCTTGTATCAGCATTAACTCAAAAATTCAGTACCCTTCAGTCTTGAGATTTACTTTCCAAAGATCCCATTTTTGTATGAAATTGAATTGCATAACACATTGGTTTGAGAAAACATATTGAGAAACATTTGAGAAAACCTTGTGGCGAAAATGTTTACCCCATGTAAGATTATTGGTTGAAACTTTCAAAATCAGAAAGACCATGTCTACTGTAATTCCCAAAATTTTCTTGAAAATGGAGAAGGCTGTAGTTCTTGTCAATGCTCCACAGACAATTCTTTAAAACACTATATATTACTCAGATAAAAACGAAACCCTAGGATTCTCTTCTCCTGGTAGTCTTTCCAACTCTCAGAAAAATAAAATAATAATAATCGAAATTTTTTAAAAATCTATTGCCTGGCAAGGACCAATAATCACCAAGGCTCAAAGGCATTTGGAATGCCTTTACAGAGAAGAAGTTACTTTACAGGAAGAAATTACTGACCTTTGCCCCTCTCTGGAAATGGAGAAGCTGAATCTGAGCAATACACTGCTAAAGCAGAGGCTCCAGCTACTTCTCTAGTGCACACTGTTCATCTCCCATCTTACATCAATAGCTGAGTCATTTCCAAGAGAGTTCAGGGCAACAAGCCTCTAACAATAGCTGACATTCCTTTCCCAGAGCAAAAATCTAACCCAAGGCCTACTTCTCTGAAGTTCCAACCTATATTTTTCTCTAATGCTTTCTACCTGAGTCAAATCCTACATGAGGTCCTTATCTCATATACAGCCAACATAGGCAACAATTCAGGCTCAGGAAACCAAAGACATTTAGCCTTTTGAGGTATAGAGGTATGAAAGCAAAAGTTATGTCCTCAGACATGCAAGAAAAAAATCATGATCAATATTCTTTCTGCCCCAGCTACACAGTGAAGACTCTTTGGTATTAGATCAGCCATATATGAAAGAGCCTTAAAATCAGGTCTGTGCACAAGGTTGTGTCTGCATTTAAAAGACAAACAGCCACACCTGCTGATTTTCTCCAAAGATCTACTTAAAAACTGACACACAGTTCTTGCGCAGGTATAGATATTCTTTATTTTCTGCTATATCATAAAGGGGAAATAGGCAGCTACTTTAAGTGAAAAGCATGCCCCTTTCCATCTACATTTATATTTAACAAGCAGAAATATTTACTTGATGGCTGTCATAAAGGCCAGAGCTGTCCTGACTTGAGCTGGGATAGAGTTAATTGTCTTCCTAGTAGCTGGTATAGAACTGTGGTTTGGATACAGTACAAGAATAATGTTGATAACACACTGAGGTTTTTAGTTGTTGCTAAGTACTGTTAGCTATACTAAGTCAAGGACTTGACAGCTCTCATACCCTGCCAGCAAGAAGGCGGGAGGGGCACAAGAAGTCGTGAGGGACACAGCCAGGACAGCTGGCCCAAACTGGCCAAAAGGATATTCCATACAATATGACATCATGCCTAATTATATAAACAGGGAGGAAAGCTGGCCAGGGCTACTGCTTGGGAACTGGCTGGGCATTGGTCAGTGAGTGATGAGCAACTGCATTGTGCCTAACTTGTTTTGGATATTTTAATTTTTTTATTATTATAATTTTCTTCCTTTTCTGTCCCATTAAACTGTCTTTATTGCAATGCACAAGTTTTCTCACTGTTATTCTGATTCTCTCTTCCATCTGACTGGGTCAGGGTAGTGAGTGAGCAGCTGTGTGGTACATAGCTGCGGAATGGGGTTAAACCATGACTGTCATTTTTGGTGCCCAACATAGGGCGTAACAGGTTGAGATAATGACAAATCTGACTAGAACGTATCAGAAGAAATTTGTTATAATTACTCATTATATTAGTTTAGTCACTGGTCACCATGGTGATGTATTTGCTCTCAAAGTTGGTGTCCTTGTTCGTGAAGTTGCATTATATAATACTTCACTTGTATATATTGCCCCCTGTGCTGTTTGCCACCCACAGGAACTGAGCTAAGGTTATGTTGCTGTACTCTGTAACACTGGCTTATAATATGACAGAATTGCCGGTCGTGAAACTGATCTGGTATTTGTACTCAGCACTGCCGACATCTCCATACTTTGGGAGCCATCTATAGGAAACTACTAATAATTACAACTTTTACCTCTTCTCCTCAGAGACCCAATCCATGGGGGAGACTGGTACCTCCCTTCATCTTCCCTTTCTCCTCCAGGCTAATTAAAACAGCCCTTGGGAATTTTCAATACCCTTGGGATGATCAAACCAGCATTTCTATTGCTATGTCTTCTGAAAGGGTTCAAGGTCTTGTTTAAGGATCTACAACTATTTCAGAATGCTATCTAGAGATTTGCCCTGAGGCTGGATAGAGGTAAGTGGCAGGGTGTGTGGGATAGTATGGGCAAGTGCCTAGAACAATGGGCACCTCCAGTGCTTTGGAACTTCAGCCCTGAACAAGTGCAGAATCTGGAAAGACTAGCTAAATATTTGGAAAAATCTGTGCTGCAACCCTGGCAATTCCAGAGAGACAAAACCCACGGCAACGTGCTGTGGCCTGACCCAGGCCTACTGAGCCATGTTCAATATTATACAGGGCCTTTGAAGGCACAAAAAGGCCGCTGGATGCAATGGCAAAATTATGGACATGGGCTACTCCAACCCCAGTGACAAGCACTGTGGTTGAACCAAAGCACCAACTTGTGCCTGTATCAGCCCCTGCTATATACAAGGAGAGAGTTATGCAGAGGTGAGCTCATTTAGTGAGGGATGAAGCAGCAGGGCTATCACGAGAAGAGGTGGGGGAAAAGGCAGAAAGCATAAAAGACATAGTTAACCATCTGATCCCTATCCTTGAGTGAGCTGTGACACATGCAAAAAGATTTCAGCCATCATCCAGGCAAGGGCATCACCTGGCTGCTCCAGTGCTGGAGTAACAGGGCCAGTAGCCTGGAATTAGAGGGTAGAGAAACCAAGCAGCTGGGAACCCATTCTACAGAAGAGGGCATTAACAACGCAACTGGGAAAGGGGCACAAGCCCTCAGCCTCTCAAAGTGACTCCTGTCAGGTAAGAAGGAAAGGGATTCCTTCAAGGAAGATGTTGTGCCATACAGGCAAGTGGACCATCATGGACAGAGGCATCCAGTATCTGACACAATTAGCCATGCTGGAGGAGATTTATGATGATTTGGACAACGAGCAGTTATCCAAAGACCCAGACGAAGCCAAGTGTACACAACCCATGTGGTGGAAGATTGATGTACTGGATGCACCACTGTCATATGCCAACTCACTGGCAGTAATGACCAGGAAAGACAGAGAGGGACAAATGGTGGACAAATTGGCCAACTCCAGTAAGACAAACAAAATGCCTCTTCCTCACTACAGGCCTGTATCTTGGCTGTGGACAAGGAATGCAGATGCATCCTATTCTCCACCTGTATAGACCAGTGCCCCAACTATTGGGAGTAAGCATAAACACCTCAGGCCACCCTGTGGTTTCACCTGTGTGACCACAGAGAGGACATAAGGAAGTGGGATGGAAAAGTCTACCTGGACCCTAGAGGCATAAGTAAGGGAATTGCAAGGAAAAACAATCAAAAGAGGGGATTATTGCAGGACATTGCTACTCCAGACTCTAGTGGGCAGTTCCCCAGACAGAGTAGAGGGGCTGCTCTTACTCCTGATCTTCAAGGGGCTTCTGATTCACATTTACAAGAAGTGAATAGTGAATACTATAACAAGGACTAGAGGGGCCCTGCCTCCAAGCAGGTGCAGGAAAAAAACAACTGGGTTTAGTGGACTGTGTGGATTGGATGACCTCACAGAGCAGACCCACAGGAGTCAAAGGCTCTAGCAAACACTGCTGCACAGTGGCAGGCACCATCTCTGTTTCTGGAGTGACAAGGCAATCCCAACAGCTAACTCTACTGGAGGCCAAAGTGAGCCTGACTGGAAGCAAGTGGCATAAGCACTCCAATGTGACTGGCCCTGAGACTCCAGTGCATCCTTTGCCTAGACTGTCTCAGGAGGACATGCTTCAAGAACCCAAAGGGTACTGCTGGGCTTTTGGCATAGCTGTCTTGGAGACAGTAGAAATTAAACAGCTGTCTACCTTGCCCTGTTTCCTGGAGGACACTTCTGGTGTGGGGCTGCTGAGGGTCAAACAGGGAACAACAGGTGCCATCACAACGGTGCACTGGCAGTATTATCACACCAACCAAGACACCCTGATACCATCTCTAAGTTGATTTGTCAAATGGAGAGCCAAGGAGTGATCAGCAGAATTCACTCACTCTTTTATAGACCCATACAGCCAGTGCAGACTAACAGTAGACTGTCATGGCCTGAATGAACCCATGCCACCTCCGAGTCTGGCTGTGCCAGACCTGCTGGAACTTCAATACAAACTGGAGGCAGAGGCCGCCAAGCAGTATGCCACAGCTGATACTGCTAATGCAGTTTCCTCAAGCCATTGGCAATAGAATGCAGGCCCGTCCAGCACACCTGGAATCAACTGTTCCAGGCACAGAAACACAGACCTACTATTAGCCATGGACTGATCTAAACAGTACAGAAACAAGGCAAAGCTCTAGAACATCTAATACATTGATGACAATATTGTGTGAGGCAATATAGTAACAGAAGTTTGTAAGAGAGGGAAAAAATTAGTTCAAATGCTTCTGAAAACTGGTTTTGCCATAAAATAAAGAAAGGTCCACAGACCTGAACAGGAGATACAGTGATCATCCACAGGATTGCATTTGCTCAAGGACCTGGATGCACTTGGTGGGTAATGCAGAAGGATGGGGAAGTCAGATGTGTAACTCCAGGGGATTTGATTCTGGGTAAGAACAGTGAATGATTTGAACTGTATTATGTTATTTGCTATAAAATATTGTAGGTCATCCCTGCTATAGCTGTTAAATGCCATATCAAGGGTATTGTAATAGAATTACCCAGATTAATGAAGAATGAATTTTGATGATAGAACCAGACAAACGCAGCAGTGGTGGAACTAGCGCTGACTTCAGCATAAAACAATCCAGCACTACACACATTCATTCTCTCCTGCCCTGAGGGACTGCTATGACAGATGAAGCCCAAAGTCATGGACTAAAACTGAAAACATTTTGGAGGGATGGCCCACATACTATGGGAATGATATCTCTGTGTATATATCAAAATATAGGAAAGGTCACAGTGATTACTTGAGATGTATTGGAAAGTGTGGGACCTGGGTAGGATGCAAATAGTATAGAATAAGGGGTGGATATAGTCCTGCTTTCAGGTGTGATAGAGTTAATTAATTTTCATCCTAATAGCTGGTATAGAGTTGTGGGCTGGATACAGTATGAGAATAATGTTGACAGCAACAACTAAAAATATCAGTGTGTTATGTAGTGTTTATACTAAGCCGACTTTTCTGCTTATATCCTGCCGATGGAGAAGGCTGGAGTGGCACAAGAAGCTGGGAGGAGACACAGCCATGACAGCTGGACCAAACTGGCTAAAGAGATACTCCAAAACACATGACCACGCTCAATGTATAAACTGGAGAAAAAGCTGGTCAGGGGCTACTGCTCACATTGGTTGGCAAGTGGTGAGCAATTACAATGTGCATCACTTGTTTTGCATATTTTAATTCTTTTTCTTCCTTCCCTGTTCCATTAAAAAGTCTGTCTCAAACCATGAATTTTCTCATTTTTATGGTTTTCTTTCCCATCCCACTGGGGAGGGAGGAGGTGGAGTGAGCAAGCAGCTGTGCAGTGCTTAGTTGCTGGCTAGGGTTAAACCATGACAGCAAGAAACCAACACATAATTAGATTACAAAGGTCTAAAAGCCATAATCAAAATTTTTGTAGATACTATAAAGTAATTTTCACATCACATGTCAGTTTCATAAAAAACATCAGAACTAAACTAATACCACCTTGATGGCCAATAGTCCCAAAGGCAATACTGTATCTTTTCATAATATGAGAATGGTTCAACATAAACCTTTTGGGCTTAGGTCATAAAAGTGTACTGTAAAATGTCTCTTCCTCAGAAGGATTCACTCAACAGGCTAGTCATTTCTAATAAGTCAGTGCTGTGGAAGAGAAACAGTGCCAGAGTTTCCTGTTACAAAGCACATGTGCTCCAGCTATAAAAAAAGAATGACATTTCAAAAGAAAAAATGCTGCACTAGATATTAAAGATGTAAATGACAAATAAATAATCAAAGTATTTATGACAAACAATTTCAAAACTTATGGTGAGCGCAGGAAGAAATAAATTCTCTGGTTTAAACAAAAAAAAAAAAAAATCAAACTTCAGTATTGGTAGAAAGCTCTTCTGTCTCCATGTTGCAGTCTCTCTCCAGTGTGTGTTATGTGTACATAGACTTTATGCAGCACATGTGTCTACACACACTACAGATAGTTTTGATTTTTGGTCCCAGAAAACTTGGTCTTGCTTCTAACTCATTGACCTTAAAAATACTGGCACTACATGAATTTACATTAGGCCAGTAGTTTTTGAAGCTTGGCTGTAACAGCTACTCTAACTATGCAGCCACAAATACTGGCAGAGTCAAACAAATGACTGCAACCTAAGAATAAGATCTGAATATTTTATTTTCACTTAAAAATGAACTACACGGAAGAGGAGTTATTACCATTCCTAGGGTTTATTTGTTTGGAGGATTTTGGGTTGTTTTTAGGTAATCTGTGGCCATGGGTGTTGCCTTTAGGAAGGATGTCAGCTGACCAAAGATACTGACAGAAAGAAAGTTTAAACTTTCTACAACATAAAACTTCAATACAGAGCCTCCTATCAAAAACTTTTCCTGCCAGGATGTTGTGAAACAAGCCAAATAGGCTTCTAAACCAGGAATTTCAAAAAATTTTGCAAGTCATCCCCATTATCAAGTAGCATACATGCCTAGGAACTACAGCTGTAATTTTTAAATTAATTTCAGCATCTCTATTGTTAAAACAGTTGGGGGAAAAGAAACAATAACAAAGAAACAAAACACAACTTTCCCCCACCACATTACTTTTAAACCAGCAAGCTACAAAGGAGATGAAGATTTGAGAATGAACTTCAGCTATTTCAAATCGGTCTGGAGGTACAAAACAATCAGAGGCATAATTTAATGCTGTAGATTCACATCCATTTTCAATGTCAGTAGCACTACCTGAAAACATTAATGCTTCTGCTCTGCCTCAGCTACTCACCACTACATTGTGCAAGCAATTTCTTTTCTTTCAGAACTGCTGGCTGAGATGTTTCTGCCCTTACTCTTTGAACTGTTTCATTGAAGAAGTGCAAAGTTAGCTTTAGTATTTTGAAACTTTGTGACTTTGACTGCAGTGGGTTTGGAAGCCAGCAGCTTAGACAGCAGATCCAAGGGGGCTGTAACCTTCAACAGAAAAGACAAAAAAATAGGAAGAAGCACTAGGAGCTACGTTAAGGGCTATAACCTTTCTAGCTATGTTGTTAACACCAGAAAAACATGCTTGTGGTCCTTTCAGAGATTTTGTAGTCTGCTTTCTTGCACCTTACTAAAACATGGATGACTCTATGTAACTACAGATCTTCCAGCTCAGCTTAGGTGGCAACCATCTGTCTCCCATGGACAAATTGCATACTTTATGCTGAGGCCTCTTATTTTTCTGGAATGCAGCTCAATAGGTACAAAGTTAGAGATCATACCTCAGATATTTAAGAAGAACTTCACAAAAACCTTAAAAGTGGACTCTTAATCTAGCTTTCGAATCACAGCACTCAGTACAAAGTCATCAGTGCCCAGGTTGATGTATTATTTAGTCACAGAACCTTTATCAAGCAGCTTCCTTCTTATTCAAATTGCAGAAGTCAATCTCACATAGTTCCATGGCCAAATGAAAACTTAAAAAACAAGCAGTGCTTTTCTTAGCTACACAGAATTCTGTGCTTGCCAGTGTGACTTCTGATTATCAGCAGCCTTTAGCTCAGATTAGCACCACTGCTAGGGACTTAAGTGAAGAAGTATGCAGTGTCATTCTCAGTAATAGACTACCGGAGTCAATGTCACACATCTTAGGTTTTCAGGTAACACATCCAGCTTTTCTTCAACAAGGCTTCCTCCAAACACTGGGAAATTCAATCCCATTTGTTACCTGCAAACAGTTTATCTGAGTTACAGAGTAACTATACAAAAAGTAATACATAACATAGGCAAATACGCAGGTTGGTTCATCAAATACAACAACACTGGGCCCAGACAGTGCAAACAGACTACTGCTGCCAGCACCTGCCCGGGAACAGAATGAAAGCTAAAGTCTTTAAAAGTAAATATAGCTCTGCCTAAGTCACCATTCATGCTCTTGTACCAGTTTCTTGGAGTAGAAATTTGGTGCAGTGGCACTTCAGTGAAATGGGCCTACCTGGTTAATTCAGGTATCACCTGTCCAGGCTTATTATCCTTGAAGTCACATTTGGTCCTTAACTCAAACCCTGCAACTCAGTGTGGCTTTATTACAGCACCTGAAGTCTGCACTGTACTGCTGCCTATCCCTACTGACCATACTATGACAAGATTTATATCCTATGATATCTGCTGAAATTCCTTGTCCGTATCCGCTCTTATTTTCTGTAGCCAATAAGCACGTTCTCACTTCTTTACTGGGCTGTTCAAAACAGATGCACACGTGGCACTTGGATACTACAAAGCATTAACTTAGCATAAAATTGATCCTTTGCAAATAAACTTTTAAAATTATCTCTATGCAGAACTGCTGGTTTGGTTTTCTAAATTTAATAAAAGACCAAGTATTTTGAGTTAAATTTAGTTTGCTCCTTTTCAATCACCAATCTAACAAACAGCAGCCAGGTTTTTACTACAGAAATAGCACCTCAGATTTTGAAGAAAAAGAACCAAAGCTTATCCACTACACTACTGGTATAAAACTCAAGAATTTTACTCATTAGCATGACACATTATGTCACTAGGAGTCAGTTCTCCCTTGCTCTAAATTTAGGCATTTAAGACAACTTTTCTTGCCTTTTTCAAAGTCTGTTTACAAAAAGCTTCAGCCACACTTTTGTGAGAATAGGGCAGCAATGAATCATCTATTCATATCATCAATGAATTGTTCCTAAAAAGGTCTGAAACACCAGACAAAATGTTCTGCAGCAGGTCTGCAAAACCACAGTAAACCAATGAACCTTTAGTTACATAATTGACGGGTGGTTTCTTGATTCACACAAAAATCTGAGGAAGCCAGACACAAGGGTTGGGCTGAATGAGTGCTAAAGGTCCACTCAAGTTAAGTGTGACTTGCACACTATAAGAAGGGTTGTGCCTTTTTTCAACGTTACATCACTGCAGAATAAGTACAAACATTCAATCAACACAACACTAACAAAAAACCCCAAAACAAACCACATTTGAATCCTTCTTTCACTTTAGCAGCAGAACAATCAACACCACCTCTCTGGCACAAACCTGTCATTGACTTACAACCCATGCATTGCTGAACTTCAGAGTAAAACAGATTGGACTGCTTCAGACCACAGCCCAGACTCATGCCTGCCACTACTGAAATGTGGCAGGTAACTCTTCCTGTCAAAGACACCAAAATGTGAGATCAAGACTGAAAAGCCTTAACTCGATCATAATTCTGAAGATAGACACATGCAATAAGTCTTTTTCAAAGACAGTCTTCAAAACACACAGTCCCAGTTTAAAAACAGAACTAAACCTTTCAGAAACATACAACCCGAAATATGCAATCTCTGTGACAGGTATCTGTGGTGATGTGGGGGTTTTTTCCATTACTATGGTCTTATAGCATTGTATTTATCCTTTTTTAAAAAAGAATTCAAAGAACATTGACTCTTAGCTCCCTACCCATGGGTTCAGAAGAAGGTGACAGAGTGCGACAAAAATTTCTCCATTGTCATCACATAAAGTTAATGACAGAAAACCAACAGCCAAAACATTTTCATTGACCTGGAAAAAAAGACATCAACCTTTACTCTTGAAAAGGTGATTCAAAAGCTGAAGCTACAGGGAACCTTGTACGGGAAATTTAGAGATTTTCTGTAACTGATTAAAACACGTAATTTAAGTAGTACTGCTGCTGTCAGTGCATTTAAGGAAATACAGATCTTGTAGGGAAAAAAGCCACATGCAGACAGTAAACTGATCTCAACACACAGTGGGCAAAACACCTCATGACTTTTACTGACACTGTACAGTCTTCAGTGTGAGAACATAACTTCTTCAAAATCTGGGTCAGCAGACATTTTAGGTGGAGAAAAATGTGCTTTGTATTGTAACAGAAAGAAGTTACACTTGAAATTATATTTCCTCCCTATTAAAAAATAACAGTAAGCAAAATTCAAATATATTTAAACAAGAAAAAAAATTTATCCAATCTGTTCAGAAATTTCCATTAAATCCGTGGTCAATTACAAATTAAAAACACAGTCAAAGTAAAAGCAATTACATATTCCCACAAATTTCCAAGTGCAGAATTAGTTCTTACCTGTAATTTTAACCTTGTCAAGGTTCTAGTTCAGTGCTGAAAGAATTAGTTTACATTCCTGCTGCCAAGAAGCACGTAACAGAATGACTTGCAAAACCTTGAGATAACAGTACAGGACACAACATCTGCTTTATTTTGGTATTTCCTAGAAAGAAACAAAGGAAGTAGTTAGCTACTCCAGATGGTGTACAACAGATTTGTACATGAATTTTTTCATGAATACAACTTTTTCCTAAATAGAAGTGTTTGAACTAAAGCTGTGCCTGGACGTGCAAAGACCTTTCAGTAAACTCTCTAAACACCATATTCAAGATTTATGCTAACAAAGAATCAAATTAATATTTTTCTCTATTTCCCTCACCAACACTGACAAGCACTTTAAAGAGTCATCAGCCTATTACCTGCCATTCAAGTCCCTAAATTTAGTAACAGAAGGAATAGCTTTTGCATGCCTGCTAGCATCACTGTGCCATCTTAATTTTATTCACCTACTCAGATGACTCCTTGAATGTTTGACAAGACTTAAACCCACCATGTGCAGCATGTATAATTTGTGAGCTCTTTATTCTGCTCCCTCAGATGTAAAAATGCACAAGAGTTTAAAACAAAAGCAATAAGTTTCAATTGCAAAAGTATTTCAGATCCTCTGAAATAGGAATCATTACATTCTTTAAAAACAGTTCCCATAAAATTAACCAGAAATTCAGCTTAAAATGTAAAAGTAGCCAATAACTAACCATTCAGATAGGTGGATCAACAATAGCATCAACCCATTGTTTTGAACAGCATACAAATGCCTCAAATCCTTCATTGATCAGGGTCTACACACTCAAATCTTATAAACCACTGTATCTTACAAAAGTTGTCACAAGAGTACACTGGTAGAAGGAACTACCGCAGGAAAAATTCTGGATAACAGCCAGCTTTGTCTGGGGCAGGAGGGAAATACAAGCCTTACTGTGACACTGAAGATTTTAAACTGATAAAATCACTCTGATGAGCTGAGTGATAAGGAGACCTACTATAGACCTTGACTTTAAGCCCACTGATCAAAGAATGGAGCTATGACATTTCATTATGGCTTGCCTCTTCCAAACACTCAGTAGTGCTTTTCAACTACTAAAAAGTGTCATAAGCACAAAATTGCTCAAAAGGACTACTTTGCCACCTTTTGAAGAATTGCAGGAATTCAGTAAGTTTTATGGTTGTAGCTGTAAGCCCTGTATTTTCCCCAGCATTCTCTCTTCTTACGCACCACAACAGGATGGATTGTTCAAGGAATCAAACTAATCCAGAAAAAGTCAATTATTTCCTGTCACTTGAGGTCTCCAAACCAGCTTAGGAAATGCCAGATCAGCCAAGTGCCAACAACAAAAATGCAGAACTCAGAGCTGCTTCCAATACATATTTGTTCCAAGTATTGTGTAACTACACCTTAAGCAGCATCCACTAAATCATTAACGAACTCTGAAAAAGTATCCTAAATCATTGTATTGGAATACAAGGCAAAAGCTCTTCCCAAAAGGTAAAAAAGTTTCAGTAAAAAAGTTGTTTCCACATCAAGGAACTTCAGGGAATAAAATGAAACACACCCAGGGCAGATTTACAGGGCTGTGTAAAATAGCTTAACTCCTTCTTCTTAAACACACGAGGTTTTAGGGCACAGACACAAAACACGTGGCCAGGACACAGCTCCCTCCATGCACTGTCTCCCACCTTCAGAAGATCCCCCCCAGCTTAGGAGGGTTACAAGGTGCTTGCACCACGAAGTGCTCGGGAGCCTCAGTGCTTCTGATGTTGATGCAATGGCCTTTGAAAGTGGCAAACTCACAAAAGCAGCTCTGGAAGATGAGTATTATGCTTTTCAAGACAAGAACCTTGAGACCTCCCAGATTCTACTCTACACAGGATGTGAGAGCATTCCTTAGACAGGGATGACTTTTAGCCAGAACATTACTTATAGTAGGGTAGATTCAAAAATGGGCATTTTGGGCGAAGAGCATTTTACCTCAGAATATGGTTGTATTTACACAAACTCTATGTACACTATCTCACTTCTCAGAAGTGAGGAATACAGTATTCAGTGTCCCAAAACACAAAAGCACCTTAAGAGATAGCCTCCACCACTGAATATGGCACAAAGAAGGGACACTACTTCTACTTAATCTGCACAGTAGTGACTCTTACCTCTCCAAATAAGCTGCATGGGATTTTCCCCCTCAGTATGACAAGACATTTAGATCCATTATACAGCTTTGGGATAACAAACCGTTATATCCAGCTCCTAATAATTTGAGTGCCAGAAATGCTCACAATACACAAATGTAAATGTCTTGTCCAGACTGCTCATCATAAACTATATCACACGAATAAAGCTGAGTGTGTCCTATTAAAGGCTTAATAAAATTACAAGATGTATTAAGCATTTTATTTGGGCTACTTAAGTCTTTGTGCTATGTAAAAGTATAACATTTTAGTGGGACTAAGTTAGTTCATTAAACTTTTTTGCTACTAAGACACCAGCACCGAACAGTAGGATACTTTTTAATTGAGAAAAACTTAAATATTCCTGGGCTAATAAAGCATTTGAATTTAACCATGTTTACAGTGTTTTCTTAAGAAGGTAAGACCAAACAGACAAAGTCATCATAAGTAATTCACTGCTAAAGAACTAAACTCAATACTCCAAAATAAGCACATTAAAAAAAAAAAAAGGCGCCATCTAGAGAGACTTGAAGAACCCTATCATGTTATTTTACAGAGTGCAGGCATAAAATGCTGGTTTTCCTGATGATTAAACACACACTTTAAAATGCTGGTAGCAAAGCACTTATGATCCTCAGGCTGAATCCTAATGTTCAAAACAAACAGAACCACTGCAACATCCAGTCCTTTGCAAGTTTCCAGACTCTCATCAGAGAAGTACCAGAAAAACAATGTGTTTATTCTGCCTCACAACCAGCTAGACCTGGACTCTGACCTTTCATGGATAACCAAATCATTGCTGCTTTAAAACAAGCAAACAAACAAACCAACTCACTGACTGAACATCAACAGAAGGAGCTATAATCTGATGTGCCCTGATTGTGCTATGACAGCATGGTACCACCACCACCACCAATACTGTTCCCCAGAACTGTAAATTGTGTCACACACACTAAAAGATTTTGCAGAAGTAAAACACAGAAGAAGAGAGAAAGAAAAGAGCAGCAATGTATGCCAAAGGTTAGCTAGCAAACTGCAACCTACTAAGTGCATGTTTTCAACATACAGTAAACCTAAAATAACATCCCTTTCTTGAAAGAGGCATTCACTGGGCTACTTGACTTTTTGGGGAAGGTGAGAGCACATACCGGCGGAATGCACTAGTGCTGCACATTCATGCAGTACCTATATGTACCTGTGTATATTATTGTACCCATATGGCAAAGCCAAAACTAAACCAGGAGTTATTTTCTGCCCGCTTACCTGATACAATGTACAACTTCAACCCTAAAGAGAGAGTTGTTCATCCATTGTAATAAAAGGATAATGAATTTGCTCTACATTTGCTAAGCGGTTCTTCGTTCTATACAGAACCAAGACTGAACAAAGTCTTGATTTGTGGGTTTGCAGGTGTGGGGTTTTTTGGTGATGTTTTTTCTCCCCTTTTCAAAATGGAAGCTGCACTAAAACATTCATATTAAATAGTTCAAGTAAGGAGAACTAACTAAAGTTCAAAACTAAGAACACTATGAAGCAATTTAGGTGCTTTATCCTTTTTGAAGCAGTTAATATTATATTATGGTTTTGAAAAATCTGCAAAAGTATCCTTCCACAGTGCTTTAGAAGTAAAACCCAGAACTTCCTGAAAAGCTAAATTACTTGAAATAAGTTTACTTGAGGTTCCAGTTGAAGTTTAGCTCAGCAAGTTGCAGTTCAAACTTTTATAGCCAGTTAGTAATTTAAACTATTAAATGATGAATTTCCAACAGGAGTACACCGGTAGACCCGTATTTCACACTCACCTGAAAGCTTGATAATACCATGGGCTTACCGTTCTAATTAGGTCCATGCTTTTAAACATTACCTCACAAATAAATGACACCATCAGAAAGCTGCTTTTTGATACATCTTACAAAAGATACTCTAAACTTTCTTCCTGCAGACCTGTCTTTAATACATATTTGCACTTGTGTAATTCCTAAATTCTCTGTGACTCACTTTCAGGTTAGCTTTAGATCAGTAAATTCGCATTATGGCTGTGTGGATATCTAGGCAGCAACGGTAGCTTAAGCGGTATTTGCTCTCAGCAGCCTGTTCCCATTTCATGCTCTGTGGCTGAGCAGACATACAGAGAGCTATGCTGGTACAAGTGAATGCCTGAGCAGAGACTGCGCATCTGGCTGATGAGGAAATCAAACTTTGTTGAATTATACAAGCAGATGATGAAGGAACGCCAAAAGCCAGCCTTACTGGAATTCAGAATGCATGTACACAATCTGCATTTGCTTACTGGGAGATCACTAGCAAGCACTTACTCCTCTGGTCTTCAGATCTGTTACCTGAACTGATCTTCTCAGATCAGTTATGCTTAGTGCAACTCAAGCAGAGAAACGTGGAATCATCTCTATCAGTTATGCTGGGCAGCTTTGCAAACAGCCAGCTGTAGGAAGAGAGGAGGCTGAAGAGCGCAGCCATCTAAGACGCTTCAGCAAAAACACCCAAGTGCAAAACTCTTTCGTTTTCAGTTATTTCATCTTTAGCTGAACTAAGGAGAAGGAAGTATCTTCAAGAGTTAAAATTTATTCCATTTATATATTAGTTTTCTTAAAAAAAAGACCCTCAACTGAAACAACAAAGCACTGTAAACAGAGGACTTTTACTCTGAACAAATGTGTTTATGGGGGCTGCTAGGACTTTCTAGAGAAAAGCTTGCAAAAGTTTCTAACTGGCTTTTATCCTACCTTACATAATCGCAGTACAGTAAGTAAAGTTCTAGATACACACTAGGCCTTCCACAGCAATCCAGCAGTCACAGATTGGGAAAGATGTGTTTGTATTCTGTATGGGTTTGTGTTTTTCCTTGATGCAAAGGGCAGAGTCTACAATCATTCATCTTCCTGATGGGGATTCAAAATTCCAGCTCAGACACACTGAAGTGATATGCACGGGCAACCTAAGATCACGTTTACTCTTAGCACAGTGTGTATCATTTGAGCACATTCTTACAGTGTTTCCCCATGAGGCAAATTTAGTATCACATTACTAGCTAGAATACCTGGGTAGCAATATCTAATGAGTCAGTTTGAAAATACCTGTCCCTTTGTTGTCTTTGTTAAACATCTGGCTTTAAAACTGGTGTTTTAAAAAACACAACCACAATGGGTAGACTACTTAGATTTTGTAAATGCCCATCTGCACAAAACCAGCCTGAGTACTGGTCAGATATTCTGAGATAGAATCCACCACACCTGTCACCTGATAATATTACAAGGCACATCTTTTCGGAAGTCCTCTGGGCCAAAACAGCATGTCCCTAAACCACAACTCACTTCACAGTCTCATCCACTCTACCTACTAAAGCACTACGAAAGAGCATCCAGAGTCTGTCACTCCTTTCCCTAGAAGAGCAAGGTGTTAGCAAACTACAGTATTATTCAAATTCAGAGGAAATATTGAAAATAAAAGCTTTCTTTGATGATTATGCAATAGAAAAGGCTTAGCCCTTCCTAGTTAAGCCTTTCAAAGACAGGAGCTTAAGCATAAAACCATAAAAAACTCTTACAGAATCAATTGTCAGCAAAATCAGAGAAATCAACATGATTCAGATCAGTTATTTCAGCAGCAAGTGCGTGCTTTTGGATAGTAAACTCCATTGTTAGAAACTTTATTGCACTGTAGGAAAGAGAGGTAAGAAACCTGACATAATTGTATAACTTAATTACTAAGATAGCAAAGGTGACTGAGCTACAAAATTTTAAGATGCTTTAGCTGTAGGTTACAGTCAAAGTCTGATAGTTTTCAAAAGATTAATATCCTTCTAAGTGTCTCATATGAAACTGTCACAAGAGGAAAGAACAGATTATCTGCAGATGGCTACCTTGACTAATTCCTCTCTTAACAGTATTCAGTGATTTTTAAGCCAGAGACCTCAAAAATTAATATTTATCTGGGTAGAGAACCTCACCCTAGCTCCCACTGGCTACCAATGCTTTTAGAACAGATCAGCTTTTGCATCAAGTCTTGCTACTATTATTGATGCCAACTAGGAATTTTTTATCCTCAATACCACATCTTAAATTTCTGCTGTTCCTGACACTAAAAAAAAAAAAAGAAAAAAAGCTTAAACCTGGTTTATACATGTCTTTTTGCACAGATCCTGTATTTAAAACAAATATCCCACAAAGGATTGTCAAAGGCACAACAGCATCGCATTTTGTCCATTAGGGGAATTAAGCCATTAAAATACATGCATGCCAGCTAACCAAATTTTTCCCTCTCTTACAAATATAATACACACAACCCTAAGTGTGACCATGAGTATATCCAAAATTTAGAAGGAATTAAAATTCCACAAAGTGAGGTGAAAAATAAGAAAAACATCAAAATAACAGTACTTCAGTTAGCACCAGGTACAAAAAATACAGCAAGAATTTGCTAATGCTGGTATGTTTGACAATGACAGAAATCAAGCTGTATCAAATTTAAAAGGGATAATAAGAACGGGTTTTTATTTCTTTATACATGATACCAATGATCAGAGGAAAGACTGCCCCTCTCTCGAATAAGGTTCTTCCTCATCTTCTAACAGTAAGTCTTCAGGTATAAACACACTAAAACTGAGCCATCATAGCAGATTAAAAAAAAAAAAAAACTTGGCCACTGCTGATGTGCAGACAGTTACACAAGGCATAAATTCTCCGCCACACTACTTAGACACTTGGATCTATTTGTGGCTTTTTTTAGCCATGTTACCACTTGCTAAATTTATATACATCAGGAGTTAAATTAAATGCAAAAAAGGTCATTCAACACCACAATAAAAATCACCAGCACGTTCAAATTGGTAACATAAGAAAACCAGCAGTATGAGCTGCCAAATATTAAGAGTTACGATGCTTATAGGCATTTTAATGTTTACTGCAAAGCATGCAGCTTGGAAGGAGAGAATTCAAGCATCTGTTATGTCAACTCACAGCCTACGCACACAATCTTTCAAAAGAAATAATTTTAAGTAATAAAGGAACTGAAGGCTCCAAATAGGAATTGTTAAAATACACAGTTGTTATTATCTCAATTACAGTTTTAGAACATTTTTTTTGTCTCTTCCATGTTAAGATGCTTCTTCTAATTAGTAGCAAAGTTACTTCAGTAACAGCACTGTATTAAAAGAAACAGCACTTAAAAATGTAATGGCAATTAAAATTCTTTAACAGGGTTCATTTGTTTAGAAAGTAATTTCCTTATTGCTAACACAGATTCATCAGCTTCCTAAATCAACCTGATTTGATTAATTTCAAATAAGGCATATCTCAAAGTATTTTTGAGGCAGTAACAAACAAACGCTGAAGAGAAGCAGCTAATCGTACACAATATATAATTATGTACTCCCATTCTGTAACAGAATCAATATACCTGTAATCACATGATAGTCAATCCATAGTATGGTATGGAAAGTTGTGCTTCAGATCAGAGATGACTTGTCAATACTTTTTCAGAAAACACACCACTCTTCCCCCTGCTCTTTTACTTTTAGAAAGGATGCTCTACTTTTCCAGCAGGCTAGAGAAACTTTTGAAGAAGTCTAATTTAAAAAATTACTGTCTCTAGGAACTGCAGAGTGAAGCAAATTTCCATTACCTTTTTTTCTGGCAGCAGGCTCCAGTATCGTTGCCTGGACACATGGAATCTTTTTCAGGTGTCTGCATTGAGGCTATCTGAACTGCTTCACTTGTCATCTAAACAGAGGAGTACTCGGCAAGAAGCAGCCACTTGGCAACTAGCAAGTTTAAAAACTAAGTTTTGTCCAATTCAGACTGCAACTTCAGTTCCACAATAAGTCATTTGGACTTACTTTTAATCAACAGTTTAAACTCTCAATTTCCAATATATATTTCAATGCTGAAGTTTCAGATACCTCTACTGAGTAAAAACTGTTTTAATTTTGCCACTATACAAGTATCACAATACATGTTGAACTATACCTGCAAAAATTAAAAGGGCAATTTTGTCAGTAAGAATGTTAAAACTAACATACAAGAAGATCATGCCAATTTTCAAGAAATCAATATTAGAAAAGGTGCTTAAGGGCATTACAGGCAGTCAATGCAGTAATGATAGACTTGACAGCCAAAAGGATTCTGGGAAAGTTAGCATGTTAATAATTCAACATTCACTTTATGCTACTCATCATTTCAGACATCAGCTGCAGGCAAATTTGGATAACACAGATTAAGACACCACCTCCACCTAAGGTTACTGCTGCTCCTGTACACTGCTGGCTCCAAGACGTGCCCTTGCTGGATTGAATAGTGATGGGAACATCACAGCACAAAGACACCTTAAAAAACCACATTAATTGTAGCAAGGGGGCAAACACCCTACTCTGTCATCCCATTTATGAGACAACTTGTCAAGACATTTTAAAATGATTTCTATATTCCAAAGCTCACATTTACCACTTTACTACCATAAAGCTTAACCTGCATGTATTGTATACCAGTGTAACAAACTATCTGGATCAAACTAGGAATCCATAAAATAATCATGGCACACAAAGGAATACTCTTAAGTATTCAGGCATTTGCAGAATGACAACTGAAAGAATCAGATGAATTTAGCAGTTTAAAAGAAAAGCAGACGATTAACTTGGGGATTACACAAATAATTCAGTAAAACCTACTACATAAAAAACAGACCCCCAATCACAAAAAATCAGAAATAGGTATGTGAATAGAAGACTGCTGATCTGAGCTTTCAAACAGATGCTGACTGCAGCACAATGAATGCCGATTTCAGTGGGTTTCCACCCCCCCAAAACTGAAGAGCTAGCATTAGGCAACCAGCTGCCTACATTAAGTGCTACCTATACATTAGTCCCCAAAACATCTCCCACATCCTTCTGCGTGTCTCCAACATCTCTTCTATGACTGGAGTCCATGGCCTTGTATTCTCTGTTCTATAAAAATACCATCTCTGTAAAGGGATAGCTATGTGCTTCTCCACTCTTCATAGAGTGGTTTGGGTTGGAAATGACCTTAAAGATCACCTAGTTCCAACCCACGTGCCGCAGGCAGGGACGCCTCTTACTAGAGCAGGTTGCTCAAAGCCCCAGCTAACCTGGCCTTGGACACTGCAAGGGATAGGACACGCACGGTTTCTCTAGGCAACTGACTCCAGTGCCTCACCACCCTCACAGTTAGAATTTCTTCCTACTATCCAATCTAAACCTACCCTCTTGCAATTTAAAGCCATTACCCTTTGTCCCATCTCAGCACACCCTTGTCAAAAGCCCCTCTCTAGTTTTCTTGTAAGCCTCCTTTAGGTACTAGAAGGCTGCTGTCAGGTGTCCCTGAAGCCTTCTCTTCCCCAGCCTGAACAACCTCAACTCTATCAGCTTTTCCGCACAGGAGAGGTGCTACAGCCCTCTTATCAGCTTCATGGCCCCATATATACATAAATTTTTATATATCTATCCTCCATTCTTGCCTGGGAGTGGTGTGGGAATGACACAACAAACATCATTAACACTTTGTTAAACTGTGAACAGAAGCTGAAGGCAAAGGCATCACTGCTGAATGATGCTAATGGCTCCTACCACTTGATCATGCTCTAACTTGCAGAAAGGTGACAACTGTGCAGGTGCTTGAAGCTATGGCTTTATTAAAAGAAATGCAGCTACCATTTTCTCCAAAATGCAGACAACCTGCCCTCTGAACTCAAATTATTTCCTGATATTTTGAAAGTGACCAAACTATTACTCAAGACTGTGTTCACTCTCTGCGTTCACATTGAATTACAATAAGCTCAGCAGGGTACCACAAAGTGAACAAAAAAGAGTTACCAAGACACTGCCAATTTAGTAAGACATTCCCATAGCATGCAACTTAGTATGTCAGTTTTATAATTAGAAACACCTATACTACCCGAAAGACAACTCTGCAGTAAACATTAGCTACAAGTAGCAACCTACTTGACTATTTTAGTTAAGGAACACAGCCACAGCTAGCTTACATATCTCTGATCATTAGTGCATTTCAACAGAAATACGCAAAAGTATTTCATACTTAATAAAGAGTCATAACATTCTGCAGGAATAGTATAACATGCAAGCCAAGAACTCAGAACAGTACCATTTTGCCAAGTCTCAGTATCCATGCTTTGTGTCATCCGATCATGGACAATTTTGAAAGTCTTACCTTGAATGCAGTACAAAAGTAAACTTTCTTCCAGATCTTTGTCTTTCTGATAAAGATTCACTTTAGAGACTCTTCCTTGAATATTAGGGGTGAATAAAGCAGAAGAGCCTCTGAGTCTGAAAGTAGTAAGATGGAAGAATTGACTAACTTCTCTCCTAGTTCAACACAATAGTCAATAAAATCTCTAACTCAAGTGCTTAATAGTAACAGCTAAACTGAAACTAATAAACTCCATGAACCACTGGAAGAGGCCAAGCTAGTCAAGAAGTTCCTATTTGTCTATGGCAATGCAGCCAAACATCATGTGACTGCTTTTCACTTGTTAAAGATGAAAGTATGAAGTGATCTAAGATACCAACTATTTGATGGCCAGTACTTGCCAAAAAACTCCCACTTTCAATACATACCACCTTTACAGATGTCATGTAAGCACATCCATTTCCAAACCAGGAATACATAAACTACATGACAGAGAGAGCCTGCATACAATCATGTGTATGTATGCATGTTTAAGTGCAGAGATAATGGAGAAGTCTGGCATATTAATGCAATTGTTTACAATAATATACCCACATCCTGGATGCAAAGGAAAAGAAAGATTAAAAGCTGACATTCGAACTTATTTTAAAGCACACAAACCATTACAAGGAAGCCGGTTACTAGCCCCTACAGATTTTTGAAAAAACACAAGCAGAAACACACCTAAGCTCTCCTGGTTACAAGAAAGAAACAAGGTTGCATTTCCCCCAAACCCATGAGCAGGGCTACCACAGTTAAACCCACCACACCTTCATAGACCAGAACATTATTTCTGCAGCAAGAATATGACTGGAGTGTTGTCTGTTCTGGAGATTGTCTACATGTAGCACCTAAGATGATGGTTCACTTTCCTCTTTGTCCAGGCTTGTGAAAAGAAACGAATCTCAGAAAAACTGAGATTTAGTTTCATTATCCAGCGTCATGCTTACCCCTCCCTTCCCAGTAATTTCAAATGCTCTACAAATCACTTTGTTTTACCTCAAGGTTCAGAATACCAAAGGCAAGTGAGACAAGACATATTGATAACTATACTGTTTTAAAACTTCATCTTTGACACTGAAAAAAGAGTATTTTCCCTTTCTTAGGTTAAATGTTTACTCAATGAACGGACCTTGCTTATTCCAAGCCTACTCAATAAGCAGATTCCAAGTAACCACTGCTTAATACCAAAAACAGTCAACAAGAGTAAGTGATCATGTTAAAGCTATTTTATTTAGTACACAGTAGACCTCTGAGAAGCTCTAGTTGTAACTGCTATCCAGACAGAGTATGAACCATTGGCCAGCTACCCTTTAAAATGACTCCTCAAAGTTTTCATTTGTCTAGTCATCCTCCCATTGAGACTGTATGATCAACGGAGGTAGGAGTACGCTATGGGACACCGACACATCTTGCTACGGTTTAAAAAAAAAAAAGAAAAAAAAATCACTGCTCTATCCTTAGCCGAAGACCTAGTCATTTGACAGAAGGCAGTCAGGTCAGTCAAGCACAACTGACCCCGGGTAAAGCTAGGCAGACTGAAAACAGTCACCTTTTTCAAAAATGTTTTTCTTGTTTTTCTACAGATTTTTATAAACTATTTATTGATAGTGCTATCCAAATAAAGCAGTATTTAATGTTTTTATTAAGTGAAACAGAAAGCTTTCTTTCTTATATAACATAGCAAGGATGCCTGAAACAGTGAACAGGAACCACTTCCATGCTTCAACAATTTGCAGAATTCAAATGCTCAGAAGCCTAAATACAAGAACTCTGTGCATTAAAAAAAAGTAGGTCTCAACATGTGAAACACAGCCATCAAACAATTGAGTTTCTGGATAATTTTCAAGGTATCTGGCTACAAGACAGTAAATAGCAGCAGTTATAAAAGGGAAAACTTGGTCTTCGCTACTGTATCTAAAATTTATTACAGAAACAGGTGGCTGAGAAAGGGAAGAGGAAGAAGTGGAAACAGCAAATGATCAAGAAAGCTCAAACATGTTTCATTACAGACATTATAAAGAATTTCTAGAATTCAGATTGCTTCCATCTTTTCAGATAACTTGAATTTCTCCCCAACCACATTGAAAGAGACCTCCAAAACTGAATGAATACGGAAACTCCAGGACACAGAACCAGCCAGTGCCTGACAAACAACTGCAACCTCTATTCTGTACTAGTGATGACATTACTCATGTTTCACCCAAAATAGTTCAGTCCCTTTGCAGTTCATCAAAACTTGGGCTTGAAACAGGGAGTGGGTAAGATACTTTAACGGCACATTAAGCGGTGACCAACACCACAGTGGATGAGCTGAGGCAGTCCTCCTATCCCCTAAGGAAATTTGCAAATGTGACAAGAAGCACAGAAAAACAGCTTGACTTGCTCAGAAACTTTATGACAAACTCCTTACCATGACCTTTGCTATGCAAAGTTTTGGTTTCTGTTGTATTCTCATGAACCTACATATATTCTTGTCAGCAAGTGCTGGTATTTAATTAAACTGGAATGACTACTATGAAGGGAGTCATATAAACATCTCTAGCAGACTATGCATTTGGGGAAAATCCAAAAGAGGGGACAGACCTTTTTAATTTAGTTATAATAGATGCTTTAATGTCAATATTTAATTGCATGCTCTTTTACTTTAGGAGTGCAATATGGCTGGTGACACCGTGAACACTGTCACAGCTATGTGACTTCTCTATGGTCTTCTCTTCATCAGCAGTAACATTCCAAGTAAATACAGAACTTCCATTCACAGGATAGGTCATCAGATATCCAAATCACCAGTGTCAAGAACCAACGTTAACTACACAAGAACCCCATTTGAAACACCTCAGCGTGCAGTCTTACAGTAAGTTAGGCTAAGCTGAACTGATAACTGCTGTAAGCCCACCTCGTGTCATGGGTAGTTTCTACCCCAACTTTGGAATCAGTAGTTGCTCTCATATCCTCATGCAGCAAGCTGATTCAAGAAGCTAAACTAGAAGAAAATCAATCTCAGCGATATGTACCCAACATAAGCACATTACCCAACTCTTACCACAAGATGAGACACAGCCATGTATTAGCATGAGAAGGAAGAGGATCCTGCACATGGTCAGAAGCAGAAAACTACAGAAATACAACAGCACTAACATACTTAGGTAATTATACAAGAACCTCTTCCTTAATGAAAGTCAGGATTATGAGTGGGTTCCAGAAGCAAATGCCTGAGTGCGTGCAGATGCCTAGCAAAAAATCTCTTTTCTGTACTGTATCAACACTGAAAAGCGGTGAAAACCCAAACCATTCTAAGGACCTTTAACTAAAGAGAGGAATACCAGATATTCACCAACTAGACAGTATGCAGCAGAAATCTGTTTGGGTAGAGGGAATGAACTCCCCATAATGAGAGACAAAACCAAAGCTATATTATGTACAGTTAAGTGACTCAGCTTCCAAGAAGATGCTATACCCATTGTTTTTAAACAGCTGCAAAAAAGCAACAGCAGTGCATGGCTGACGAGGAAGCTGAAGTATCTAGTGCCCAGCACTCTCACCAAGGTAGCGTAAGATTTAATGACTAGAAACCAATACAGAAGAAACTAAACATAAGCTGAATTACATGCTAGCTACACGAACTCTCCCCTCTATAGAATTTTGAAGGCACTACCCTTTGGCTGTTGAACCTAATAAGCTTTATTGCTTTTTTCCCCTCTTAATGTAAAAATTAATCTGGGTCACATCAGCTCACTCTAACTTTCCTTCACTGAGTAAGGCAGTTCAAAGTACATCCTTTGAGTCATCCAAGGATTTTTCAAGAATTGTTGCTTCTTCAGCAACAATGATGCAAGTCTACCAATGCCATGACACCTTAAATCCATAATGCACTAAGTTTTCCACTATCTGCAGGACTTCTTACACAGCTCAGGGTGAAAAAACCCAAGAACTTGCACAGTTCAGGAAAAAGCACTATAGACTAAATCTTCTCTCATTCCCCCCAGTCCTTCTCAAGAGTGAATTCAACAGGAGAAAATGAGCCCAAAGAAACCAAATATAAACAACAAAAAAGGTCAGAGAATGAAGACTAACAGCAAGAAGCTCCTCCCCACCTCACCCAGCAATGTCAGTGGTCAATTTAACTTTTTGGGTTTTACTCATGCCAGTATCAAGAAGAGTCAGAATACCTCTGAAAGGAAAGCAGAGGTAGTGGCAGGCAGCAGAACCTGGTAGTAAAAGGCAGTGCAGGGTATGTACTGATAAAAATCTTTAACATGATGAACAGGCAAATGAACAAAAAACCGATCTCCATGATGAGAGCAAGAAGGAATACTCCTTGATGAATACTGTGCTCTGCCTACTCAAGTATTAGGATTAGCTGAAGTTATCAGTCAGTGAATTTATATAGTAAGTTCTTTAGAAAGCACTGTAGCTTTTCCTCCTTACTAAGAACAGTACTTTTCATGTCCTCTCCTGACTTGTTTCAGTTTCTCTCTTGCAGTAACAGTATCAGACTTTGACTCAAGGAAAGGAGAGGATAAATACTAACTGGAAAAAAAACAACTTCTGACATTGGAACAAAATTACCTGTGCAGAAGAACATTCGTTCCCAGGTAGGCCTGCCTCACCACTTCTTATTGTACTAGCAGTAGCTTAAGATGCCAAATACTAAGAAGAAGAGAAACAGCAGAAAAGGATGATGGAGTTTCCGATACAGTGTTCTAGGACCATTACTTGACTTTAGAAAGGCCTTAAGCACAAATCTGACAAATCATGACAGATCTAAGCTGTCACATGTGCTTTGTATGTAAGAGCTTGTTTTAATCAGTGCTTCAATAAACAAACAAGCAAGACCTTTGGAGGAAGAGACAAGGGGGAGAGACCTACTAACAAGTTTTCCACATTAGGTTCCTATTCTTCATGAAACTTGACAACATAATCAGGTTTCAAGTCTGGACAAACCTTAAAACAGCTTCCAAAAAAATTAGTTACTTCAGCTATGGCATTGCTACCCCAAGTTTTTGTTTATACAAAACACGTCTGAATCTGCTAAGCCTGAACATATCAAAACAGTGAAAAAAGATCACTTCTAGCAGTAAATGAGCCCTAAATTCCCTTTGTAAACATCCAGAAATACAGGAAAATTCAGACTGAAAATAGTACAGTTGTTAAATACGTCTGTGAATATATGGTATTTTTCAAGGAATTTTTTTCAAAATATGAACGAATAAAGTACAATTGCAGAGTACCTTCCAGAGTGACATTTTTCTAACCACGTTAAATTCTGTTTCCTGCCATTGGCAACAGCAGCACACAAGCTAATTTCAAGAATCCTGAACTATACCTGAATTTTATTTCTCCCCCTCTAACTCCAGCACTAAAGCACCATTTTCACCTCATGTTAAAAAATCACGAGAAACCGTTTGTAATCTTATCCTTTTCCCTCCAAAAGTCAGATATGCTAGAGTTGACAGCATTCCTTTTTTTCTTTAAGATAATACTGTAACAATAGTCAAAATCACAAAATAAGCCGTTTTGGCTAACAACAGCTGCTATATTGAGTTCATTAAATATTTTAGAGAAGTTCTCTGACCTAGAATTACTTGTGTTTGGTGCATTCTAGTTAAGAAATCGAGATGCCATCCTATTGGATTTAATGTTACAAACTAGATATCGATCTTTAACATCTCTTAACCTCCATTACTTTCACACTCAAATACTGTAAGAAGACATATAATAGTATAGACATGGTTCAGCGTAAGACAAACCAAAGGCCAAACAAAAGTAAAATACATTTATTGTTTACTATTATATAAAAGTAAGATACAAAACACCATTGTCACTATAGCAGTCCTAACTAGCCTTTCCTTCTCCATCACATACAAGCCTAATTATTATTTCAATTTTAAAACATAGGAAAATGTTAAAACTATCACTTCTACCACTTAATGGAAAACCAGATAAGCTCTCAAGGCCTGCCTGCAGAGGAGACTGCACAGCTATTAGACTCTAGCAAACACTGTGAAACATCTCTTTCCAAAGTAATCATCCACAAAAGTGGTATGCTTGTGTTTTCCTTGATCCCACAAATGAATTGTGAGAGACAGGCACACTGAACTGCTTCCAGTTTCTTTGCACTGCAAGAGATGCACAGAATCTAAAAGAGGGCTAGTTGGAAAACCTCACACAAAGCAAACAGTTCCTATTAGTAATGCATTTTTTAAAATGACTGAATGCTTATGAACTGGAGGTTATCTTTTGAACAGCAGTCTGAATTGCGGTGCACTTACGGAGGATTTACAGAACAGGTTTCACACTCCTCTCTTCCTCCCAGCTCTAGCTATTGTTTTCACAACATTGTTTTCATCCTGTTTATGTATAAAAGCTCTATTATTTGAAGTACTGTGCACAACCTTCTACTTGTTTAGATAAGTACTCCTCAGAGTAACGTAATCAGACACAACCTAGACTCTGGATGAGTCCAATAAATTCATCCAACAGTGTAAGCAATCAGCAAAGAAAAGAGCAGGAAAGACATCTCAGAGAAAAAGAGAAGTGAAACAAAAAAATCTCTTGCTGTAATATGTCTCCTGGAAAAGTGATAAAGGCACAGAAAACATGACAAGCTAGTAAATGGATAAACATCCCATCTGAGGAATCCATTTGATACATGTATAGGCAGCAGTCCCACAATTACTGAATAACACTCATTGAGTGTAAATCCCACCTGTAATTAGACATTGTTAATAACCTCCTTAGAGGCGTCACTTCAGTTCTTACTGACAACACCCAAAGTGAGGCATTTGTGAGCCTTAACAGCCTGTACTGTGCACTGGGGCTCTCTTGAGCTAGATGGAGCTGCTTTACTTTCCAAGATGAGGGACTGAACACTACCTGGGGGAGCAGATGGACTACCTCTGCTAGGTCTGGATTCAAGTTTTACAACAGATAAAATGAAAAAAGGACTTCCATGTTTCCTTTGAACATGCACACTAAAAACCACTTTTCAGTGAAAAGTCAGCTATGAACAATTTTATCAAATGTTCCACAGAGAACCAAGCTTGATGTCAGACACCAGAAACCAGTGCTTGCAACTAGTACCATATCTAAAGTGAGTTCTTATGCACAGGCTGGTATGCAGAGTACCTTTTGACCAGCGTAAGAGTTTCTCGTCGGGAACTAGAACAAATAGTACAGACGTATTTTATTACTATACTAGAGAAAGAGAGCAGGAGAAGAAAGGACACAGATATAACCCTGAGTAACATCTGTACCATATTCACCTTTCATACCTTTAGAGAAGTTCTCTGAAGGCCATGCTTAGAGTATAGACCCACTTCAAACAGAAGCAAAAGGAACAATTTCTTTAGCTTCATACACTGAAGACAGAACTCTCAAAACAGCCTGCAGTACCACATAGTTTCAGCACAGTACTTCTCATCTAAAAAGTTTCAAAGCACATTACGGTTGCAGCAGTTTTTCAAGGTCACAAGGGCAACCACAAACACAAGTCCCTGCCCCCTCCAATTGCTAATCCACCACCCTCTAAATCCAGTCTAGCTGTACCCCAGAGACTTATGCAATGTCAAAACCCTCATTCACTTCTCTCCTAGAATGATGGTCCAAAACTACTGTATATGGCACCATACGTACATCTGCAATATACAAAGGCAACTTTACACCTGTCGATATTTAACAAGCATGCTGAATACTCTGAAGAATTTTATCTATCTTATAAAGAAGAGATTTTCAGCATCTCTTAAGAAGCTGCCATGAGGAACACAATTTCCTGTTTCTAGACAAGTTGCCTGAAATGTTGAGGGGTATATACTTCTAACTCTTCTGGAAGAAACTTTAAACAGTGGTAATTATTTTTAAGAAACAAACAAACACACACACAAACAGTAAAACAAGAAATAACATTAGCGGAAAATAAAACCCCAGCAAGCCAAGCTATAGTGTGTGTTGTCTGTGTCCCCACAGGTTCACTGAAACACAACTCAGAAGTTTACACAAGGGTAAATATTTCACAAATAATCAGGTCCTGTGAGTTTTGTGGAAATAAACAGTCACATCAAAGAGACACATCCAAACCAGTGCCCCTTGAGGACAAGTGCAACAGAAGCTCAGCTGTGTTACCAAAACCATCATCCCATACAGGAGAGCAGGACAGATAGTGTCCCAAACACATGAGAATACTTACAGAACTCACAATACCCTACACCCAGAAAAATCCAGCCACAAGACACAAAGCCACAGGAAGTCAAGCTTCATAACTTGCTGCTCACACAGCTAGTTTCATTCTTGATTAACTGAAGTAAAACCATGAAAGAACTACTTTCCAGAATTTATTGTAGTTCTAACACCCATCAATCTCACACAAAATTTCAAAACTAGGGACAATAAGCTGGGAACAGATATTCAGTTACCAGTCAAGATAAACAAGCAATCCTTAGTCAGAGAGCAGCAGGACAATTTCTGCAGGCCTGGCAACATTTAGGAGGCAGCAGAGGGTAGAACCCACTCCCCCTGCATAGCTCAGCACCCTCTGCAGTGCTCTAATGTGCCTTTCAGAGACGCAGTGGGTACAGCTGTACTGGCACTTCGGTTTGAATTAGGAGCATGCTTTTGAAGTAAATCTGTCACCCACTTCCTGTATTTTAGTTCACATCTCATAGAAGTTTCTGAACACATAATCTGAACATCTCCAAGATTAGCCTACATCAGAACTCTGGGAAAGCTTGGAACATACTCAGTCCACAGAACCAGATTACAATTACTCTAAAATAAAACCCATCAAGTACACACACTGGGGACACTGAGTCTACCTAACTTACAGCTTCACTCTACAACCTTCTTCAATTGCAGCATACTGCTTGCTGAGGTAAATATAATCAATGTGGCAGATACTGTCCGTTCATTTATATGAGCCTGAAGCAGCAGGAAGTAAACCCACAGACTTAAGCTGTCAACACACACCTCAAAAGCCCTAGAAAAGAGGACTGCACAGGGTGTTCCTTTTTCTGGAGTAATGATAGCAGTGTATCACCATTCAACCAGTTTTGTTTCCACCTCTTTAAAGGTTAGGAGTTTCAAAAGCTAGTGGGATACTTCTAGAAAAGTTTTCAGAATATAATAAAAAAAATAACCCACCCAAGATCTACATACTTCATGCATCACCTACACTTACTGTTTTATAAAACTTTTCAAATAACATTGAAAACACAACTCAATCAATGGCTCCACCAGACGTGCTGATAGGAAAGGAAGAGTAGCACGTGCTCAATAATGCTTTTTATTACTTGCACATCAGCGTAACCAACAAAGCCACCCAGAACAGAGGTTTTTTTTTCTTTTTGAATAAGCTGACAAACATAATATTCATTGTTTCACTTAAATCAAAACATCAGTTCTTTACAAATAGTTCCATCATTGAGATGTTCTCTCCTATTACCAATTTTTCTTTTTCTATAAAAATTTTTAAATACAAGACCATGAGTTTCAAACATATACCTGCCTTTAGCAGGACCAACATGCTGGTGAGAACAGACCAAAGCAGTACGGCATGAATAACTTACAATAAAGTGCTACCTCCTCTGCTCAACAAATCATTATCATCTTACTTCATTACCTCCTTGATAAAAACAATTAATTCATATGCTAACAATGCAGAGCCATGTTTGCTCTACATTCAGTAAAGGTCAAGTTCCTATATTGAGGTGCAGACACAAAAGTAGGATTATTGAAGAGGACATTTTCTGTTAACACACTAATCCCATGAAAACAGCAAAGAACAAATGACACTTTCCTTTGTGATTTAACTGGAAGTTTGGGGTTATTGACATGTCATTACCATACCCACTGAAGAGCCATCTTAAACTCTCCAGTAGCCCAGTCCAAAACATCCTTAAATGATGTTTTTCTGATCTGTTTCTTGTTAACTCTTGTGAAAATAGACTTAAGCACCTAGTTGTACTATTTGTTTGAAAGAAAACTCAATGAAAAAAGTTATTTCCCATCAAAGATGAAGAGAACCTAGGCCAGGAGATAGTAATGTAGTGACATCATAAAATGCCACACTGAAGTAATGTTAATGAGAAACTAATGGTGCACGGGGAGAAAAAAACTTGTGGTTAACTTTTTTCATAGCAGAACAAAAATACCTGGGCTCAGTAATTTCCTTCAAAATTATAAGGAAAGCTGCTATCTACTGAGATATGGAGTTTTCTCTTCTGTCATCATTCTCTACATTAAAACATCTTGGTGCTTTTTCTCCCAACACAGTGTTTTCCAAGAGCCAGAAGACTAATTTAACCTACACTTATTGGCAACCCTTATGTTTCAACACGCCAATAAGGTCTCAAGAAACTGAGATGAGCTGAACTGCTCATCTCAAGAAACTAGAGATGAGCTACCCCAGCTCAGTAATTTCTTACCATCTCATGAAGATTTTCAGACCAGTTTTCTTCCATTAATTCTTCAAAATTTTTACTTGACTTTATCACGTGATACAAATATAAAACTGTACTAGGTTTAAGCAAAGTGTAAGCAGTTTGAATGAAGTTTCCCATACTAGACATCTGTCTAAGGCTGAAAGACAGCTAAACAAACAGCTTAAGAGTTTGCAAAGTTGTCTGTTAAGTAAAAGCAGTACTGATAATCTTTTTGGAAACTCTGCATCCTTGTTCTTACATTAGGGACCATCTTACAATTTCTCCTTTCTGGGCTTCTCTAGTCAGATGGCATTCTATTTGGGTGGCTTTTTTTTTTTTTACTAAGAAGCTGCAATTACTGGTCCAGATTTTGACATTAAATTCCCTGAACATTTTAAGTATATCTGATATGTTGTAGGTCAGGGCTAAACCAGACTCCTCTAAGTTGCATAAAACATTTATGCTGCATTCACACTGCTAACAGACAGTGAGAAGAAAGAAGTCGTAATTCACACCCTGCACAGCTGTAAGCCAAACCTTGAAGACCATCAAGCATAAACTGAAGCACAAAATTTTAAAAGTAATAAATAGGGAAAGAACTGAGACAGCAAAAATTTTTATTTCAAGTTTTCCAAAGAAATCACCACTGCTCTCCTCCAATTTACTGAGAAGACCAATACTCAGATTGAATCACTTGAATTGCTAAAAGGCCTAAGATCTGAAGAATGCTTCTTTTTCACAGAGATCAGCGGACAAGTGACAAGAACTAAAAAAAAAACCAAAAACTAAACAAAATAGAGCATATTTGATTAAGGCAGAAAGAATCAATACTAGGGAAAAAAAACCAGCTATGAAGATATGCATGGCCTGTTAGAGCAATCACTCTCCACAACCCAAACATGGAGTCTAGAGATTGGATTCTTTCACCAAGGCTTTTCCATTCACTTGCAAGAGACTGTGCTTGTAAAAAACAATGGTTAGCTGGTTATCTTCCAGTGCTGACTGGAAAAGAACAGCCATTTCCCACTTCCTAAGCTACAGCAATAGACTTATATGGCAGATTTAAGCATTCCTACTGGACTGATGATGCAAGGCACTACTAAATAACCTATATTCATTTTTAGTGTTTTTTTGAAAAGAAACACCAAAAACCAAGACCAAACCAAACAAGAGAAACCACACTGACAAGCCAAGTCCATCCCTGCCCCGCTGAACACTATGGCAGCACTCAGCAAGGTGTGCTGCAGTTTGCTCCATTTAAGGACATTCAACACTCACTGAACATTGTTCTATGCACATCCCCATCCCTTGCTGCAGTCTAAATAAGACCTGCTCCAAAGAGTAATACAAAGACTTCATATACACAGATTTTTACATCCACTACTAAGAGTAGATTTTAGCGCCTTTCCCTTCTGTAATATGGAGGCAACACGTTCATGTAAGAAATACTCACTACTCTGCACTGGACCCCTGAGAGCAATAGTTTTTGACAGTGAGCACGTGAAACAATTGTTCAACACACAGATTTCACAAGCTTTAATTTCAATTGTGATAGGCTTTTACTTCTTGAGACAAGTTTATTAAGTCAGAAGCACACATTACTGATTATCACTGGAAAAGTTCAAAAGAGCAATGAACACCAGAGACAAGAAGAGAACTGGATTGTCCAAGATAACTACAAGACTACTCTTTTCTTTCTCTCGTTCCTTACCTAACTAGCTGATCACCTCATGGCTACCACTATAAAAGAAAAATGGATTTTCAGCACTCTCTATGCAACGCTCTCCATACTACATTAATTACATTTCCCTCATCCCGATGTTGTGTGCCTTAATTAAATCACTACCCTATGTAACAGCCTCCTTTAAATATGTGCAGAACAACAGATGAGGGGCTATGCAAATAAATAGAACATGCTATCCCAAACTTGCAGAACATGGGATACATACATGTAATTACTGCTCATTTCCAACTGATCCAAGCAGGTTTCCATTCTAAATGGATCATCTCTTCACAAATCTCTGACTCTCAAATGTTGACGCACTAACCCTCTCTCAAACACAAATATACGTCCAGTATAGAAGATTTCATATCCTCTGGATCCATGCACTCAGTAAAGTGCTAAGGTATAGAAAATGCACGTAATAAATACATATAATAGATGTACTGGAGCCCCTAAGCCCACACACACACGGGGGCTTGTCTACACCACATTAAGTGCTTTTTGTTAGCTGCTGACCTGTCAACACCATTATGAGTGCTAGTTTCAGCAAAAGTTCACCCTTAAAGTTAATGGTCAATTTATCCAGCGAAACAAACAGAACAAAACAAACAAAAAAAAGCACTTTACCAGAAACCCCTTGACTGTCCTGTAACCTCCTTCAACCCAGTAATATTCATAACAGTAGTAAACTGCCTCATCTTTATTCACCTTCTTCATTTTCATTAGGTGCCATAACTATAAAATACTTCTCTCCATACTATGGAGAGAAGAAATCCCCAAAATTTCCCCACAGCCTCCAACCTGTACAGGACCCTGGAGCCAGTTCATCATCCCTCCCCCACGCCATTTCAACTTTTCACAGCCTCAGCCAAAAACGCCTGCCTCCTCTCTCTATACACAGACTAACTAACTCAGCAATACGAAAACTCCAGTTTCCCTTTTGCACAAATACCATTCCCCTGATACACACGTGTATACATAGACTAACATGATCTTCACCCTGTATACAAATTCATCCTTCCCCTCATTTTCAACCGTACCCAAATATCCACCCTAGCCCCCTCACTTTCTTAGAGTACATGGTCATCCTTGAAATTTACCTACAAGAAGACAGCGTTTGATGACCTAATAGACAGAAATTTAGACTGTCTGATACCTGTCAAAAACATATATAACTACAGTTCCACAGCTCCCCAGGACATGCACAGACTTTTCTCCAAACAGCATTATCATGATCCCAACACATGGCATTTACTACATGTTTTCCCATTTGTATTCCATGGACCAAACAACAAATACCCAGCCTTTCCATCTCATTACAGATGAAACATCAACTCACAATTCCTCTCAAGTTCCCAGGACACAGACCACGTTGCTTGCTGCCCTAGCCCATCTCCTCACACCAGACAGAGCTCACTGAGCTGGTGACAGTCGGGCATCTCTCTCAGCTCCCAGTGTGAGCAGCAGACAAACCAAAGCACAGCAGTAGGAACACGCATGACTTGCTGTCCACATACCAGCTCATATTACACACGAAGGTCTCGCACATTAAGTCTAACCACACTGGCCACCAAACAAAACAAGTTCAGAACCTTGTAGCAACCTGTTACCACTGTGCCTGTAACTTGTACACAGGCTTCCCTACCACCCAAAGCCTCCCTCCTCCACAGCCTTTAGATGCCTGCCAACTTACCACCTTACTTCTCACAACACACACAAGACTGTTTACCTATCACTCCTAAATTCACAGGCCTTCCTATACCACTACTCCCAAATACACGTGGTTTCACCCACTACCTGCATTCCCACGGTATAAACACATCCCTCAACCTACCACAGAACACAAAACACGACAGGTACTGATTTTTCCAGCTGCCTCCAACTCATCAAAACGACTCCCTCCTTCCGAGGGAAGTAGTATTGTAAATTATAGTGAAAGTATATATGTTAGGTTCGCAGAGCCAGCAAGCTCCAAACTATGAGCAAGAACTACCTTCAACTCTTTTCTCCTAAAGACTCCCAGGCACTGCCCATCTGCCTGTGACTTCATTCCCAGCTCGTCACAAGCACCCAGGCCTCACGGCAGCTTCTCCCCGCGACA
>VZRQ01008244.1:441063-475978 GCA_013397975.1 Machaerirhynchus nigripectus
CCCCTCTGCTTTGGTAACTATTGGCTGCGGCTCTCGTCAATCAAGACGACAGGGCACGGACTCCGTCTTTCTCCGCACTTCTTTTTTTTCCGGCCTCGCAGCCTCGGGCAGGACTGACGGAAGCGACTGTCAGCGAGCGCCCTCGCCCCTCCCAGCCTCCCTCCCGCCGCCACATCCCCTCCCTCCCGGCGGCGCGGTTTGCCTGCAGGCCATTGGCTCCCAGCGCCGCCACTCCCGCAGCCTCTCTCGCCCCGGCCGCCGCTTCGCCAAGGGGGCGTGAACCGACCCGCGGGTGCCTTCTCCTGATTGGTCATTGCCCCTGCCAATCAAGCGCGGCCGGCGGGGCAGCAGAGCGCGGCCCGGCCCGCGCGCCGAGCCGCTCGGCACGGTGATTGGTCGTGGGGCGGGCGAAAGGCGCGCGACCTGCTCCGTACCCCACGGGGGGCAGGGGGGAGTACCCGTATGTGCGCGCGATTACATCACCGCCAGCCAATCAGAGCGCGCGGGGGGCGGTGTCCCGCCCGCGCGGGGCGGGGCCTTGCGCCCCCGGCGGGAGCCGCTGCGCCTCGCACGCCCCGGGAGGCGGGAGGCAGGAAGGGGGAGGCGGGAGTAGGGATTGCCGCCATCGCCGCTCTGGTGTGCTGGAGCTGCTGGTGTGACCGCACCAAAGAGCGACGCTGGAGGTGTCTCGGTCCTCTGCGTTCCCGTCTGCCCTCGGGGCTCGAGCGCCGTGTCCTGCTTCAGAGGACGGGCCCCGCTCGGGTGCCCGAGGGAGTCGTCTCGGGGCCGCCCTGGGTACCCCACCGAGCCCTGCTGACACCGGGGCCTCCTGAAGAGTAGAATCACTGAATCACAGAATCGATTAGATTGGAAAAGACGCCTGAGTTTATCGAGTTCAACCCGTGACTGAACACCACCCTGTAACTAGACCATGGCACTGGGTGCCACATCCAGGCTTTCCTTAAACACCTCCAGGGATGGTGACTTCACCACCTCCCCGGGCAGCCCATTCCAATGTATTATCTCCCTTTCTGTGAAGAAATTCTTCCTGATGCCCAGCCTAAAGTTCCCCTGGCACAGCTTAGGGTTATTTCCTCTCGTCCTGTCACTACTTGCCTGGGAGAAGAGGCCGAGCCGCACAACCTCCTTTCAGTGCTTGTAGAGGGTGATAAGGTCACCCCAAAATCTTCTCTTAGCCCTGAGTCACGGCAGGTGGGAAGTGCAGGAATGGGCAGCTGCTCCCGCCGCCTGCTGCTCCGGCTGCAGCGACAGCCTCGCCGCGGGAGGCCGTAATGAACACCCTGCGTGGGCTCGCCTGCCCGTCAGCTTCTTTCTTGCCCCAAACCAAAACTGTTTATTCAGGAAAGAACATGAAAATCTGTCTGATCCCACGTAATCCCGTGCTATTCCCACCTTTCTCATTCAATGGCTGGCTGAAGCCAGCTGCGGTTCACCTCGCTGGAGAGGGACCCGCTCCTGCCCCTGCAGCTCTGTATGGCGGTTCAGCTGCTGCAGTCATACTCTATAGGCTTTCCTTGAAAGCTGGAAGGGATATCCTTGCCTTACACTCCCGAGAACCCCAACTTTATTGTGCTGTCTGTAGAAATGGCATACCAATTCCCACACCATGGTCCGCTGATGCCCTTGTCCCTTTCCCTATACTGAGATGTTTCCTCCTCACACACTGGATGCATCAGCATGAATGAACACCTGTCACACGCAGGACTTGAGACCACACTATACAGTTTGTATAGCATTTTTATTTATTCATCTGTTCATTTTCTGGAGTGTTTTCAAAAGGAACTGACCCTGAAAAAGGTGGGAGCTTTCCTGTCTGGACTTGAAATTCTCTCCCAGTCTTCCACATAGGCACATGATGGGATTATTTTTCCAAGGCCTTCAGAGTTATGTCCACAGTACAGAAAATACTGTGCAGCTTTTACCTCTTAGGTCATTGGCACCACCACTCACATCAGAAAATCCTTGCACAGAGCTCTGAGAGCGCTTTATTGCTCAGGTGACTGATGCAGCTGCAGCTCTAAGAGCTGAAGCTTTGCTTTCTGTGGGTTCAGATGCATCCACTCCACACCAAGAAGATGGGATAGTTAACTCCTGTGCGACAGTGCCGCTTCCCACAGCTCCCTACCAGCTGATAGAGCTGAATGAGAGTGAAACCTAGATTGCCTCAGCACAGGCACTCGTGAGCCAGTTCAGAAAGAGCCAGAATGCTGAGACTGCGGTTACCCTTCTGTCATAGAAAACTTGTTCACAGATAAGCTAATTTGAGTGCCCAGACCCAGCTGCCAATCAACCTAGTTAACTTTGCAGTGTCCACATGATCTGGGACTCAAGATACTTTTATATAGCTAGGGATCTTTTTACTTTTTTTTTTTTCTTTTCCTTTCTTCAGGCTTATATCTCATAGTCGTTTAAATATAATTCATGTATTATTAAAGCAATGACAAATCTGGCTAAAAATTGCTGTATCTTTGGGTTGATGAATGCAAAATTTATTTAGCCTAGATATTTCTTGGATTTTTGAAACAGTTTTTATTTCAACAGATTCACCAGGAATTTTTTGAGAGCTTGACACTCTTTAAAGTAATGGCATATCCTGCACAGATTTCAGCAGGTATGGAACTGGGCTGTAATTTTATCAGGTCCCTGTTTGCACCCTCTACTTTGCTTCTTGGCCACCTGCCAGAAAGATACCCAAGGTAGCATTAGATAATTTTGCTCAGTATGAACATTGTATACTCTGCCACTACTGACTCTTCCATCTAACTTACTGTAGCAGCCACTCTTCCCCCAGTGACAACCGATACAAAAGTCTACAGAAATACTGCAAAAAATCACAAATTAGTCTTTCAGTTGTCATTCAAGCCTTCTGAGCCTGCCTTTCTCCTTGCTTCTAAGTTTATAAAGGTTCTGTTCCCCTTCATTTCACCTTTAGCTCTAACTGCATATATCATTTCATAACAAATTTAGGAAAAATAAAATACTTCCTTTCCATATCATCTTACTAGATGTACAGCCTTTACAGAATGGACTTCCCAAAATAATAAATATTACCATACATTTTCTCCAAAGTAATAAGTGACATCCCCTGCTGCTTTTCAAACATGACCTGCTTAAATGTTTAGAGAGATTAACTGAAAACCTGCACTGTGCACACGAGTCCATAACCCAGCGTAAACAGCACATTCCTAATCATAGAAAATGTGCATATCTGGCTGGTTTCTGTGGGCTAAAACTCAATGCTGGCATTGCACAAGACGTGTGTGGCAAGAAGCAAGCAGCAGTGACAGGCAGCAGGGGCGGGCGGTGAAGTAATAACTAGGTGAAATAATGGTTTGTATGTGGCAATGTGGAGTTAATGGCTAATCCAGGGATTTTGTGCTATTTCATGGCTGGCCCCAGTTAAGCTTCGTTTAAGATTACCAAGGCAGGATATTTGTGGGAATACATGTGTGTTGGATCGACGGTGACGTATGCATGCCTGAAAGAGTTGGCATTTTTTAATACATACAATGCCCATTTTATTCTTAGCGGTGAAGAAAATAACCAGGAACTACAGAAATGGTAATAAATGGGAAATAGTATGGGATAAAGGTAATTTGCAAACAGCTTTGATACTGTACTAAAGTGGAACAAAGGTGAGTTCTTATACAGAGTTTTTAAAATTCCCAGTTTTTAATGTTCTGTTGTTACTGGTGAGGAGATTCATCCTTTTAGCAGTAGCTGTCAACAAATCTCAACAATTAAATTTGTTTAATGTTCAAATTAATGAGCTTTAAACCACGTCCTGCCTAAAATCAGAAGCTACTTGATCTGACAGTGTTTTCATGTAATTTTCTCAACTTTTACCTCTGTTTTTAAAAAGTTAGCTGTTTGTCTGAACGTGTACATCTAGTGTTTTAATAGGCCTTTGTACTGGTTTGACAAATGGTGACTGCTCTGGTTTCACAAGAAGGCATTCTCAGACACTGACAATATTCATGGTACATGGATACTTTTTTATCTGCAAAACAAACAAACTCTCTCATTTTCAGCTGAGTAACTTCCCATGGAAACTAATTCACTAAACAACAGTAGTTAGTTCTTCACCACTTCCCTGTGTACCCCTTCTAGATTACACCATCTGTGAAGAAAGGAAGGAAATCACCACAGATAACAAGACCATCTTCACATTAAGAAAGGAACAGAGAGTATTTTGAAAGATTCATGTACTATTTCGCCTTGGTTTTGCTCAACTAGAGGAAGACTAAATGTTAATACAGCAGTGGGGAATAGGAAGAATGTAGGATTGGTAGCAAAGAAAAAAGGACCGATACAAAGGCAAAAAAGTAATGTTACTGTGTCGAAATGAAATAACTGAAACGTAGATATACTATTTCCAGCATTTTGGGAAAAAGGAGGAATTTTAGAAAACAGTCCAGGACACCCTCCTTGAGTTCAGTTCCTAACCAGAACATGTGGATTAGAGGGAATTTGTGTACACAGAAGTAAAACTAAAAGTGTGTAGTAATATTCTATGTTAAAGAAGCGATGTTCTGCAAATAAAAGGTAAGTAATAAAACAACTCAAAATTTAGTTCCAATATATTTTTGGAAAAGATGGTTGCAGATTTTACTGAGAGAAGAGGGCCCTGACATCATTACAGACCCTAGGTGGAAGGTTTGGAGGTAGTTAGAAAACTCCATATTGTTGAAGAGATGGTAGTGCTTTGTTCAAAGAAATAGTCAGTGAGATTTCAAATTCTCATTTAATAATTTGGGAAATACATGCTTTTCATAGTTTGGGCCAGACATTCTGGACTGTGGTAGTAAGTTAAATCCTCCTCCAAACTGTCACAGAGCCTGTAAAAAGTAACGCTTTTGGATGGTTCAGGAATATGCCTTCTAAGGCCTGATGGTAAATAATAACCCTGGAGCAGGTGATCACAATTTGTGTGATGAAACGCAGGGGTAAAAGAATATAGAACATTCTCAGCTTCAGAAAGGGAAACTGTGATAAGTGAAGGGGCCTGGCAACAAAATCATCTTGTATAATGGAAAGTTGAACGTAGAAGAAGCCTTAGGGACCTTGAAACCAAATGACTGAGATCCTGTATCTCACAGAAGGCAAAATGGTTTTGAGGTAGACACTTCAAGCCATAAGTGGAAAAGAAGTGGCATCAAGAGAGGGGTAAGAATTATAAGCAGAGAGCATGAAACAGAAAAAAGGTCTGGTTTGGGAAGGATCTCAAACATCAGTAAGTGTGAGAATGAAGGGAGAATTTATCTGGAAAATCAGGTTGATTTATGGTATATGGCATCTGAAAAAACAGCAAGACGTTATCCAGCTGTGACATAATATTGTTAAGAAGGAAGTGTTGTTGGTTTCCATTGAGGAAGAAGTGGGGTTTGGAAATAGTCTACACCTGATTCTAAAACTACATGCATATTTTTGCCTCAATTTTCAGTAAAGATGGTGATCTCAAACATGGGGTTAGAGGGCAGGGTGGCTAATAGCTAGAAGAGAAAGGAAATTGCTAGTATTACATATAAGATGAAATTCAAACACAGTCTACAGCTTCTGGGCAGAAAGAACAGATAATGCCCATTCCAGAAGTCAGAAAATCATGTCAAATGAAATCACTTGTCTGGTAGTAAGCTTTTTAAAGTAAGTATATCAGGAAATGAGAAAGTGCAATGTTTGTTTACTAAAGGTGGGCCTTACCAGATTAACCTAAGATCTTCCTTTGATAATATCATTCAACTTCTAGATAAAGGAGGAGATGACAGGAATTAACAGAGCAGTACCAGAGACTAATGGAGGTGATGGATTATCCACAGAGGATAAAGCAAAATCTAATGATCAGAAATGAGGTGTCTGAGTAAAGGTTGTTCTCTTTTCTTCCTACCATCACAACCCCCCCCACACTCCCCCAATGCCCAGGATAAATATTAAGCTTAAACCTATTAGATATTTTCCTTAATGACACTGATACAAGAAAGTGGTGGGGAATAAATCTGTAAATGACCCAGTGCTTAGGGGTACCAAGAGTAAGGAAAACTAGGAAACCACATACATTTAAACTGATGGAGAAATAGAAATGCAGTTAACCTCAAGGCTATAAAAGCAAGACCTTAGTATCAGAAATTTCCTTTAGCTGCTGGGAGCTCATCACTTCAAAAAGATGACAAAGAAGGACAGAATATTGTAGTTTTTCACAGCATGATATGAAATGTCATTCAGCTTCAGCATAAGAATGACAAATACAGTCTTAAGCGTGGTTGGGCAACAGGTTAAGTGCCTTCACACAGGCACTTAATTGGCAGTGTGGAAGTACTTATGCAGAGATGCACACAGGCAGCCATGAGCTGGCTTTGAGAGGTAACAAACTGAAGGGGTTGATGTGCCATGATTATATCTGTTGCCTTTATTTCAGCTTTGTTCATGTTGTTAAATTGGGTAGGGACAGACAACCACAAGCTGTCAAGCCAGTTTGTAATTAAGCCATGACTTAGCATGGCTTAATAAGTTACTACGCCACAGACAAGCTGTAATAGCTGCCTCTGTGTGTGCTCCCAGCTCACCCAGCTGCTGGAGGAAAACGTGTTCATTTAAGCTATGATAGGCTGCCATAGCATCCTTGCTGATAAGGAATAGTTTGCCTGGGTAACCCAGTAACTTGTGAGCATGTGTTCACGCTTTTCCTCTCTGCCACTGGGAAGCTCAGAACTCAATGCAGTGTTGTAGGTAGCACGGGACACAGATCAGAAGTGTTAGTTTTGTTAACTTCTTGCTGAGATGTCTCCTGTTCCAGTCTGAAATATTGCTAAACATTTTGTGTTAATTTTGTGTTAACATCTTTGATGTTGTATTGCTTAGACTACTCTCATCCACCATCCCTAATGTGTCGTCATCTCTATTACTGCCCCGGTTTGTTCTTCACTGACTATCCGGACTTTAGATTGTCTTTTCTACCTTTGACTGAAGTATTTTAAGAGAGCTTAGTATATTGTAAGATAGTCCAAAAGCTTATGCATTTCAACTGTAAAATATTTATGTTCTTATCATCTTTTAAGCTTATGTTATTAAAGAAGTCAATCAAGTTTGCCTAACAAGCTTGCTTTTAAGCTCCGTAAAATAGGTGACTTCTGGTAACGATAACCTCTCAATTTTCAAACATCTTTCAAATGCTGCACAGACACAGTGTTTTATAGCTGAGACCATTCTAATGAAAATTTAAAAGTAAGCATGAGAGTAAGAATAAAAATAAGCCTGAAGAGTTTATCATTGAAACATGCAGCTGTTAACTGAGATCTCTTGCTGTCAATGCAATTCCATTGCTACTTTTTGCTGCCCACCTATACTTCTTTCCTAACCATAGTCTCTAATAGTAATCTAATGATAAGTTAACAGCTTCTTATTTAATCTTTGTGATATTTTCCTAATTCATTTGGAATTATCATTACTGTTAATTCACTATTTTACCCTTCCTTGCCATAACTATGAGAAGTAATTATCTGGGAGAGTGGCAAAGGTTGCTTCATAAAATCACTGACATTTTAAAAATACCTTCCCACATAAAATCAGTGGCACTTTAAAAATACCTTCCCACATTTCCTTTCACTGTCATCTCTCTTTATCCCCATTGCTGAGGAAGAGTAACAGCTTGAGGACCCCAGTGAGAGCGGGGGCTTGTAGCACACACTGTTCTCATGGGTAAATGAAGCTGCCTGGAATGGGGCAACACATCAGGCAGAAGCAATCTGATCTATGTGAGTGGTCTGTATTATTCAAGGATGTTTCTGGTGAGGGCATTCTGTTAAGATCAGAGGAGCTGTTAAACTGGAATAGATGTGACTCACCATCCTTCTGAGGGGAAAAACACCAGCAACCAAACTGTGCAGTGTGAAGGGGAACCCTAATACACATTTGAAACGTTAACAATGAACAAAGCAGGTCCTGAGAAGCCTTTTTTTTGTTTGTTTTTTTTAAGACTAAGGGGAGGAAAATGTCTTCTGACAGAAACTTCATTCATGTCCAGTAGGTCACTGAACCTTTTCCTAAAGAGCTGTACTGCAGCAGGGGCTGTTGAGTAATTTGTACATGCATGCAACTGATGAATACCAGTTTAAGTAGAAAGGAAGAGTGGCAAGAAGTCAATCAAACTTCAAAATTTAAGCTCGTGGCAAGGGAAGGGCCTTTTTCTCTTAAATCACGTAATGTCTAAGCAGTGCTGTTGGTATCCATGCCAGTGGTGCACAACCCCAGAAGAAGTGTCCCAGCAGGCCAGAGCTGCAGATGGGATTGTTGTGAACTTGCTAATGGAAACACTTGATGGTGACTCAGTTAAAGAGTCGCCAACAGCCAACCCTCCCAGTAAGATCAACAGGTTGCACACCAGCTTAAGAGGTAAAGATAATGAGCATGATTGACAGGAAGGATAACGCTGACTCGAAATGGAGCCCCTCATGCAAGAAGAAAAAGAGTTAATTATTCCTTTTCTGCATTTTTGTAGGTAGTTTGATGGGTGCTGTCCCTGACCATCAAAGCTGCCCGTGTCAGACACTGTCACATTACAGCTGTTTCAGTTTTAAGCCCTGAGCAAAGGGCTTTGCCTTCTGCATGCGAAATCCCAGTACACCCCCTGTGTTGTCTTCCAGTATCCACGGTTCAAAAATTGACACTTTTAATTTTAAAACATATAAGCATATAATGAAGCTTTACAAAGAAAAGCAAAACAATGTAGGCCAGGCTCCATGTTGTTGCTTATTACCCTTTTTTTTTCAATTAGTGGTGTTTCAGGGTTTTTTCCAACTATATACCAACAAAACAACTGTTTTAAGATTTTGAAAGTTTTGTCAAATCCTTTGTCTAGTTATTAAATCCCTTCTAAAAAAGAAAATGTGTGTATTTCTTGCTAGTATATCTGCATGAAGATAATTCGTGACAAGGGTAATAATTTAGATAAGCTATTCTGGATTCTAGAAATTATATTAGTGTCTGGACAGGAAAAAAAACCCAACACTCAGATGCATTCTCACCATGGTGACCTACGAAGGAACTGTCACAACAGAAGCTGCTGTTGCCACTACAATTTCCAGAGCTCCTGCTGTTCTTGTTGCTGCCGAAGAGAAAATCCACTGCCCTTCACTGCACTTAAAGCTCAGTAAGATCAGATTGCAGCTCCAAGATAATGTTCACACTTTACTGTACATCAGTATCAAAGAGAAAATGAGATGATCAAAATATGCCAGCCATAATAACAGTGTCAACATGAACTGTGCTGTATATTTCCTTTGAGGTACTGAACACTCTGACTCCCTCCTGTTACAGCAAAGGCAAACCAGCATCACGATCACAGCCTTTGGGGTCAGCTCTGTTTAAGCCAGAGGGCCACCAGTCTTGGTAGGAATACAAGGCAGGTAAGAAGGAGAGGATTGATTCCCCTCAAAGGAAAAATAAAATCTCATGTTGTTTTTGAAACACAAAAATAAATTAGTAGTCACAGTTATCTGAGAGAAAACGTAAAATAAGAACAGTCTTCTTGTCTCTCTGCACAACGAATGTTACAAACTCTGCTTCCACGCTCCACCAAAGGACTGTCTGTTAAAATATGCATGTTGGGAACATCTTTTTTGCCAACTACAGAACTACTAAGTCAGCAAAATGTGTGAAGCACACCTTTTTAACAGGCTATCTATCACCCAACTAAGTAAGTGTATTTCAAATTATTAGACAATATTTTCTAATTTCAAAGATAATCTAAAGCTAGTGACAAGGGGACATCAGATTTTAAATGTGAATGTTCCACTTTGCAGAAATGAGCAATTTCATGAATTTCATACTCTGCACTACAAAAATGAAACAAAACCAACAAAGCCTTGACGATAGGACATGACATTTTAAAAGCAGTATTTCTGAAAGTGAAAGGGCCCCCAGAAGACCTCTGATTAGCCTACTCATGATCAAGAAACTCTGGAATAAATAACTCTGCAACTGCTGGGATATCTATAATTAACTATGGCTAAGGGAATTAGAGTTGGAAGTTACTGTGATAGTTGCAAAGCTTCTGATATGATAAAGTGGTGAAGTAAGAGGAATGAAATTATTTGAGAAAATGCTCCAGACCCTAAACTGATCATCATTATTAGTGGCATCTCATGTCTGAAACTTATGAATAAAGCAATCCATTATTCACAAGCTGTGAGGTTAGGGTCTGATGCACAGTTGATAGTTTTATTATATGTAATTTATGAGATCTTAAAAAGGCATGAAAAAAAAGTTCATAAAAGAAGTCACACAGCCTGGGAAATGGAGACCCAAATCAAGTTATAATTCAACTGACTACATAAGCAGGAAGGTAAATCTAAATTGGGAAATCAGTGTGTCAAAGGCTATCAGAGATTATTCCATTTGAGGTAAGAGAAAACAGATTTCATTTGCATTCACCTAAACAGCTCTGATTGGTCAAAACTACCATACCATATATTAGAATTGCCTCTAAATTGGAGGAAGCAAGGGAAGGGAGGTGGTCCAAAGAAATGCTTTGACGTTTAGCCTCTCTTGCAGTTGGGAAGTCCCTCATGCTTTGGGCAGAGGGGGGCAGGCAAAAACCCAGATGAGAAGTAGATCCTGAAGTGTCGTTGTACTGGCTCCTTGATTCCTGGTGGTAAGCTGTGACTGCCAAAACAATGTATGTCTTGAAATTGAATTTTCTTGTTTCTATGATTTTTTTGTGTGTGTTTGTTTCCATGTTATAATCCTTTGCGTGTATGTTTCCATGTTTTAAACCTTTGCTTTACTAGGATAATTTTTTCCCCTTATTTAGCTTTACTTTTTTAAAACAGTGATTTCAAGTAAGATTGGCAAGCACAAACAATGCTGTTTCTAAAGAAGCATCATGTCCAAATAAATGACTTGGCACACAAACCTTTAGGATACCCATAACCTGGGGGAAATTTGAAAAATCAAGGCATTTCTTAACAAAAAGCAAGAGTCAGTGTTACACTATGGGAGAAGTCTTTCTAGTGGGGCATTTATTGAACACATGAGATTGCACAATTGCAGGTGCTCAACTGAGATTAAATCTTTTGGAGGTTACACAGTGCTCTTGCTCTGCCATGGATGCAACAAATCACAGGGAAGGAGGGGTGAGGCAGAAGAACAGGTGGAACTCCAAGACAGTCAAGTGAGAATGCCACAGGGAACTGCAGAGTGTACGACTGCCAGGAGAAGTCAAGTGAGTATCTTACATCTCTAAAAAGATTCAAGAAATGTAAATATCACAGTTCATTTCACAAGGATGTAAGAACAGCAAAATTCTGAAAGCTTGAAAAGAAAGAATAACAACATAATAACTGGAGAGCACTACTGCACAAAGCTCTGACATGGTAATAAGGTCAGCTTTTTCACGAAGTGTTTGAAATAAAAATAATTAAGAGAGGCTCCACAGCTGAAGCATAATAAGCACAGAGGTAAGTACATAGTGGGCACTGCCAAACACACTGCTGGCACTGCCATATCACAGTATGGTACTTAAAACTGGATGCTAGCAGTGAATAAGCTACAGAGGTATAGAAAACCTCAGTGCCACTTTATTCAGCTAGAGAGGGACCTTTGGATACAGGCTTTGCAATCATGTATGTTTACCTGAGATAGGCCAGTATTAGCTTAAACACCATAAACTGCTTACTTGCATTGCTAGAGGGGGCTTGGGAATTTTCACTCCTTGAACAAAATGTTGCCTTTTTTCAATTACCAGCATATCACTTTCACATTGTCATTATATTTTTTGCAAATCAGGAGGAAAAGAAAGGAAGATACAGTATTTGCAGAGATGTCAAATAGAGCTGGGGCATCCAGTGGCTAAGACCTCTAGGTCTATTTATTTAGTCTGTGGCTCTCTGGAATAGGCTGTAGGCAAGATTACTTGCTCTGGTACTAGCAATAGGCTACTTCTTACACCATTCTTTCTAGAGGCCCTTTCCCTCTCAGCAATAAAACACAGGAAGTACCAGAACCCCTTGAGAAAGAGGGCTTTTAGAAATGAGCTACTGTCAGAACAATTAATCCAGTAATCACTCTTTTCTCCTCACAGGTCTGTAGCACTGCTTGGAAAGCAGGAGAGCAGCAGTGAGCTGTCTGAATTACTTGGCGATACTAATCTACTTTCATCTGCTATATTTCTTGGGCACTCATCTCTTCAGCGTGGGAAACTTGCTGCAAGCAACTTGTTGGATATATTCAGTAATTATGGCACTTTCAGGAAACTGCCTGCAGCAAAGGATGGAGTGCAGTGTATGGGCCTCTCCTTTCTTTAGAGAAAGTTGTAGCATGTCAAAAGTGGGCAGCTCTGCTACAGAGCATCCCTCTCACAGGAGTTCAGCAGAGCAGACTCCTTTGTGCTTGTTTGATAGAAATAGTGGATGGTCTTAGACCAAATGAGCCTGTGAGTGGCAGTGCAACAGCAAGAGAAGGAATGTTAATGAGCAGAACATGTGGGGACTCAGGGAGAAACACATATTTCAACTTCTATTCAAACCTTGTCATACAGCTGTGTGGTTCTCCTTGTATCATGCTCCATTACATACAGAATCTTAATGATCATCGAGGGTTGAAGTAACAAAAAGAAGAAGTTACATTCTATTTTCAAACACATTTAACTCAAAGGACAAACCCAACGACTTCTGAATTCTAGTGACAGAATTACAAGAAAGCCCTGTGTGAACAATGATGTGGGCAGGAAGGTGTGACTAAGGACTTAAAGTCTGGGGGTTTTGTTCTCCAAAAGCAAAACAAAGGACTGTATACTCAGAATACAAGGAAGTCAGTGAAGCAGAAACCACTGGGGATGAAGAGTCCACTCATCCAGCACTTTCAGATTTAGAGCACAGGGCAATTTAGTAAATCCCAGAGATGAGAAGACAGAATCATGGACGAATTCTTGCAGATTAGGAATCATGCCTGACTGACTGCAGGAGCAAGAGAAGTAAAACACACAGCCCCAAAACACTGTCAAAGCTGACATACTTTTGAGAAGTGACATAAAATCCCACAGAAAGAGGGAAGGGTATGAGGCTTGGGGGCATCAACTATTCTTTCAGAATATTGGAAAGGTGGAGAAAAGTCTAGAGACCTTGATCAACTTACTGAAGCATTTGATCTTTTTTTTGCGGAGGGAAAGATACATCTCATTTTCTGTTACGTGAACATTCATTAGTCATTTGTCAGAAGAGTTTAAAAAGCAAATCATGCAGAAGTAGTCCAAGCAAAATATTTTTTTCTCTCCCTTAGCCTGTGTGGTGGGTAAAGAATCCTGGAGTCAGGATGAGACTATCACAAATCCTGATTTAACAAAACACATGAGTCTTCATCAAAGAGTACAAGATTGAAGAGAAGCTTTTATTTGGTTCCAAGAGAGAATCTCACTACGGTAGTTTTCTCCTCAGTCACTACAGCTTCTACTGTAACAATAGGAATTACTTCTCAGGCTGCTACACCATAGCAGATTTTGACCAGAACTTGGAGAGAGACAAACAATTGGACTGATCATGTTCCCATTAAAATTTTCCCTATAAATTCTATTTTTTCCAAAAAAGTAAAATCACTCTGAAGACATCTGAGGTAAGATTTAAAGAATTGCTTTCATACTTAGTTTTATACCATTTAATTCTGTTGACTGCAGTGGGGCAATATATGGTTTTCAGTCTTAAAAGTAAGAACAGAATCAGGTCAATTTGTCTTTTTTTTTATTAATTAGTCATTGCCTAAGCCTAGGGATTTACCATAGTTGAGGCCCACAAGCACTGCTGCTCAAGCCATAGCAGAGAGGAGGTGATTATGTATTAGGCCTTTTGGTCTGTGGCATGAGTGGATTATCAATGCTTCTACCTCCAGTGCTTTCAGACAGACCTTCATCTTTGGAAAGCACAGTTGCACTTACCCACATTATTTTCAAAACTGATTTCAAAGGATTCTGCAAAACATAATCTGAACACACATTTAATAAGACATAAAAACAAATTAAGGCAACTATTGAAGAAGCGTATCTGTCTCTGTAGTTAAAGCCTACTAAATTAAATTTTAAAGAGTTCACTCAGACTGGAAATCATATCACTGTGTGTGGGCACAGAGGAAGGCTCTGTAAATTCTGGCTCGGTGGGTGAGTCAGCATGAGTCATCAGCAGACATACCATCCTATGGTTATATGAATCCACAAGGTACATTTAGAAACATGTCACAGTAACAAAATAATGCCATCCTCCTGCTTTTTGTCTAGATGACAACAATGACAGCCCCGACTTTCCTAAAATATTGTAGGAGTTCTCAGCTCAACATGTGGGGTTAGAAAAAAAATCCCTCTATTTTGCTATTTTCATTAAGCAAAGCTAACACAAATATGATAAGCTGGTAAGAAAGCCTCAGGTTGTAAATAAAATCATTTAGGTAGTTGCATTACACTGACAAACAACTGAGCAACATCTCCTTATCAGGTGGATTTTTCATTACTTGATTGAAACATGAGGAGTTTTTGTTGCTCTTCCAATTTTAATTGTTTCCATCACTCAGAATTTCAAGTGGGTAATAAGATGCTATGACAAATGAAGTTATGTAGCTGACATCACCATCTGTGTAATAAGGAAAATCGTGTCAATTTTGTTCTGAAGGAGTTTTTAATTGTGGCATCTTACTGAAAGGCTCTGAATGCAAACTAGATGAGCTTTTGTAATGCTGAAACTATTGCTGTTTTCTCCTCTTCTACTTTTCTTAATTTCCAGGGAAAAGTTAAATTGTATACTCTGTATTTAATTATCCTCTGAAACAGATTTCATTTTCTTCCAGCCTGTCATTTCATATAGGATATATAATTACCCAAAATACCCCAGCTTGTACAGCAATACAGGAAAAGCACATTTCACTCCTTCTAATATTAATTTTTGGAGCTTTAACATACAGATTTTTCTTTAATTTTGCTAAAGATTAGGGAAATTTCACCAGTCATACATCTGCACTTAGGCTGTAGTGAATGGACTAGGATTGCTCATGGGCATATCTATACACAGCTATTTGGCTGCCTGACCACCTCACAGCCCAGTCTGGAAATCCAAGCCACTGCCACGATTAGTCATCCACTTGGATCCCACTTATTGCAGTGATGCCACACAGATGCAGCCAGATTCACATCAGCTAATCTAGTTACTAAACAGAGGCCCTGGTTCTATCAGATATGTTAAAATCTGTGTAAATAGAAATGGCTTAACCTCTCAGTTTAGGCTGCAGACTCTTGTTTCCTGCTCTCCTAACATCGTGGTAAATGCATTCTGAATTTGTTCTTTCATTATTCTTAAGCGAAGGATGTTTCCTGGATTTATTCCTGTTATGTTTTCATTCACTAACTAACTCCTTTCCAGGGTTATAGTTGTCTCTATATCATGTACTTAGTACTTCAAGCAATTAGTGTGGCTCTTCATTTGCTATTGTTAGGTCCTAGTAAGCCTAGTAAAAACTAGGGTTTTTTAAATTCTGTGAATTACATAGTAACTCCTATACACTGCACGAATGAGGGTACCCTTGGCAGTGCTGCTGACTCTGCCTGTTTTTATAAGGCTTTAGCCACAGCTGGAAGTTTTCTACTGGCTTGGGCCCTGCTGAATGGAGGAGTGAACATTAGTGTCATTAGAACAGGTAACCTTTAGGCACACCTTGCAAAAGAATGCAGGCCCCTTGAAGGTTTTGCAAGAAGATCTGAGGGCAGAGTGTTTTTTGAGTGTCAACCATAATGCTGGACTTGGCCTTCCAGGCTTTAAGTACAACCACAAGGACAAACTCAAAGTCACATTTACCAAACATCAGTGCTGTTTACTCACTGGGCAGGCAGGCTTGCCAAATCCCCACACACAGCCCAAAGATTTCAGCAGTTCCAGCACTTAACCCTGTAAATGAGATCAGTTAGTAACATATCTGTTAATAATGTCGAGCATGTCGCAAAAAAGGCACACAAACAAAATCAGAAATATTTTTCTTCAAGCATGGTCTCTCAATAATGCTGTTCAGTAATAGATTTACTACACACATTTTACTCAAAATCAAATCTTGCAGGACATTGCTGCTTTTTGATTGTAAACAGGGGAGAGTGGAAAACATTTTCTCCCATAAAACTCCTTATTGTACAGATATATATATACACACATAGTGCATATATATGTGTATGCAATATACCCTTATGCACATGCATATACGTATCCTTTTAGAATATATTCTCAGACTTCCACAGAGAGTCAATATTCAATATGCTTCATATATTTTAAGCTGTATTTTATACAAAAGTGTTAAGTAATGTCTATTTTAGTAAACTCATTATCAAATGTTGCTGGAAGCAACACTCAGTCGTCTGATAGATTGCTCTTTCTTCGGTTTTCCTTACAGATAAAGTGGGTTGATGAACACTAGATTAAGTTATCAAAAACGAGGCAAAATCCTCATTTCCATATGCTTTCTATCAGCTATTGAAATTAACATTTTCTGTAATTTTGGGGGGGGTTATTTCCAAACTTGCTTTGAGTAGGAGAAATCCACTTTGGTAACCATACAACAGGTTCAGAACAAAGGATTTTTCAAAGATTATTTAATACTTGACTACAGCAGATGACTTAACAAACAATAATTCCTGAGTTACCTTTGAAAAAGGATCTTGCTGCCAGCACAGGCCACCAGAACCTAGAGGAGGTACATGGAATTTCCTTTTCTTTCACCTCAAGCTCTTCCAGTTATATCTCCAGAGACAGACACCTTGTGAGTGAGTAATCCAGTAAGTAGGCCTACAAGAGGGAAAACTACAGGTTTATTTATCTCCTTTCTGCCCTTAAACACTTTCTGGTGCATTTAAGAGCAAAGCTCTGGGCCACATGGAAGAGCCCCTGCCCCAGCTCAGTATCTCACGTGCCTGGGCAGTGGAAATGCCCAAGTGCTCTGGCAGTCTCTGCTCACTCCCATTTAGGCTGCCTGGAAGGGTGGGCTGGCTTCATGTCCAGGTTTTTGGTATATCTTGGGGTAAGCCTTGCTCCTTGCTTCAGCTCCACAGCCATTGAATGTATCTGACCTGAAAAAGCATCTTAGTACCTCAGTCCCCTCGAGACCACACACAGGACTCTGAACAGGGAAATTCCAGCTGCCATGACTGACTAGCAGGACGACAGTGGAAGTGTTCAAGAGGGCCTACTCCAAGGGGTTGGGATGCTTTTTGTTAAAATTCTTTATAGACTGTGTAGTGTTCTTAAGTAACTCCTGAATGCACTTCTAATGTCTCTCTCTGTCTAAATAGGCAGTAGGTTAATTCAGCTAAGGAAATATGTGGTTGTTGTGTATCCCTGTTTTCTGTGTTCTTGCTGGAAAGGGACTAGTAAAGGCTTTTCCTATTCTAGCAACAGGCAGATTTCCTAAAATGCAACTGCTGAGTAATCTTGATCATTTCCCAGTATATGCTGCTTCATTTAATATAGTTTAGGGCATCTTTTTCATGGCTGTAGCATTTAGGTAATCATTAGCTAAGAGTTGCTGATAGCATCAAACACTGAGCTGTGCCATGCAGACCTACTGCTACATTTGATAAATTGGATGTCAGGATGAGGCACAAATGCTGATATTTCAAATAAAGAAAAAAAAAGAAAGAGAAAATGAATGGAAGAAGGAAAGAAAGGAAAGAAACAAGTAAGCTCCAGAGAAAATTATTGGACTAAAGTTTTTCATTAATTAATTTGTTACATATAATGACTTTTAACAAACACAGAAATACGTTAAATTATTTTTCAGCATTCTTTAATTTTGCTGCTTTGTTGATCAAAAATAAAATATCTAAAAATAAAACTGAAGTATGACAGAATCAAATTATGTTTGCTCATTGACAGTGACCCACGTAGTCTGGCAATGCTTAATACTACTTCAAGTTTTTTGCACAAATGTATTGAGAATCTGACTGTCTTACAGCTCTCTAAATGATTTGTTGACTACATGCATATTTATGTAATATTTCTTTCTATTCATATATTACATATTTATGTAATTGTGATAAAAATAAATATCATAGATTTGAATTAAAACCAGTCAATGCTACTTGAGTTCATTTGTATGTATAATTTTCCCCCTTAAATCTATGGAAGTAGCCACTGCTTAGCTCAGGCTACTGCAGCCACAGGCAGAGAGTGTAGAGGGCCGGAGTTGTCAGGGCACCGGAGGTTTGAACATGAGACAGAAGTGCGTGGGAGATGATGAGGCCCATGGATCTGCAAGTCAAAAATAGCCAAATAAATGCCAGTTGTTTCATTTTTTCTTTCTGCACGCAATATATAGACTGACTGTGGGCAGTGCTACTATCTGAAAGAAATGTTTGCAAGTGGCTGAGCTAGCTTTTATTGGGTAGGAAAGTGGGAGGCAGTGAGGAGGCAGCAGTAGAAATTGTGGATTTTCCATGCTTTGGAAAAAAAATCACATCAAATGTGTGTGTAAAAGCTGCTGGGGGACACAGTGCATAGTGTTGAGGCAACATCGTTGTGCTTTCTGAACTGACTGATGAGCAGATTTGACATCTAGCAATGCCAGTCATGGAACATGGTGAGCAGTTTTGGAGCAAAAAAAAAAATCCAGTGGGGGCAGGGGAAGAGGGAATACTGGCTACTCAGCATGGTCAGGCTCTGGCTCAGTCAAAGCCACATCTCTGTACTTCTCCCACTGAGAGTCTGACAGGGAATTGCTCTATGGTGTAAGCACCATCCTTCCTTAGATGTTACTAATGGTGCAAGCCAGCTAATGAAGGACTAGCGTGTGCTGCAATTTTTGCTTGGAAAGTACAAGGGCACGGGAAACAGTAAGAGGACATCTGTGGGGCTTGTGGCAATGGTCAGATTGGCACAGTGACGTGCATAGGACAGGATGGCAGCACTGCTTGCAGCACTGTCCTGCACTGCACTGCTGGAGTTGAGCAACCCTGAGGCTTCCCCTGAGTGTGCCAATGCAAAGGATCTCCCACTGAGAGCCTGGAAGCCAGGAGAGGGTGGGCAGCCATGGAGCAGAGCTGGGGACAAGGACTCTAAAGGAACTGCTGCCAGAAGACAGTGCAGTGGAAACCAATGCATGTAAAACTGCTTAATTATACAGTGCTTAATTATATATATTATATCTAAATGTAGAGAACAATGAGTAGGAGCAGCCCATATGAGTTGGTTGCCTGCAAAGTAAAAAACTCCCTAGGTACTGCAGTTGGGTAAGAGAATTTCATCTTAGATGTTTGTTTCTTCTTTTTCTTTTTTTGGAAACCTGAAAAGCCTCTCTGGTGAATTTGCATAGCCGTCAACTTGCTAAGGGTAATGCTACTAACTATGCTGCTGAGAGAAGTCCTCCCAAAAGACTAAAACCTGTGGGCTTTATTCCTTTTCACATTACTGATTCATCGCTTGCTCTCCTCCCTCAAGACTTACAGTACGTCACGACCTGACTGGAGCAGCTGCCTGTCATACTTCCAGTTAATCAATGACCTACTTTATTACTGCATTTAAAGCATGGGCTCAAAGAGAGACTTTCTGCATCGAGCAAAGATCTGATCAATAACGGACATGAAGGACACGGCAGGGAACAGGATTGTGGAAGAGTGAATAATTTTTATCAAATGTCATTTCATGGCACCTCCCCTTGCTAGTCCTGTCTATTTTAGGTACAACAGGATGTCATCATTCTGGTTATTCTTTCAAATACAGATGTACAGATTGTGGAAATATACTGAACACTGAACTAGGAGACTTTCATGCAAATATTAGCACATCAGAAGGAAACACAACAAATACTATTTTCATTCCATGACATTTAATTGTGTGCATCTTCTTTGAGATAATGGCAAGGACAATGTAACTCAGCTGGCCTCAGAAACCTAAGAGGAAGAGTGTGTTGAAAAAAATATTTTCTACTGGACTAACAAATGGCAACCCTGTCATGAAACCATTTTGTAAGACTGCCACCACTTTTGGGAACAGACCTAGTAATTTGTGTCTTCTGTTTCACAAATATGTAACTTCATTACAGAAGTTACCACCTGTTACTTTTTAAGCACCTCTGCAAAACTGCCAAGAATAGAAGAAAAATTAAGTGGGTTCTGCTTTGTCTCATGTATCACCAAGGGGATTACTATTATGTATCTATTACTTATACTGTGCATAAGTAATATCTATATATATATCAGATAGATAGATAGATAGACAGACAGATAGAGTTACGCTTCTGAAACCTTCTTTAGCCAGTAGACTCAGTGGAGTCTCACCAAACCAAAACCACCCATGCAGAGGCACAGCTGAAGAATGATTTGACAGTCCCTGTTGTCACTGTCAGGACAAGAGTTGAAAAGGTCTTGAGTTTGAAATCTGGGCTGAGTTTGGATGTTTCATAATTGAATAATATCTTAAGTCTCGATTCATCTCACCTGGATGTAGGCAAATGTTTGAGTTGATCAGAAGGGTAAGCAGTAACCCTCAAGTCTGCATAGCATTAGTCACGAGTCACTAGCTGAGTCAGTGCACCTAAGAAGATGCACTTCCTAAAGTCTCTCTCCTGATATCAATATCTAGGCAGGGTAACATGCAGTACTGTCACAGGTGACAGAAAAATGCAGGTAATAGCTGTAAAACAGAGCATCAAAAGTTTTGTATTTAGACAAATGCCAATACCTTAGGCTAAGTTCCTAAACAAGCGTCTCATTTTTAAGTTCTTGCCAACAATGGGACATCTTGCAAAATAATATTTCACAAAGAATGTGTTGGTATATAAGAAAGGTATGGTTTTAAGATGCCACATTAAGCTAAGTGATAACAGGAAAACAGAGGAGTACAGTAGTGGAGTGGTTAGAATGGGTTGCTAGTATGTTACAAGGATGAGTGAGATTGTTCCAAAAGAGTGTCTCCTCTCAAAACTGTAAGCATGCAGTTGGGCTGAAGAGTTAAAAGCAGATAAATCAGATGTTAGCTAGATGGCTCTCTGGTGTGACGGAAGTTGATATATTTTAACTGTTGTAGCTCAAAGGGTTCCAAAGATCAGACAGGCCAAGAATGCTGATTATAACTACATTTATAAGATAAGACTATGCAGAAAGAAAGCCTATTTATTTAGCTGCAAACTGAATAGTTAGATATGGAAATTAGTAGCTATGGGTCAAATAACACCATCATTTTGAGAATAACCTCATTGTAAGAGCTGATCTAAACTGAAAAACACAAGGAACTGCTGAACAGAACATGACATATTTAAGAAGTAAAATTATATTGAAATGACCACATTCCAGGGAAAATAAAATCTGCTCCCAAACTCTCTTTGTTCAGACTCTCATATGCTAAATCTCCCTGATTTTTCCTGGACATTTAAGATAGTTGAACTTCCTCATTGCAAGCCCCTCTTCTGTCACTGCTGCACAGAGCAGAGGTACTGATGACCTGCTTCATTTACCCTGAGTGTGGAAAGTCTTGCAGGAATACACAGTTCCTTCCAAAGAAAGCAGACTTATTAGTTGGTTCCTTAGTTAAGTGCAACCTAGTGGGCCTTTTCGCCCATATTTTTATCTATCTTCAAAAAACTGTCCTGTTCTGTGAATGAGGTATTTTGCGCTGAAGTCATGGAACCAACAAAACGGGATGTTTTGTTTCCTGTTCCTATTCCCTGTCTCAGTGTGACACAGACCCTGCAACCCCCAAGCACTTCTGAAGCTTTTCAGTCTGATGTTGGTGTCACTGAGTTGGTCTCCTCCCTCTTGCACTTCTTGCTCTTTAAATGATTCTTACCTCTACAAGCAAAAGAAGGACATGTGCCTGAAAAGTCCTGTATTAGCAAACCTTCAAGTTTCTAACAGCTCCTAAAGTGCTGAACATTCTGAGTGCTCACTGGAAATTGAAGCCCCTCTGCATTTCTACAAGCCAGCACCAGTGAGCACCATAGGGAACTGAGATCCATGCTTCACTGTACCCATGGGGAAGAGCGAGGAGTGGAACTGCCTTGTGCACTGGCTGGTGGCTGGAGATGGCATTGCTGAGCTTCCTCAGACCCAAATTGCTTTCCCTGTACCAATAGTCTCCATGACCAGCTCACAACAGGGACTGTGAAGCAATGAGGAAAACATTCTGTCAGAGTGAGGAGTATGAGCTTCTGGGACTGCTGTTCACATGCTCAGGGTGTCTCACAGCACTTGCCAGTGCTTCTCTGGACCACAGCATCCAGAAACCCACACTAGACATGTGGCCTTAACTGACCTAGTTCAAGCTGAAAACCCGTCAAAAATTTAGGAAAGACACTACCTTTTCTCGGTGCTTGTGTCAGATTCTGCATGAGCCAAGGGCTGAATCTCCACCCTGAAGATTTGCCTCCATTTTCCATGGCAGTGATGTTAATCCAAATGGTTACTTTGATTCACACAAAGCGGCCAAGTTACTCTGTTGTAATGTTAAGCAAAAAGATCCACTGGAAATGCACCAATAAAAATTATGACAAAGGACAATTAGGTTCTTTTTTTCTCTTATTCACACAAAGAACATTTTAAAAGGTGAATTGCTGACTGAGGCACCACTCCAGCTGGGATGAGGATAATTTGGGGTTGGTAGCTGTAATAGCTTCTAAGTGAAATTCATTTGCTGCCAGTAGTGCAGCTCTAACTGATTTTCATCTGCACTTTTATTAAAGCAATTACAAAACAGCGTAGTCTCTGGTATGTGAAAGTGTCCAAAGCTGGGACAGGAATTAAGAACATAGGAAGGCAAGCTACATGGGGTTTGGATAAAGTGTCCCAGGATTAGAAATGTTAAGGGTTTATCTCACAGATAACTGGCTGGGTATAACAGTGGGCACAGTGGCCTGCCACAAAGCCTACCCTGCACTCCAGTCACTTCAGAGCCTGGGAGCCAGCTCTACCTCACGCCCCGGTCTTCCCAGCACTGCCAGCACTTTTACAGAAGTTCCAGAAGTAGAACTGCTGCAGCCATTTCCCAGTGATGTATCTTACCAAAAACAGCAGGGTTGAGATGAGGGAAATCTTTTGCTGTTGACAGGATTTAGTGATTCAAGACTTGGCCTAATATTTGAGCTGAGACTCCCAGTGTCTCAGAAAGGCTGAAAAATCTGATTACAGCTGAGGTGAAATGGGGAAAGATTTCAAAAAGCCTTGCAGTTGTCAAGAATGTTTTGTTGATCAGAAAGATCTATTTCAGCCATCCACAATTCCATAAAGGATGGTAACTTATAAGGAGGAAGAACAGGTCAGAAGGAAGGTATAAATGAATTGTCACTTAGGAAGTTTCTGCAGTGAGTAAACATTTCTGGAGAGATCTTTGCTTCTAATAAACTGAAGATCTCAGAATACCCTTCCACATTTCATAAAACATACATTCACTTATTCATAGCATCACAGAAGCATAGAATGGTTTGGGTTGGATGGGACCTTAAAGATCACCTTTTTCCAATCCCCCTGCCATGGGCAGGGACACCTATTAGACCAGGCTGCTCAAAGTCCCATCCAACCTTAAACACTTCCAGGAATGGGGCATCCACAGCTTCTCTATACAGGGTGTTCCCATGCCTCACCATCCTCACAGTAAAGAATTTCTTCCAAGTATCAAACATAAACCTTGCCTCTGTCAGTTTAAAGCCTTTAATTCCCTCTTGTCATATCACTACCTGCCCATGTAAAAAGCCCCTCTCCACATCTCTTGTAGCCCCATTTAGGCACTGGAAGGTGCTATAATGTCCTCCTGGAGCCTCCTCTTCTGCAGGCTGAATAACCCCAGCTCTCTCAGCCTGTCTTCATAGGAGAGGTGCTCCAGTGCTGAGAAATTCTGCTGTGCCTCAGAGTACTTATTTGTACAAGCATCCTACTTGCATTATGTGAAGTTTTTAACTAAGCACATTGGTTTTTGCAGAGTATTTAAAATACTTGAATGTCAGTGAGTCAGAAATTAAGACCATTTGGTGTTAGTTATATCCTATGTTCTTTCTCTACATATTTTAGTCATATAAAACACATGTAAAAGAATAAAAGCAACTGGCATTGCTTTCCCTAAGACAAGTAAGTCCTCTTTCCAGCAGCTCTCAATCTGGCCCTGCAGCTTTGGCTGTCTGCCAGACAAGTTAGTGCTGGTATCATGTAGGCTAATGTAACTCTTGAATCACTTGACTATATTTAGATGCTTGTCTCAGAATTGCCTCCAAACATTTAAATAGACCTCACAAAGATGCTTTTCAGGTTTTGTGGGGTTTTGGTTTTTAAATTAGGCACACGCTTTTAATTTGGCTTTTTAAATTTCTTCAGCAAAATTAAATTAATATTCATAGTTACTCATTCAAAAATATTAATTCTAAATAATGCTTTTCTAGCATGGTGTGTGTTCAGCAACGTAGATGTTTGGGTGCCTGGGTGCAGGAGCAACATGCAGAGCCACTGGTTCTGGCAGCCCCCAGCAGAAACACACACAGCAAAAACTGTGCAACTCAGCACTATATAACCCCAAACACAATGGCTGTGGAGGTATTGTCTCTTCAGGGCACGTGTCCGGAGCTACTCATCAGGAAAGTGACTTCAGACCACAGGGAAATCAAAGGCACCCATCTGTGTTATCTTCTCTCTATCCTTCCCTCCCTGAAGGTGCAGGAGGCGTGGGAAGTGGGAAGAGTCCAGCAAAGCAGGTTTACAGTCAGGTCTCACCACCCTTTTCAGTGACCCCACACTTGGTGTTTGATCTGTCTTTCTGAGTAGTTGATGGTCTGGTTGTGTTATGATGAGCTCTAACTGTAAGTCAGCCATGATGAGTGGATCCCTGGCAGAAATGTGCCAATTCACTTTTAGGTGGCAGTCAGGTCCAGTGACACATCTGACAAGCAGAGACTGAAGCTTGATTGGCACAACCCATTCACTGTTGGGAAACTGTAGGCTCACAGAAAGTCCCAAAGACCCACATGAAACACCGGGGAAAGGATATGCCTCCAAGGCATTTCTGAGCCTCTTGGAAGGAAATCCCATTTTCTGAGCTGAACCCCACACCAGTAATTTTTCCTTAAAGGATATTCACAGAAAGCTGTCAAACAGAGGCTAAGCTCATGGATGTTTTGGAGTTCATTATACACTGTGCACATTGGTATCTGATTGTCAGTGTACAGAAACTCCCCTGCTGCAGAGCTTCAGAAACTGAAAGGAAAGGCTATAACTGGTGTGTTTGAGAAACACCACAGAGAAGAATTGGGTAAGCAACCAGTCGAACAAGATTTATGAGAATATATATGAACACTTCAGTTGTAAACAGCTGAGACAAACAACCCCACAGTTTAATTAGTAACAGGGATGTGCAGTCCCTGCTGCCATACTGAGGCAAGCGATATGTTTGTGTGAGAAGCAGAAAGTTTGGAGTGAGCTGGGGACTGTGTTGACCTCCTCACACTCCATACATCACTTGGAGTGGTAACAGCTGACTCCACTCGTGTTTTGTCTTCTTAAAATGGATGGTTAATATTCACTCAGTAACTGTGGCAGCTAAGTTTGGTTTATTCTATATAATTAACGAGTTTGTTCCAGAAATACATACTGTAGCATCCTTTAAATTTTTCTCTGAAGCATCTGATATTGGCCAGGGTCAGATTATTTTGGACCAGCTTGGAAATTCTTCCTTGTTTTATTAAACAAAGTTGTAACATTTTCCTTGCATATGGCAAATAGCCACATTTGAAGCTTAGAAAACAGTATGTTAGCAGCACCTACTCCAAAAGAATCTGAACAAGCTGAAACATATAATTCTACATATACATAGAGATGTGTGTGTACATAAATATACAACTATGTATATAAATATATATTTCTCAGTATGTACATAAATATACATCTACAGGAAGCACTGTCTGAAATATTGCATGAGATCCCTACAGAAAAGCATAGCAATTGACTGATGCTGAACTCATCCCATAGCAGCAGAAGGAAGGGGAATTTTGACAAACTCCTACAAAAACAGGGTTCCCATTGGTAGCTTCCATGCATAGCATCTCCCTTGAGTCAGGACTCAGCTAGGAGTGTGCAGCACTCCACAGAGCAGCACTCCTAAGTGAGTGCCTTGGAGCTGAGAAGGACTGAATTTGCACCAGAAGAACGAAGTGTTCATTCATAGCCAGAAGACACAAAGTTTGCAATGAAAGGCATCTAGTGGAAGATGCAGCTAGAGAAGCAAGGAATTGTTCAGTCCAAAAGGACAAAACTAAGCCCGGAGTTGTCTGAGAAACTGATGTCTCAAATCTGCTGATGTCCATCAGTGCAGCGCCTGGGCTTTCTGGGTACTGACAAGGTCTCAGTGACATGGTATGTTTGGAGAAAGGGAGGTGAAATGGATTACTCAGGATAAAGCACTGGGTTTGACAGTGACCAGAGCATTCAGGCACCTTGTGTGAAAACAGACAGAACTTCAAAGACAATCACAGTCACTGGCTGTCTCTGTTTAACTCTATTAATTCTCTAATTACATAATTCACTATCTTCCTCCTTTCAGGAAGAGAAGACATTTAGCTATAGGTGAATGTGAACTTGCACCTAATTTTGAAGATATATTTTACTGAAAAGTGTTCATTTCAGTTTGGATCTGAATTTTACTTCTGATCACTTTAGTATTTAAAAATATTATCTGGAAGAAAGTCCATTACAATTGGGAATGTTTACCTGTGCATCTGAATTTAATGCCAAAGCAGACATGAACCCATAGTCTATGTATACACCATGCAATTACACTTTCAGAGAGATGTAGAGTTTCATTTCACCATGTGGCCTGTGGCCCAGACTACAGAAAAATGTTTTCCACATGCCAGAACTGAATTGTCAGCTTTAACAGTAATTTCACCAGCAAAATAATCACACTGGCCAATGCCATTCATGGTTACTTTCTACCATGACATTCTGTCTCAGATTGAAGTTGATTACCTCTAGCTTTGTCAACAAAGCAAGAAAACCCCACTCTTAGGTAATACTGCAAGCTGAATGCTTGCTGAAGGGGTAATTTTTCGTTCTACCTGTAAAGTCCATCTCTTTCAGTACCATAAATATCTTTTTGCATGGTTTGAGATTATCTATATCAGCTTAAGTCACTATTGAAACTAGCCTTTATTCAGTCAGTGTCAGGGGGCATCCAATTCTAATTTTAATACCCTTCATCTTTATGCCACAGAGATAGCCAAAAGAGTCCAAAGAATGACCTAAAAATCCTTGTTTTAGAGGTGAGAAGGATTCCTGCTGAGCAGGAACTGGAGGGACAACTGTATGGTGTTGTTTGGTGACCTTTCTCAAAGTCAGCAGTAGAAGGCGCAGAATTGCATTGCTGATGATTGGACACAGGCACATTACACTAATTAAGCTGCATTGCTGGCAGCCGCCCAAAGTTAAGAGGGCAATGAAGTTGGAGTTCCCACAAAGTGAAGTAGAAATGAGATAAAAAATCCTTTATTATATACTTACCCGTTAAGAACAATTGCAATTAATGAAAGATGAGAGCAAGAGACTAGAGATATTCTTTAAATTTGAGTAAATTTTCTCACAGTATTTTTTCTACTGAACTTCATTCTCCACTACTCATAAGCCAGGAAACAGTGTTCTCACAGACCTTTCTTAGTATCAGTTTCCAGGTAGTGGCTCAGCCTATGAGCTATTATTCCCCTCTGCTCTGCCATTTGCTGTCATTTCCTTGAAGATTAGTCAAAACACCTGCCCTAGCAGTTTGAATTACCTGACTTTGGAAGATATTGCTGTGTATACAGCATCAAGTACACCATCTGGAGAGCACATTGAGAATGAACAACTCACTATCTCACTTGCAGAATATGATGCACAGGCCAGTTATTGTTGGTGAAGAGATCTCACAATTTTTCTTTTCAATGGCAGAGTGTTTTAAGGGAAGATTGAAAGAGATGAATGGTCCTTATAATCTGCAAAGTAGCAGCCTGTTCTCAGCAGAAGTGTGATATGAAAAGAAGTGCAAGTCACAAGTGGGAGAGGATGACAAAAGAAGTAGGCAGCAGAAAATGCATGGAATAGATCAGGACAGACTCATACTTCATACAGCTCATACAGCTTTCAAGTCTGTATTTCTTTAGAGGACTACTAGAAATCTACTTGCCTCACGGACAACTGCTACACACAGCCTTACTTTTTTGGTTTTCTGCCATTCTGTAGGCATAAACTTCCTTCCTCATACATAAGCCCTATAGAACAAGCTGGGAATGTGAAGGGAAGGAAAAGGGTATTTTGTTACTCCCCTAATCTGCAGGAAATTGGAATCAACCACTCCATCCTTGTATTTCTCTATCCTTTAACCATATCGATGTCAGTGTTCTCCTCACCTTTACAGTATTTCTTTGCTACTGAGAATGAAGTCCCTAGAGCACCCAGAGCTGGCTGGAACCATGTACAAGAAGCAGGGAAATGATAATCCTTTGCATTTTGTAGCCTTCCAGGGACAACTTCTCATCAACCACATGCTGGAAAACCAGACCATTCAGATGCCTCTAAGATATCCCACGGAGAGAGCACGGGTAGAGTTCAGGACTTAGGTAGCCAAAAAGAGCTTCCAGGAGAGCACTTAGACTAAACTTTTTACAGCCTGGAAACTTTGACATCTGCAGAATGCAATGCTTAGTTATTCAGCCTCTGTTTACATCTCCTTCAGATCTAGCCATCTGCTACACTTCAGCTGTTGTGTTTTGATGCCAACCTCCCTGTAAGCAGGCTTGCATTGATCAGATTCCATCTAGTAGTGGAGTTGCTTCTCTGAGAAAGCCTAGCTTAGTAGTGCCTTTCTTACTTCTGCTTGGACATGAGAATATTGCTTTCTCATCGGAATCAAACTGACATATCATACATCTACTAGCTGCCCACTTCCATTCTTGCAAGTCCATTCATTCACCAGAAATTCCTACCATGTTACTTCACGTTGCACTGCTGCAGAGTATGAAAGTCGAGTCATTCCATACATGACTGAATATGACAGATTTAGCAGTTAGAAGTTCACTTTCTTGCACCTTTCACTGGCATCTATTATATTCTAAGCAAAAGGAACTGTTAAATATATTAAGTGTGTGTCATTTTTAGAGGCTGGGTTGGCTGAGATGCAAAGATTTACTTAAACCTTATTTTTTCCTCTGCTTTTTAACTTTTTTTTCCTCTGCTTTTTTACTTTTTGTTATCCATAAACCTGGGAATAATTTTAAGTAATATTGGATAGTAGAGGAACCATTCAGTAAGCTACTAAATCATAGCCATGCAATGAAGTCTGAGGAGTGGGAAGAGAAAGGGTAGAAACCTGAAAGAAATGGAGACAAGTATAATAGGTATAGATCAGTGGGAGTGAAATTTTTGTCATTCTAAGATAGCAATGATGACTTCAGAAAGTAATTTTTTAAAAGGAGGTTCTGAGTTTCTTATTGCAAACCTAGAAACTGTTATTCTTTCATGCAGTTGGAAACATTCTGTAATCGTTTCCCTGTTTGCCAGAGCAAAAGGAACAGCAGGTATTGGAAGACTGGAAGTGTGTCTAGCTTTATTTTCACATTTTATCTGCCTTCCTCCCTTACCCTTCATCCCTCGTTTCATACTTTTTCCAACCTTTACACTTTGCAGGAAGGGCTGTGCCTTCTAAGAGCAGCATTTAGGTCACTGTGAGCACACCAGTAACATAAGTTATCAGTAATACTTCTACCACTGAGCAGTCAATCAGCAAAGTATGTCCTGCAGCTCATCCATAGTAAACGTAGGATCTTAATTCTGAAAACATTTCCACAAAGTTGTCTTACATAAATCAGTCAGAAGGTCCATGTTGTGAAGTGCAGCACATGTATATGGGCTTTTGGGATTAAGGCCCAGTAAGCAATGGAAATTTTTCACAGAAGGAGGAAGACAAAAGGATTTATTCAGGCAATTTCCTTTACAGAAAAACCCCAGGAATTATAATGTGTATTTTTAACATTGTGATTGGAGTCTGGGCTTTTGTTACAAAGCAAATGCAGTTCAATATGCACTTCTTCCTCCATCTTCCAAAAGCTGGTTATATGTACCAATCAATCAAACTTTCTGTTAAATGTACAATGGATAATACCCACTTGTTCACAAAAAACTTCATCAGATTCTGAAAGTACCATTTTCTATTACGTGGAGAGTGAAACCCATGGTATTAATTTGGGGATTTGCAGTAATGCTCAGTGATTCTCAGTGAGTACAGAACTTAACCCACCAGCATCCTGGGTGGCAATCCCTTCTCATGGATTCCCTCGGGGATCATTTTTCAAGGCAGAGGTCCCACATGCTGTCTTGTATTACTTCCCTCAACTGTTCTGTCACAGCCCATGCTAAATTACTATTTTTCAGCATGACACCATTTTCAGAAATAGCCAGGGTTGTCTAAGGAACATTTTTTTTAATTCATTTAAATATTAAATAAATATATTTAATAACATATATTTAAATTTTTTGTGCTCAGGGTATGCTAGGCAAAATTGGCCCCTGTTCACCTGCAGCAAAGAGTTTTGGCCATCTCTTGTTGCAACATCACATGCAGACATGAAGCTCTTTTCACAGTAATTTGAGATCTCTGCAATTGCACCTATGGAAAGGCAACATTTTTGAGGGAGAGGTGATATACCTTATCAAATCAAGCAGACCAGGTTTTAGACCCAGAGGGTCTGATCCACACAAATAGAATAAATTTTGTGCTAAGCATGGACTAAGCTATGTCAGTGCCATGTAGCAAGGAAGGCACACACAAATCTGTACATTTCTTGCAGATTGCTGCAGCTTTTAAAAAAAAAAATCTAATCATCTTTTTAAGCACAAAAATCCAGATTTCATCTACATGGAGGAGACATTTAAGAGTTACAAAACACAACATATTTTGAACTGAGTATGTGCTTATGATGCTACCCATCTTTCACAGTGTAGAACCTTTTTCCTAGTTCTGTGTTACTCGGGTTGTTTCACATTATTCATAGGTACATAGATGAGGTTTTGCTATGATGAATCATTTACTCAAGGAAGAGCACAGTTTTGGCATGGCATAGCAAGGTTCTTTGGTCCTGCAATGAGGATAATTTCATTTAATCTCCTACAACACTTGAATGAAGTATAACCAGATTCTTTCCTGTGGTTTATAAAGTGATTGCTAATGCAAATGATATTATCTCAGTTTCTTCCTACAGTTCATTGATATTCTCAGTTTCTCTCTATGGTTCATTGATACATATCAGTGAAGTGTTCCTTGATGTCTTCTCCCAAACTATGAAGAAATTCTCTGGAGAACTCCCTACAGAAAAATATTTCTTTACAACATTATCAAGAAAAGCTGCCCTCTCAGAGAGAAGGATTTTGAGGACAACCGTGGAAAGCCAGAAGAGGAAACACCAAGAAAGGCATCTGTTTTCTATGAACTGCCTCTGCTGATTGTAGTCCAGATTTTCTTTGCAAGGAAGCTTCCAGTCTGGAAGCCTGTGTGCATATGCAAAGGTCATGACAGCACGGTGAAGGTTTGGGGTGTGTTTCTTGCAAAGTTTGCAATCAGAGGAAAAGTAATGACATTGGTGCAGGCCTTTCACCTCTAGGTGCTGTATGACCGCTGACTTCTACACTTTCAAGAGATTCTAGTAGGGTGATGGAAAGGCAAGTTTTCCTCCTTAAGAGTGGAGATGGACAGCTGTGTGCAGGGACTCCCTGTATTTGCAGCTTCTGGAAAAAGAAATCCTTCCCATTCTCACCCTTACTTTGTACCAACCTTCTCAATTCACATGTTAAGGTAAAGATCCAGGGCCTCCACCAACAGGAAAAGAGGCCTGTAAATTTCACGTACACAAACCTGTGTAGCAGATTTCAGAGTGGTCCATGGTTTCTAAGGCAGATCAAAAAGTATAATTCTGGCTATTTTTTAACAAATATTCCCTGACTACAAGTCTATTGACAGAGCATGCAAAAAATATTGCCTTTAAATATCTGTGCTTAGACATAAAGAAGGCATTTTGCCAAAATGAAAATGAAAATCATTGGCCAAATTAGCATCGTGTGATCTTAGCTTTAAAATGACCCTGATGCTGTTTAAACAAGATTACATAAGGGTTCAGAGGCATGTGAAGCAGTTCAGTAGTGCCATCTTGAGGGAACCTCCTCGATGTTATGTATAATTCCAGATCTCAGATCATCAGCATTTGCCTGTGTTTTATTAGTTGGAAATAAGTCAATGAACTGCCCCAGAAGGATGAGGTACAGTAGATTCAGAAATGCATTAAAACATGCCCTTATTAGCAGAAGAGAAGTCAAAGCCAGGACTAATGCATTTCTATTGCTGCAGAAAATTATAGTCTGGGAAATAGAATTGTAACGTTTTCCACTTTTAGCTGTTTATTGCAAAGCTACTTAGTAATATGAATAAAGCCCTGCAAAACATTAACACTAATTTAGACCGTAAATACCTTCGTGTCAGAAGGGAACTAGTGGAAGGAACGACTTGATGCCAGAATCTCACAGAATTCTGTTCATTCTTTTTTACTCTTTATTTTCATCTGGGATGCAGATCAGGATCTGTTTATTCTAGTCTGACTTTCAGTAGAATTATAACCACACATCGGAAATCAGATTTATTAATTTATGAAGTGGCAAATGGTCAGAATTATAAAAGAGGATGCTTACAATTACGATCTGCTTTGTTTTCCATCCATTCCTATCTTCCCCATCACATTGGTCTGGAAGTGCCATGCACCATCTGGTAGCATAAAATCAGTAAATGTCAAAAGTGGTTTTCATTTTTCAGATCTGTCAGATGGTGACAAGTAGGGCAGTTTAGAGATCATGCAGATTTTTCTTTTTCTTTTACTTGTGAGGGCTCTGTTCTTATCCATAAACATTTTTGCATTTCCTGACCAGAGTCAGAAATGGCAGCAAATGATGGAATTTCTTCCCCCCCCACCCCCCGCCTGCCCTATTTCCTTCTTCCAGCGAGAGCAGATTTCCACCACAAAAATAGTGCATCATCTTTAATAGCTTAGATGCTGATGACTTGTTACTTGACATGCACAATCACCAGAGCTGACGTATGATTTATTGATTATCTATGAAAGGACAGACAGCTGTGAACTTTGATGCTTCTGTAAATATCACCATCACTCCAGTGTGAATGCATGCAGTGTGTGATCTTACAGCCACACACAATTCCTCTGGGACCTCCGGGTGGAACTAAACACAGAAATTCAAGTCACCTCTTCACAAGACCCAAGCACATTCATTTATTGCTGAGTATTGCAGATACTCGATGGCTTTAGGAAGCTCTGACAAGTCCAAGACTGTCGCTGGAAGAAGCCAGAAGGCAGAGGGAAAGAAGACAGCTTCCCTTCAAGGAAAAATTAAAAGAAGTGAACATCCCCTTGAATGTAAGTGTAGATGACTTCAGAGCAATCTGATTTCCTGGTATATTAGTGTGATATTCATTTCACAAAAGAGGCTCTTTCAATAAAGAATAAAAATTGTGGTAAATGTCATCATATTGTACTGATAAGACAATATGCCATGACTTTTTGGTATCTTGTAATTCTTCAGGGTTGGCAGAGTACTCAGTCCCTGTATGATACCAAATGCAGTGATGTTTTATGCACATTCTCATGTTAAGTATGTAAAATGCTGACGCTGAATAGCATGGCCAGCAGGACCAGGGCAGTGATTGTCCTTCTGCACTCGGCACTGGTGAGGCCACACCTCGAATCCTGTGTTCTGTTTTGGGCCTCCCCAGTACAAGAAAGACATGGAGGTGCCGGAGCAATACCAGAGAAGGGTCTGGAGCACAAGTCCCTGTGAGGAGTGGCTGAAGAAGCTGGAGTTGTTCAGCTTGGAGAAAAGGAGGTTCAGAGGTGATCTTGTCACTCTCTCCTGAAGGGAGGTTGTGGGAGTCACCCTCTTCTGACAGGCAATCAGTGAAGAACAAGAGGACACAGTCTCAAGCTGTGCCAGGGGAGGTTCAGGTTGCATATCAAGAGGAATTTCTTCACAGAAAGGGTCATTAAGCATTGTTTTGGACTGCCCAAGGCAGGCAGTGGTGCAGTCACCATCCCTGGAGGTGTTCAAGAAATGACTGGACATGGTATTTAGTGCTATGGTCTAGTTGATATGGTGGTGATTGGTCAAAGGTTGGCCTCCATGATCTTAGAGTTCTTTTCCAATTGAAATTAATCTGTGTCTCTGCAAGCAAACTGTTAATCAGTTGAAAAATAACAAAGATGGAGAAAACAATTTTTCATAAACTCCTTGATTCAATTCCTGAAAAAGCGCTGAAGAAGAATACTTTTGCATGTATCATTTTGAAGTGCCATTTGCTTGAAAGATATGCAGAAAATATGTATTTTTGCTTAAATGGGAACAATATATTGCCTGTGTAGGCATAGGGTATCAGTATATGCCTTCTTTCTTTTTTACTTTTTTGCTTCTTTCTCATGTCTTATATCCTTTGTGCTCTTCACCCTGAATCAGATTCTTAGGAATAAAATCAAATTGGTGGCCTCTGAACTACAGCCAGTTGTGAAGATGAGGGCCTGTCTTCTGGCTTCACTGTCTTTTATACCTTATTGTTAGTCATTCTAGTGTCTGAAGTTAAATTTTCAAATCAGTATTACTATAACAGTGTGAAACTGAAAGGTAATGAAAAAATAAAAATGCTAGTGCTTATTAGAAGTAGGTGCATTATTCATTGAGAAATATTTTCCCCATTTTCTGAGTTTATTAATAAATCTAATTTTCCTTACTCACTGGGAAAAGGACAATGAAAAATACCTTGGTACGTGATGATCACATAGATGTATCGAATCATTATGAAATAAATAGGTAGTAAAATTTTTGCTAGGTTTGAAGTAATGCTTGACTCTT
>VZRQ01008244.1:476415-517263 GCA_013397975.1 Machaerirhynchus nigripectus
AGCTTGCACAGTGGAGACTGCAACAAAACACTTTTAAGAAAAATACACAGAAGAAAGAAGGAGCTTTCCTCCCCTTAAGTGTTTTTTTAGGGGTGTTACTCACCGCACTTCCCGTTATTTGCTATCCAAATAGACTGCTACAACATTGATATCTACAAAGTATTTATATCATCTTAGTTTCCTTTAGAATTTTCTTTCTGTTCTGTTTCCAAATAACTGATTTGCTATTTGGCAGTTTCATTTAACTGTATTTCTTAACTTCACCATCCCAGAAGTTAGTAAATGAAATAATTTTTCCAAAGTATAGAACACAATGTCCCAGTTGAAGGGAGTTCCCTTGATGCTTCTCTTGCCATTTATTTTTAATTTTAAATGTTCACCCTCAAAGGAATGGGGTGAAGGATGAACGTGCCAATGTGTTTCCCTGACCTACAGTCCAACATCTCTGCCTGAAAACTGAGAACCATCGGCTTCACAGTGTTAGTTGCTCCTACCAGAGCACTGTTTCCCAAAAGCAAATTCTGTTCACAGGTTTACTGTTTCAAGCACAGTAGGTGTGTTATTGCATCAGTAAAATAGCTGAACAAAAATTAAGCTTGTACTGTATTCCTGGGAAAATTGTTCTGCAGTAGTGAATAAATGTAGGAAAAACTTTTCTTGATGGATCTTCCCTACTGAATGTGAGGGTTTGCACTCTTCTATAGGTTTCCTGCAGAACTTGAGGCACGGCCCATGAGAAGAGCAAACCCCAGCCTTCCTTCAATTTTTATTTTAACTAGGAGGACTTCCCAACCCCCTCCCAAAAAACCCAACCCACAATGAATTATCATTTCATCTTACTCATATATTCATGCTACAATCAGAAATTCATATACGCGGTGGTGATAGCTATTTTGTTTGTGTTTAAGTATCAGTTTTTCTTGCAGTGAAGAAGCTATTTCCCCTAGAAAGGATCCTATTCCAGCAAATTTACTGTGCCTGTATGGTGCTTTTCAGACATTCAGAAAAGTTGCTGAACAATGGGAGAAGGAAGGGAGAAAACTCATGAACAAAAAAATACTGAGAGTGTATTTTAAAAGTACAATATGATAAACACTCAGTTTTTCTAAGTGAAATACAAAGATTTTGAATAATTCAGAAAACTTCCTAGAATTTTGTTTATATCTGATTATCTGCAACACATAAAATTCAAGATTTCTTTTACCAAATAGCAAGATCCAAACAGGCACTGTGGTTCACTGCAGGGAACAGTCTATAAGGCTGTACATAATTCTGAACAACAAAATGACACACATGTTTAAATGAAGACTTAATTAGACATAATGTTTTAACTGTCTCCATGAAATACTGTATTTAATTTGCGATTGCATTTTAAAATCAGTTATTTCTGACTCTACGTACATTAAAGCCTTATTCATTCATGACTGGTTGCAAACAATAATCTGATAAACATCAGCTTTAACCCCTTGCATGACAGCCTAAGAAAATAAGACCCCGATCTTGACTAAGGTCTTAGTAAGCTACAATAAGACAAAATGATACAAGTTTCTCCTATAATTTCTGTCAGAGGTCATCAATCTGTATTCAACAAAACCATTATTGATATTTGATGCCGATGAGTTCCTAGTTCACTGGCTGAAAAAAAACATATGACACATTAAGCCCATTCTTTTTCTTACGTGAGACCCATAATTAATAGGACCAAATCATTCTCCACAGATAATTAATTCTCATATAATTCCCCAGGCTGACTGACATTTCATGTAAATACTTCTTTGGTTAGGAGGATGCAAAGAAAAAGGGCTTAACTGCTGAACACAGAGAGCTGCAACAACATATGTTTCCCTATTGTGTCCTCCCCCAGTCCCTTTGCCAATGGCTGGAGAAAGAGTCTGTAATTTGAAAGAGGAAAGGGACTGACAATGCTGAAAGAACCAGAAAGACCAAAAACCCAGATTACTGCAGTTTTGAAAGCATATCACAAAGTGTAATGTCTGTGTAACCCTCCTGAGGTGATAACATCTCAACACAGTCTTTTGGTGTTTTTAAGCAAGATGGCTGAGCCAACCCTATATAGTACAGCAGTGCTACCAAAGTGTGCTATGCTGTTCCCTCTTCCTCTTCTTTGGAGGAAGTTCTTTACTGAGCTGAGTCAGGACTTCATCCACCAAACCCGTAAAATTTTCAAAACCCACTTAAAATCCATAATAAACAGTTAAAACAGCCCACAACAGGAGCAAAGGAGCACCCGAGTTTTGCCACAGACATGGCCGGTGTGAGGAGAAGGGGACAAGGGCTTCCCCTACTGCCAGCCACGGCCTGGCCACAGAGCTCACCTCCTCCAGACCTGTCCACCAGAGTCTAACACCCACAGAACACCCTGACAACATCATTTCTCAGCCAAAGAGAAAGAAAAGGAGGGCAGGGAGGACGAAAAGCACTCACATGCTTTCTTGTCCCATCTATCTTCAGAAGCAGATGGCAGCACTTTGCACACCCTCACAGAGCAGGCAGCTGTGCAATTAGGCAGCTGCTTTTTCCACACAACAGCTTGAAGTTGAGTCCTAAAAACTTCAGGAACATACCCTGTGAGGAAGTTTGTATTGACTACTCTTGTAGTGGCCGAGAAATATACTTTGCCTTGTCTCCTACTCATCTGGGGGCAGGCACCTTGCAGGTGCAGATTCCCTTAACTACAGGACCTACAATGAGGCCAGCACATAAAAGCAGAGGATACAAACCCATTTTAGCCTGTTCTGATGGAACAATGCTGGTGACATCACGCAGTTTGTGTGCCTGTACATCTATCTGTATTTCTTACTACTTTTTTAATCAGTTCCAACGACATTTGGACAAAGAACAGAGGTCTCAGGGATGTTAAGTTCCTCTGGCTAGCAGGAAGAGAAAGTGTGGCTATTAACCAAAGAAGGGCTGGAGCGAACTAATTTTCTGGGTGAGGCCACATGGAAGCTCAACCTCAACATACAAGTGTAAAATCAAGGATTTATTGGTTCTGCTGACCCCACAGAACCATCATGAGTATAAGAATTGTCAGAGGCTGACTATAATATAAGTCAGCTTTTCAGCTCTATAGACCAAGTAGTTTAGTTCCCGCTTATAGGAAAACAGGAAAGCAAATTAATAAATTACAATATTTTGCATCTTTGCAGACATGTTCTTTCTTGTCCCGTAAGATATATGAATAAAATGGCTCACAGACAAAATACAAAGGCTTTCTCTCAATTGTGTTTTTAGAGAGACCCCAGAATTCATGCAAAATTATAGCAAAAATCCATGTGTAAATCACAGCTTTTGTGGCAATGCTACCTGCTACCTAACGTGAGGATTTCTGGGAAAAAAAGAATGCTGGATTTAGCACCATGCTAGTCCATATAGAGCCATGCAGTTATACTGAGTTTTACAGGGAGTTTTACAGTAAGTTTTACTTATTGTCTCTTGGAAGCTATTTAAAAATGGATGTGAAGGCATGGGAATAAAAATATAAAAATACAACAGACTTGTTAGGTCACCAAATCCTTCTATGTGCCAGACCAAAACAATTCTCTGTGACAAATTCACCCAGCTGAGTTTAGCAGTCTTAGGCAATTGGACAACTAGAACTTCCCCTTAGATGATAATTTTTTCAGACCGTATGTTGTGTGCTCCATTTCATTAATTCAGCCATATTTTTTCCTCTTCCTTTTAAATAAAGATTGCAGCACTCACACGTCAAGCTGAAGAAGACATTATTCTAGCAGTAACATCTAACATCTGTTTTTGGCAGGCACTATGGGCAGTTGGCAGCAGCTCTGCGGTTCCCTCCTTATGTAAATGATCATGTGCTGGTGGCTGTCTAAGATAACATTGCTGGAAGACAAAGGAAGAAAAAGTCTTTTTCCTTTTACTTGATGCTTACTGTTAGCTAGAACATAAGGAGTTTTGCATGTTGAGCAGACAGCCTCATTTTCACTGTATATGGGCCAGATCTGGCTTCAGGGGAACCAAAGAGAGCCCTGTGCAAGCAGGAATATTCACTAAAATATTTATCAAAGGAAAATGATTTTTAGGGTTTTATTTATGCACAGAGTTATTTACTGTAAAAAAGGAATGCTAGGGAACTCTGCCTGACACAGAAGCAGCAAAGAAATTATGATGTGCACTCTCTAGTCCACACAGCAGATGTAAAAACCTTTCCAAGACTGGAATACATTTGTAAAAGGTAGGTTCATTGGATGCAAGTGATTGTTCAGACCTTTTAAATATGCTTGTAAAAGACAGCAAATACAGAGTCCCACTTACTGGGAAAATCTGGCCTTTGCTGGGCATCACATAGGAAGTAGATTATGTATAAGTCTCCCTCTCATTCTATGCATTGACTGTTTGATGTACGCAGTAAAACCAGGATAACTGGGGAAATTCTCTTCTGTGTTGTACAGGAACACAAACCAGAGAGTCCTTTCACCTTATCTGTATAGATCACTGACATGCAGCTTGTTAAATTCCAGCATTTTTAGCTCTTGCAGAGATACAGTTTCTGAAGATATCACTTCTCTGAGGTGTTTTGGAGATTCTCACAATGCCCCTGCTCCCAGACTTTGTGACAGTACTGCCCAGCCTTAATTCAGCTGAAATACTAATGGTGGATGCAGTGAGAGCATGAGCACACCTACGGGATTATCATGCCTGCACAGTGAAGTTGTCAATGAGGTTTTCAGCTCCAAAAAGCAGGGGCTGGCCTGAGAGCAGTTTCATATTAATTAGCCCAAGGTGTTCTGAAATGATACTTCCATGTTCCTGCCTTGCCCTCCATCTTGCTGCATCCTACCACGTTGTATTTTTGTGCCTGTACTGGTGGTTTTTAAACTGTGGCAGGTAGCTTAAATGGCCAAACACTGATTCTACAAGAAACACGGGCCCTTAAGTCAGAGAAAAGCTCTGTGCTATCATACTGCCATTTTAGCAGCTCACACTTGTCTCAGAGCTGCATTGTGCCATGCTGATGCTCCTCACAAGTACTGAGGAATACACTTTGCAGTTTCAGACTCTGGCTAAATACCTCTAATTAGGTCTGCAGTGTCAGCTACAGGTGTTTTTCCCAGTTCTCAGCATACAGCTTTGCTATCCCAAAAAGACCTCAAAGCTGCTAGAACTGTGGCTATGGGTAGCTATGTTTACATGCTGTCATGCAGTTCAGCCAGTCATTTTAAACACAATCAAACAACCCCAGTGTTGGGCATCTGAGCGACATAAACATCAGTAGGAGAAGCCAGTTGTGATGTTGTATGGCAGTAAGAGCCCCAAAAGAAAGAGAAAACCATGGAATTTGAAGTAGTGGATGAAGATCAGTTCAGACTTGAGCCTTCCTATGATGCTGCTCTTGGTAAAAAGCAAATCAAGACATATCACAATTTGGCAAAGTTCACGCTTCACCATGTTCATACCTGGAAATTATTAGAAAGATAAATTTGATGTAGCTTTAGAGTTGAGGTCTGGGTACTGTTTTGGCTAAATTCTAATCTTCCAGTTAATTTTCAACCCCAAGTATTCTACACAGCAGGAAACAGAGTTTCTTTGGTTAAGCGGTCAAATTTAAGTGCTGAGTATGCTCTGTTCCCTCAACCTGCACCGGTATAATAAGAATGGTCAGTGACTTGCAGAACTGGGTTTCAACCTTCTGCAACAATTAGTTTGCCTCATTAGTAAAATGCTGTTAATTTCTCCATTTTCTTCAGGGACATTAGGAAGCTGCTGCTGTGTGTGCATTGGAGAAGCCTGCACATTTCACTGGCAACTTCCTCTGCGTGTTTACACTAACCTTTCTATGTAAATGCCATCTTAAACTATGCAGAACAATGGTGGGGACATGCTGTGCATACTACTGTGAGAAAAGAGAAAAGGATGAGCAGAAGGACAGTAGGAAGCTGAATGGTGTGTGAAAACGAGAACACGACTAAGTGACTGACCATTCAAATTGCCTTTCACCAAGTGTGTGTAATCAGTTCCAGGCAGTAGGAATTAACATTACAAGTTAGTTAAGTAGGTTAACATTACAAAAGCTCTAACCATGGATTTGTCCAATATTGTCTTTCCCAAGAAGTAACCTCAGATACCTAAAAAGTATATGCATGAGTTTAGTAAGAAAGTCTTGGGGTTGGACCACTTCACCTTTATAAAATCATTTGTATTCTAGATTTTAGGTGTCCCTGCCATTGTGATTTTATTCTCAGGGAGCAAGTAACTTCTTAGTACTTGCAAAACTATGCCTACAAATCTGTCTGACGACTGCTCTTCACAGTAACTGAAATGACAGTACTAAAAGAATTTTACATATTCTATTGCATTTGAGTTTTATACATAATGTAGAACAATAACACCCACAAATATACCTTGCAAGAAAATAAAACTGTACTTGGAAAAGTCACCATGAAAATGATCTCTTGCTCTCCAAGCTAATTCATGTCCTCTGAAAGCAGAAAACCCAAAAATTTTAGATTTTTTAGTGAAGACGTAAATTCCAGGTTGCACCAAAAATTACAACCCAAACATTTTTGGCCTTTATATTCAGTTTAACAGGTCCAGAAGATCTATGAGTTTCTCACCAGAACTAGTCTAAAATCCATTAAATCTGTCACTTTTATTTATTTATAATTTTAAAACTATGAATTCTTTCTTCTGTGGAATTTTGTGCTTCTTCAGAAATCCAATTCTCCATTCATTATTTCAGCAGAGAAATTCCCACCAGCTCTAATTCACATCCAGAAATCACAAGCCAGTTCTGAGTCTCTAAAATAGGAAGCCTTCTGAGTAATTTCTCATTAAATGTATTTGCATTTCTATCTTGAACTGGAATACCAGAGAAGAAAGCCTCGGGGACATTTGATCTGTCCTAGCTTGTTCCAAGCGAAGAGAAGACCTATATGAGCCTTCAGCTTGCATATAAAACAGTCTGTAGAAATTACAGATGTTTAGAAAAACACGCTAGTTTTCTGAAAAACTGAAATATAGAGGCTCTGAGACAGATATTAGTATGTGGTAACAATCTAAAACAATTCCTTTGATATTAATCGAGATTCTATTTATTACACTACAAAGTAACATCAGAACTTGGCCTAATTTCTGAAGTTACTTCCAGTACTCATTGCAGAGGGAAAAATCTGTCATTAGAGTTCTGTTAAATGAGTTCAATATCATTACATCACAACCTTAATAGCATGTGTCTCAATAATTTTCAAGATTAATGAAAAGCATGGGCACAAAATAGAAACCTGAGTTTTCTTATGTAACTCTTCTATTGCCATTTTTTCTATTGTCATAAGGAGCTTCTTTTCCTCAGTGCACTACAAAAGAAACCACTTTAGACAGCTTTCTGCTGACTTCTTCTTTTATCTGTAAATGCTTTCAGTGACTAGTTCACATATCTATTTTTTTATCTCCAAGCAAAATAGCCTTCTATAGCCTCAATGAACCTGACAGTGAAAAGCACTAAAGCTGGACTACACGGGGTCATATCACAGCTTACTGAGAAACGTGGGGCCACCAAAAGGAGATAACTGTAGACAGCACAGGGGGCCAGGATAGCTCCTGCTTCAGTCCTGCCTCAAGGTAGCATCTCATGAGTACCCACTTTCCATTTCAGTAATCCATCTTTGTATAATATACTTATTGTTTATGGCCATCAAGTAAGGCAGGCAGCCCTCATCCTATTACTATTTTAGCTCCGGGGTGAGGCTTATTTTTCTTATCTACAAAGAGGATATTAAGGAGTGGAATACATACACATAGTTCTCCTTAGGTTTATTGTGTTCAGCCTACTACCCTGTCAATCATGCAATTTTTGTTTTGTTATCACTTACTTTAGTTTGGTGCCATAACCTGAGGCTCTGATCTCATCAGATCTCACAAGCTAAATAGGGTCAGGCCAGGTCAGTATTCAGACAGGAAACTTCCAAGAAAACTCAAATGTTTGCGGGAAGGAGTCCTTTCCACCCACGCTGTATTTTTCAGTCTCAGTCAGTACCCAACATTACTGACCCAACACCAGTGAATGATTTTCAATGTTGATGAACTTCATGCCTGACGTGAAACTCAGCTTGAGCGCACTCTAAAACAACAACAGTTATTTCAGTGGGATCTTTAATTTTTCAGCTGCCCTACAAGTATATGGTTGTCTTCGCTGCCTATCTGCAGATCTTTCTGCCAAAACCGTATTTTTCCCTTCACTGATAATGGTCACTGAGAGCTTCTAGCTCCAACTTCCTTCTTCTCTAGGTCTACCACAACTCATAGTGCCACAGGATCAGGTTCCAGTTATCGATGACTGCCTCCCTCACGGGACATTGGCATTTCACTGTATTTACTATACATACCCTTATTACGGTAGCATATTTTACTTCTCATTTTATGCCATTAACTTCTGTTACTCTGTGTTCTGTTACTCTGAACAGCTAAAAGCTTGCTGTCCATTTCTACTTTGGGTAGATTTATGTGGCAAATAAAATAATTTCCACATAAGTAACTGTTAAATTAAATTCAGACCCTTCTGAATGGAAGTAAATTACTTTGACTATTAGTTTAATTGTAGACCTTCTTATTGTCAGTAGTTGTTTAACCAGCTTCATGTTTCATTAGGTTAGGGCACCATCCCAACACAATCTGTGGTCAGTAAAGTCACCACAAGATAAGAATATATAAAGTGATCTCATCTTTGTGTCACTCGTTGTCTTTCTGTGCCATTCTGCATATGAATCCCTGCATTTTGTGATCCTTATTATGACCTTTCCACCTCATCATCACTTATGACTTTCTCTTATGTAGGATTTTAATTTTTTTCCCCCAAATGAGAACTGTAAGTCAGGAACAGTAAGTCAAGCTCCTTATGACTTGTTGAGGAAACTTGTGCAACTCAGTGTGTTGCCTGTAATGTAGTGGACAAGTCAGCTGGCCTTTATTTAAAACTTAAAGCCAATGTTGATAATTTGGAAAACATATACTAACTTTATTCACAAAAGGTATTACTGTCTTCTACATGGGAGTCATGGGAATATTGAATAAAACACATTTAAATGTATTTAAATGAGTCATAGAACCTGTGCTTCTGATACCATGACCTTACACCAGTTATAGACATTATTCTCGGCTTGTATTTTCAGAGGATAAATAGATGCATGAGAAGTTTACTTTTATTGTTGAAATGTTGTTTTGACTAGAGTTATAGGGCAGGAGGCTACATGATCTCATAACCAGGATGGTAAAATGAGAATTAGGATATTTGGATAATATTATCATGATTTTGCCACGGTTGTCACTGTTATCTTGAACAAATCACCATTTCAGACTATGACTTCCACGTTTCAGAGCTTCAATTACTCACAAATAGGTAGTAATAAAGTTGGGGAAAAAAATACACTCAGGGGCACATCAGCCGCAGCCAACATCTTCACAACCTTCCTTTGCTTACATTTAGAGGATCACAAGAAAAGTTAGGTAATGGCATCATCTGCCCACAGTTTTTATGTCACTCAGTGCCCCATCTATAAAATGAGGCTAAAAATACTAGACAAATACACATTGGAAAATCCTTTGCATACCTTGAATAAACAATTCTATGTAAAGACATAATACATCCCTCACAGACAGATGTGATGTGTCCATGTGCTTATCAGCATCTTGCTCTTTGGAATGCATCACTGACTAAAAGAAAGGGAGTGGAGCCAAATACAGAGCAAAGTGCTTCTTAATTAGGTCTGAATTTGCATCACAGGGGTTAAACAATTTGCCATGGACTGCAAATAATTTTTAGGAAAAAAGCGGGACTGTATTAATTTCTTTTAAAGTTTGTTGTTTGTTTAATTTAGATTCTTTCTCTTGAGTACACAGGACAAGCATGATATTAAAATGTCACATAAATTTAGAAATTTATGGAGTTATAAACAATGAATTGTGAGCCTATCATTTGAAAACAAAAGGGGAAAATGGACGAAGTACAAAAAGCTTTGCAAAATTTTTGCATTGACATTATGCACCATGTGCCTTAAAGAAGCTGCCTGTGATTTGTTTTCTTATTTCATGTTTTCTCAATATATAGATCCCGCTAGACAGCTTACTGCTTGTTTACATCAAACTTTTGACCTAGTAATGAAATTTCACACAATGCCACACACAGAAATAGTACTGAAAGGCGTGAAAAGAATGGGTCCATTGGGATTCCTATTTATTTTAAACAGTTCTCTATGTCAACATCCATCTAAAGTTACCAGTTTTTATCCATTAGTAACCACTGACTGTTAAAATGTGTCACAGATTCTGTTGGCTCCCACACTACAAAGACGCTGCCTTCTTTGTCAAGAACCACTTTTAGATAAGGGCATGTGGCAGATTACTGTTTCTACTGTTCCTTCCTCGCCATTATGAATCTCAGCATGTTGCCCTCATGCTTTACAGAATTTCACAAGATCCTCTATGTGATGCAAAATTTTCACTTTACATGGACTAAAGTACCCCACGACAATTCCCAAGGGACAAACCCTCATCAACTGACAACACTTAAATGTGAGATACAGAATGGAGAAAACTAATACAGCTCCCATCTTATTTTCACAGCTGGACTCTTATGAATTTTTGACCCCAGTGTGTTAGACATTAACAGGACTGATTTTTGATTCAGCATTTAAGCTTCACTTTGACTTTTTATTCCCACTGCCAGATGATTACTATCTCTGATCCCACAATGAAAGTTTACCAGTCACAAATCCCTATAATGTGTAACCTTTATACTGCCTTGATTTACGTTAATCTGATCTACCAACAAATGGACACATCTGTTTCATTCTGACAAAGTTGATTTACGTTGACATGTTGACTTTTGTACTTTCCAGTGCTGCATTCCCTTTATTAGGTTTCTGGCATTGTGTCAGCTAGACAGGGCTGGCTTTCCTGCATTTTTTTATCCAGCTGGGAGATATTTCAGTGCTTCTAAAAACTAGGATGCTGAACTACTAAAATCAATGCATTTGTTACTCTTGTGGACAGTTACATAAGGTTATTTTTCACTTCCTAAGATTTCTATGCTTTGATTTCCTTCTCACTTTGGTTGATGTAAATCATTAACAATGTAGATAAAATTAGTTAAATTACAGTGGTGGAAAGGCAGAAATTTAGATTTAATTGATGCCTAATTATTTTAAAACATTTAGAGCAAACTTTGGTACCAAGAGGTACCAGAGTGCAAAAAATATCTCTGCACTCTGTTCAATGCCTGCATTTGCTAGGTCAGGACTCCCATCTTCTGGCAGAAAGCTGTGCTTTGTGTCCTGTTTCCAGCCCTTCAGCAAACAGAAACATCTGAACCCAGGCTCTCACTGGGGGGATCATACTCTGATAATAATCCCAGTTGAGTAGAGACAGTCCATAACAGAACAGCAGAGGTCTGTACTTGGATATCAGCAATGCAGCATCAGGACTGTGTGTCCAGACCACCTTCAATGGAAAAGGATGAGGCGGAAATACCATAGAGACATATGCATTTTCACATAAAACTGAGGTAAAGCACAGCTAAAAATACTTTTGTGTGACAAGGACTTCAGGAAAGTTTCTATTCCCAGTAGCTAAGTGAAATGCCTTTTTCCACAGCTCAGTGATGAAGTACAGAGAAACTCAGGTGTCTGCACACTGTGCTGATGGCATCAAAAGCAGTATTTTCATTCTCAAGAACTTCTAAGAACTATACATGGAAAAGGCAGTATATGTTTTTCAGGTATAACCAAAACAGATTTCGAAGGAGATTTTGTAATACCATGGAAAGCTCAGTCTCAAGTGATCACAGAATCACAGAATTGCTTGGGGTGGAAAAGACCTCGAAGATCATCAAGTCCAACCATTAAACCAGCACTGCTAAGTCCATCACTAAATCATGTCCCTAAGCACCACATCTACACATATTTTAAATCCGTCCAGGGATGGTGACTCCACTGCTTCCCAGGGCAGTCTGTTCCAGTGCTTGACAACCTTTTCCATGAAGAAATTTTTCCTGATATCCAATCTAAACCTCTCCTGGCACACCTTGAGACCATTTCCTCTCATTCCCCCACCTGGCTACACCCTCCTTTCAGGTAGCTGAAGAGAGCGATAAGGTCTCCCCCGAGCCTCCTTTTCTCCACACTAAACATCCCCAGCTCCCTCAGCTGCTCCTCATAAGACATGTGTCCCAGACCCTCCACCCGGCTCTGTTGCCCTTTTCTGAACACTCTCCAGCACCTCAATGTCTTTCTTGTAATAAAAGGCCCACAACTGAACACTTGAGGTGTGGCCTCACCAATGCTGAGTACAGATGGATGATCAATCAGTTTCCTGGTCCTGCTGGACCACACTATTGCTGATCCAAGCCAGGATGCCATTGAGCTTCTTGGCCACCTGGACCCACTGGCTCATGTTCAGCCGGCTGTTGACCAGCACCCCCAGGTCCTTTTCCATCAGGCAGCTTTCCAAACACAGCCCCCAGCCTGTAGTGTTGCATGGGATTGTGATACAAGGGCAGGACCCAGCACTGAGCCTTGCTGGACCTCTTGCCATTGTCCTCAGCCCATCTATCCAACCTGTCCAGGGCCCTCCAGCTGATCAACACTCCCACCCAACTTGGTGTTGTCGCCAAACTAACTGAGGGGGCACTTGATTACTTCGCCCAGGTTGTTGATGAAAATATTAAACAGGACCTACCCCTATTCTGAGCCTTGGGGAACCTCACTTGTGATCAGCTGCCTACTGGATGCAACTCCATTCACCACCGCTCTCTGGGTCTGGCCATTCCAGCAAAGAGTGCACTTGTCAAAGCCATGAGCAGCCAGTTTCTCCAGGAGAATGCTGTGAGGAATGGTGTCCAAGGCTTTACTGATATCTAGACAGACAACAACCACAGCCTTTCTTCATCCACTAAGCAGGTCTCCTTGCCATAGAAGGAGATCAAGTTAGTGAGGCAGGACCTACTTTTCATAAATCCATGTTGGCTGAGTCTGATACCCTGGTTGTCCTGCACATGCCATGTGATGGCACTCAGGGTGATCTGATCCATGACCTTCTCTGGCACTGTGGTTAGACTGACAAACCTGTAGTTCCCTGGCTCTGCCATCTGACCCTTCTCGTAGGTGTCACACTGACTAAATTGTGGTCAACTGTGACCTCCTTGGTTAGCTGGGACTGCTGGGAAATGATGGAGAGTGGCTTGGTGAGTACTTCCACCACCTCCCTCAGCACCCTTGCGTGGATCCCATCTGGCCGCACAGATTTGTGTGTGTCTAAGCGGTACAGCAGGTCCCTGACCATTTTGCCTCAGAATATGGGGGCTTCTTTCTTTTCCCCATCACTGTTTTCCAGCTCAGGGGGCTGGGTGCATGGAGAACAACTGGTCTTACTATTAAAGACTAAGGCAGAGAAGGCAGTAAGTACCTCAATATTTTCTTCATCCTTTGTGGCAATGTTTCACCCCACATCCAATAAAGGATGGAGATTCTCCTTAGCCCTCCTCTTGTTGACAATGTATTTACAGAAATGTTTTTTATTGTCTCTCATAGTAGTAGTCAAATTAAGTTCTAGCTGGGCTTTGGGAATCACCAGGGCCGATGCTATTACATCAGAGACTGAGCTCCAAGGCCTCACCTGATGTATGGGCATCCAGCCCACAGAACCAGATTAGAGCTAGTCAAAGTAACTTCCCTGAGTCTCATTTTGTGTGAACATTGGATCCTTAGATCCACCCACTTTGCTCTTTAATCCCAATCCCATTATGTCCCACACAGGCAGAGGCAGCTCCTGACACAGGCAGAGGCTAAGGGTATCACTTTGCTTTAGGGACACTGAAAATGTGGATTTTTTGGTTCAGTGGTCAAATCAAGAATTGTAATAAAATAAAGTAAAATTTTGACTTGGATCAAATTGACATGTAACAATTTATTTTTAGGTTATGCAACCACTTTTAATCTGCCAGCATAAGAATAATAGATGATGGAGATGGAATAGAGGAGGAGAAAAATGGTGAAAATAGTTTTGCATCCCTCTTCTCCTTTTTTTCTTAGGAATTACTAAACAAGTCTATCATTTGCATTCCAGTTTCTCCTATTTTCTTTCCATATTCAGGGATTTTTAAAATTTTCTTTCAAAATCTGCAGAAAGAAGCAGCTTGGGGAAGAACACAGGACAGAGGATTCAAAATTCCTCTGCTAGGGTTGCCCAGCTGTGCCCTGTAACTTCACCGACATTTCTTACTAGAAACTGTGGAAAAGCGACCAAAGCGGGAAAGCATTTGGGCGACGAAAGGAGAGGCACAAGCGGCTGTGATCCTGAGGCCAAGCGTGCCATCTAGTGTTGGATAGTGTTTGTCAAAGGGAAAGCGTCTGTTCGTCTCATCAAGGTTCTCAATATCCATAACATATCTTTCATCACTTACTGGACAGGCTACTGATATTAAATGTATGGCTCAACAGTAATAACAACTTTTCACCCCCATGGCATTTGGGCAGTATGGGTGAAAAATTTGTGAACACCTTTTATTTGAAAGCTGCTGATCAAGATCTGATGAGCACATCCAAAAAGTAATGAGTCTTCTGCTGAAACAGAGCTGCACAACATAACAATAAAATATCTTGAATACACTGTGGCCATTTTGATGATCACTTATTTCAGGAAACTGCGGGAACTGATAGCCCAGTGTGATGTGGAACAGATTGTAACATACTTTTTCTGAAGGTCCAGTAAGGAGGACAATGGCCCAACTACCACCCTTATACGATAGAAAAAGGGGTAAAGAAAGTTGGAAGATATGCAGGCTGCCATTTTTTGTTCTTTTGTTGTCAGCTACTCCATATTCAGTTATGAGGTACGAGCAGCAAGACAGATAACAACAGTCAAATCCACAGCACCACTGTCATTCCAGCAGCTCTCTTAGCACAAATACTCTGCTACCACTGAGGAGCACAGACTTCTAACATACGTTACCATGGAGTTCTCCTAAACAAATGCTAAAACCTCTCATGGCACAATAAAGAAAAGTGTGAACACCTGAAATTTGGTGCATTCCCATAAATACCAAAGTGTAAATTCTTTGGGGTAAGGTGTCATTGTTTCTTCCGTTGTTCCATTTTGTGCCTGTCAAACAGAAGTGCCAGAAAACATTGGGAGTGAGCAGGATTGGAGGCAAGAAGTTGTATTTCAGTCAGAGAGATGAAGAAAAGACTGTCTGTGAAAGTCTGTGGAAACACCCATTTTAAGCATCTCTCCTTCTTGATGTACTGCTAGAACTAAGGCTGGTCTGAATGCAGGCACTACAGTGGTGGGCAGAGTAAGGGGAGAAAAAGGAGGGTAATTCAGAGATATTGAGTCACATTTCCCCTGTTTGTTTAGTGTAATAAACCAGCACTGCTATTAACTGCTATTAACTGCAAAGTGGCTTTATCATACACCTTTATCTTGTGTAACTTAAACTGATGCCAAAAGAGTCACTCACTTGCCCTCCTGTGGTGCTGTGCTCCCACCACTTTCATGTCAGGTCCAGTGATCCTGTAGCATCAGATTTTGCCAGGTCAGTGACTTGATCCACCTGAAAACTAACTGGGAGTGGAAGAAGTTTTCTATCAGGTAGCCACCAAAAATTATGTCCTGCAGCAAATACTGGGGCAGAAATAACAGCCTGATCCTTCAAGGAAAATCACCCCTTTTAGCAGCAGCCCACAGTTCAACTGGCTTAAGAACAAATGAAACCATGCCCAAGACAGTAGTATTACAGACTGAATCAATACTAAAATTATAATTATTTATAGTACAGGCAGAGTGATATTTTTAAAAGTTTGAACTGCATCCTTCGAAGAAAAAAGTTTGCTTCTTTATGTCAAAATGTTTTTCTTCACAGCAGTTTTTGATTTCATTATGTGCCTAAAGGTTTCCTTGATTGCAAAAATTCATAGAATATTGTAAAGACAGGCAATTAGCAGGTTCCTTCAGTGAAAGCCATTAGATGTTTTCTTCAGTTCAACGTTGGTCATAAATAGTCATTCAAGACTCTGAAGCTGAAAGCAAGCAGAAACACTGGGAGACACCGAGTTTGTAGCGATTTTTTTGGATTTAAAGAAAACATGCCTCTATACAGCTAGGAGAGCATGCACACTAGCAACAGACCTAATTCTTCTTCAGGAGTAGGCTGGAAGCCCAAATCACTCACTGAGTAGGCTGGGAGTTCCCATGTATCCTTTTCCCAGCAGTGATCCAGTTTGGAGTTACTACTTGTGGGGAGTCTGTATGCCAAGGTCAAGTAGGTAACGCACAGCAATTTGCAATGTTCCTCCCAGCAACAATTTTTGAAGCATGTTACAGCAGGACAACTCTTGAGAGCAGCACATCTCCTGTAGGAAGCACTATTCCAGACTTTGATGTGCAGCAAAGATATAGGAGAAATACCATTTCCTTTCTCAATTTCAGCACCAATGATCACAGTAGTAATTCAAAGACCAAACTGAGGACTCATTTGCACTGAATATTAATGGAGGTGTAATAGATAAAAAAACTGGCAGGAGTAGTTTTCAGAACAATGCATCTGTCAGCCACGATCTTTGAAACAAATCCAAGTCTAACAGAGCAGCTTCTTTCCCTTTCTTGAAAAACAGATTCAATATGATCAGCTACATTTTCTCAAAAGAAAACATTTGGACTCTTTGCTTTTACAGACTTTGATCCAGCGTCAGAATGGCGCTGATTTCAGTGGAGGCAAAATCTTAAATAAGGTTGGGGCATTTAGCTGTCTTTGAAGCTAGGTGTTCGTTTTTGTCACAGGACCTACTTGACAGCCTGAAGACGAAAGCCTCTTTTCATGCCAAAAATAGAATAAATGCACCATTTTAGAAAACTGCTCACACAGCCCTGCCAGCTTGCCTTGACATTTTGGTGCAGGAATCACCTTGAGTTTCACAGAGGAGCTGTTTCCCATGTAGTTTGTCTCATCATCTCTGCCTAAAAGGCTAGTGCAGGTGCTTAAATTATAGTGGTGGTGGGGAGCTGTTTCAGACCTAAGTGTCTGCTGGACAGAAAACACGCAAGTGAATCATTTGTTAAATATCACCGGCCACTACTGGTTTATAACCAGATCCTGCACAGGTGAAACGCCACTGAAGTAAATGGAGTTCTGCAAGCAGAACACTTGACCTGAGGACTGATTTAATCAATGAGTATAAAGTAGTCTGGTATTGGCAGTCATTCAATCTACCTACAAAAAACAGCTTTTAACCCAAAGAAACTATAGAACTAAACATGCCTACAACTTAAATTTTCATGTGAATGTATATTGCAAAGCTACAATGATAGAATGTGCAATTTTCGTAATAAAATAGTGAGAATTAAATGGCCACTTTTATGCATGGATCCTTTCAGAGAACCCTTCTAGCAAAACAAGACACCTTTTCCTGTCAATATCCAGAAGTACCCTTTCTCCCTCCTATTATATTTTGGTGAAAGAATACTTCATGTCATCTCCATTACTTTCATGCTTAATGGCATTGCAATGAAAGAAATGACACCTTACAGAATTAGGACCCAGACTAGCATCCCTTGGAGGCTGAGTTTCAGATCATTATTTCTGCTGACACTGTGCAGCTGTTGCAGAGGGGTTTTTTTTTCTAGGAGCAAGTTTGGGTGTTTTGTTTTGGTTTTTTTTCTTTTTTTCTTCACAGAAATCTTTAGCAGGAAGAGGAAGGCACGGCTTGTTGGATCAGTGATGTAACACCAGCTGACAGGTGGGTTTCAGGGAACTCTCTGGGGCCATGGCCTCTTTAGTGGTTTTACCACTCTAAACTCAATTACAGTGGAGTTTCACGCTCCACAGCAAACTCCAGTCCTTTTTTGATAAAAACTCTACAAAGTAAATAAGTCATGATGATGATATGGGTCTACCATTTAATATTCATTGAAGTACATATGTTTGAAAATTGGAAGCAGAGTTTAATCCATTTTCATATTTATATCAACATGCAGCTTTAAAAAGGGTATCTTTCCTTTTCTCAGAGAATCTTGACAATTTCTGGTCTGACAAGATAAATAAAGATGCAAAAACCTCACTTTGAATATAAGGAGAAGACCCAAGAAGATTTAAATGCAAATCCTAAAATATATATCCTAGGTCGACTGACTTTCAAGGGGGAGCACACCTCCCTTCTACGTGACTTTCAGTTTGATTGAAATTATATAAAATACTTTTGAGGATCCATAATTCTTGATGATATATGCATAATTTGATCACAATCAATTTACAACTTATTTTACAGTGTACAGTGTTGATAGTATATCTGGTAGTACATTCTATAAAGGGACTTTTACATTTATAATCAATTTCCTCCCTCATTTAGGTATATTAGCTTGATGTAACTTTTCTGTCTTTGACATAATTAAGTCACAGCCATCATCAGAATTTGGTTGTGCATAGCTATGACAGTTAAATCAAAACACACAAAGAGTAGTCTCTATAAGAACCACACATAAAACTGGCAAAATAAACAATATGTTGCTCTTAAACAACTAAAAAAAATTCTAATTTGCAAAACCGCACCTCATATAGCACTAAGTTTAATCATTATTTTGTAACATCAGAGAGGTTTTCCTGCCCATAGTTACAAATCTTCAGGAGAAATGAAAAGAAAGACGTAGCAAATTTTCCTTTGTCTTGGTGTTTTATTTTAGATGACTGAACGATAAATGAAGCTGGTGAAAAAAGAGTTAACCTAATGATGTCGTCTTTTATTTGACTGAATGTTTAAGCATGGTGCTACGGCTGATGGCACCTTGTTTAATAATGCAGTACAGATCTTCCTAAGGGGACAGGGCTTGATCTGAAAACTGAATATGGTGCACTCTAAATTCTCTTCCCTGAGGAAGGCTGACTAACTGATAAGTGCCATGAGCTAGCGCAGGGACTGATTCTGTCAAATCAAGCTCAAATGGAAGGCACAATGTAGACTCTTCTCAAGGCTTAGTGAAGTAATTCGAGCAGACATTTGTGACATTAGACAGTGCATCAACTATGGAATGCTGTAAAAGTTCACTGTCTTACTACAAGGTGGTCTTTAGATGACAGGATAAAGAAATCAGTGCAAATTTGTTAATGTAACAACTTGGAAAAGCATGCTAAAAATGTCACTCTATTGGGATATGTGATAAAATGTATAGGGAAGTGACTGCCAGTTGGGTTTCCTTGTGAATCCTTCATTAGAACTTATGTAAAAGGCATAAAAATAGGGAAAGGCAATAAGTACAAAATTTGTATTAGGTTCGATCAGCTAAACTTCTATTCTTCCTGAGCTAAAAATTTCCAATTGACAACCGAGGTAAGAAAATACATCATTCAGCTGTGTGTTTCTCACTTTGGGATTATACAGTCGTTCAATTCAAACTTCCCATACTGAAGTCCTTGAACATCTTTTCTAAATGGGAACTGAAGAACAACAGTCTTTAAAGTCAGGAAGAAAATTGTACAGGTTGAAGAGATAAAACCTGTTAAACAGACATAAATAATGTGCTAGCATACAAAGAATAACTTTGAGTGAATCAGCAAGAAAGACTGGAAACTAATATAAATTCCTTAATAAACAGAATGAAAAATAGCAGAAAAAAGGGATTTTTTTCAGTAGTAATTCATGTTTGTCTAAGCTTGCTCTTTTCTTCAAGTAAATAATGGTTCCTAGTTATAAGAAATGAGTAAAATGTCTGCCAGATTTCCAGTGAAAAATCTGACAAATTCCTACCTGTGAAAATTGAAGATTAAATTAATAAAGGAAAATCTGGTATGTAACAAACTGAGGATGTAACAGCAAATAATGTTGAAAACAAGCATTTCAAGTTTGAGATATTTATTAGTGCATATATTCCAGGATAATTTTAAAAACAAACTTTTTCAAAAGCTCTGTGACCTTTACAGGAAAATACCAGTGTGCTGACAGGATGAGCTGACACTGCTCAGCTAAGAGGTAGAGCAGTACATGGAGAGGCAGCATTTCTCAGAGAAAGACCTAATGACTGGAATAATAAACCTGTGAAGAAATGGTTTATCATGCGACACAAGATGGTGCATTGGAGACTAATAACAAAATCTGTGTTGCGAGGTGGGAATCCATCAGCTGAGTAAGGAGCAAGATTCTAGCGTAATGAGTGATGACAGAAGGAGTTGCAGATGGCAATCTGCTGACAGCGTGAGAAAGGCAAATGATACCAAACCGGTACCAGATGAGACTTTTCTGTTGAAGATCTTCTAATGTCAATGTACAACACAGCTGGAAAGACCCTTTAGGTGACATGTTACTAAGAAGCTTTCACGTCACTTAGTTCAGGAAAGAATTCCTCAAACCAGAATGGTTCTGCAAGAAGATGCTCTCTGATGTGATGAGAGTGAAGTGTGGCTGATTACAGATAAAATTTTCTCTTAAGAAATATAAGAAATAAGAACAGACAGACTGTCTATATGAGGGCCAAGGAGATGCTGCAGGAAGCTCCTGTGGAGCTTCTGGAAAGCAGCTTCTCATCCGATCAGTGAAAGCAAAAAGGTTGCTCCTCAGAAAATGATTTTTGACAAGGTCAGGATAAGAGTTATGTGATGTGCTATGTGTGGTCGTGTTTCGTGTGAAGACCTAGAAGGTCCTCTGCTTACGTTATGTTGGGCTGCATGGAGCTCTCTAACTCTGTTTTTATCACTGATATGCTCAAAGCTACAATTTAGGCCAGTGTCTGCGAAGTGTCCTCAGCCCAAAATGCTATACAAGTAAATACATTAATAACCCTGTATAAGTGGACCACGGGGAGAATTTTCAAAGGCCTGTAGAACTTTACAACCAGTGATGTTAATGGCATTAAATTTAAAAAAAAAAAAATGAAAGAGGGATCCTCAGTCACCTTGTTCTTCAGAGATTAAGTAAAAATCCAAGCATACTTCCAGTGCAGGTGACACTGACACTCTAAGGAACAAATTCATAGTCAAGCTCTAAATCATGTGATTCTATATCTCTGGTACACAAAAATGTCTGGTTTTCACAAGACCTTAATGATTTATATCGAATCACCAGGCAGTATGATTAGACCTTACTACAGGGCTCAAACTCTGCTGCTCAGCTTTTACTTCAATGCCTTTCTCTTCTTAGACCAACAACCCAGTGGAAATGAGTCCTGTCCAGCCAGAATGGAGGATACTCACCAATAGCTTACTTAGGAAGATAAAGGAAAAAACCCACAAGGAGTTTTCTGGTTAAGTAGGAAAAAATAAGAAAATTTTGATACTCTCCAACCAGAGGAACAAGGGCGAAAAAAGACATTCTGATTTTTCAGGAACTGAGGTGGTCTCTCTTTGAAGCAAATATGAATCAGCCGCTATTCCACATCTTGAAGTTCTGAAGCAGGATTCACTAGAACTGATACCACTGTTTTATGGGTAACATCTGTTCTGCAAGCCCCAACTGCATTACAGCATGGTCTCAATAAGAAAACAATAAAATAGTCCGTAGAGAGCTAGTGTTTAAGCTAGCAAGATTTCCTACCCTAAAAAGCTGACAGAGCAACTTACTACATTGACACAGAGCTACAGTTAGGAACACTGATAGAGGTAAGATTCAAATAAATCAGAACTGGCTGTACACAGACCTCTGCTTTATATTTTCTTTAACTCATTTACTTACTTAATTCTGTTAATTCCTTGAGGCACAGTATATCAGTGCTAATGCTCAACTCAAAAGTAAATGCTCAATTTCAGATTGAGCATTCTGACTTACATCTGCAGTAGGTCCTGCAAAATGAACAGTAAGTTCACCCTGTTTCCTGAGTCAGGATTTTCAATATAATTATATTTGGAAGTGCCTAAGTTGCATTTGATACTAGCTAGGGTCCCATTTTGGAGTTTGATATGTGATCATTCTACTGCCAAGTAATTTATTTAACATACATAGAAAAAAATTATGAAGTACCTGAAATAAGGATTAACCATATAACCATATTACAAACTATGAAAAAACCACTTATTACTAGATGATGAAATAAGCACACGATGCACAAGAATGATATGTTTTTAAAGAACAGTTTCTGAAGTTGGAAGTAATTCATAAATACCTTATACATGTAATTTTCCTTGGTTATTTTTTGCAAAGGAGGGTGTCACAGGGAGCACAAGCAGAATTCTAAAGATGCAAGTCTATAAACACTAAGTGATGAAACTTGAATTTTTCTAAAGCAAGGACTTAAGTCAGGGTTCCTTTTACAAACCAGGTGTAAGTTTTCCACTGGTATGTAACTATGCCACAGATACTCTCACTAAGAGTTGCCTTCAGTCCTGACTGGTTTTGATATCCATTCTTACACCTTCATGTCAGATCTTTTGGTACATAGAATTGCAGCAGCTTTGTGGTACTGTCCATAAACTCCGTGAAGACTTTCTTCCATAGCTGATTGAAGCAGAAGCCAAAAAAATTAAGACAGTTACTAACATTAAGTTATAAACGTACCAATCCTGTTTAAAGCCAAAGGAACTTACATTATTGTAAAGACCCAGCAGTTTTGATTAGCTCGTATTTGTGGAGCAGAGTGTAGATCAAATATTGGATGCACCTATGGACTACTGTCATAATGGAGTCCAGTGCATGGTGCTAATTGCTTATCATTCATCAAGACTGCAAGATCTTTTAACATCTCATGCAATGTCTCTTCCTTGGCTTTTTATGACTTTACCCATTGCATGAGCAAAACTGAGTATCTGCAGCAACTGAGAGAATTTTTCTGCACCTTTCTTTCTGTTTGTAATACCACATTGGAGGTATAAGGATACTGACATTTTGAAATATTTCTCTGCCCATTTAAGATAAATATTTTTAAATGCATGTCTAGAAAATCTGGAATGAATGTATTATCAAAACATAAAATGTCTGTAATTTATTTTAGAAAGTCATCTAAAAGTCATGTTCACATACAATTGTACATTATTACAAGTTGTAGATGTCAGAGTATCTAATGCACTACATTATGCAAAGATCTGATGATGATCAAAACAGCCCTTTCTTTCCAGAAAATCGGATTTTCTTTACAATCATGAACATCCTTCTAGAGTACCGCACATTTTCAAAGGACAAATAGTGCAGAAGTGATGACAGCATCACAAAACTTCTTCCTCACACTTTCACCGATTTGATAATGTATTGTTTGACAATGTAGTGTAATTTTCTTTCACTGAGAGAGAAGCATCCCAAAGTAAGGTCAGTGGCTACCCTTGAGGAATTTGCTTTAATATGTCTATGCCTCAGTTTTCCTATTTTAAGAAATGTTCATAATACTCATTCACACCAGCAGGGTGTTGTAAAGCTAAATTTACTATTGTTTGTTAGATGCTTTTAGATTACCCAACTGGAAGAATGATCGATATGCAAAACAGAACCTATTGTAGCTATTATTCTCACACAATTTCTGCTGAATTTATATAAAAGGAATACTGATTATTCTCAGACAATTATTCTCAAACAATGTATGCTGAATTTGTATAAAATGGAATACTATTTTTTGAACAATATAAATAAAACTTATCCATTCATCACCACCTATTTTTTTTTTAAATAACCAAATCTGAATTACACTGAAAATACATCAGACCGCTCAGCTTGTGCTAAGATGCACTGAGCATCTATGTCATACAGACACGTATTTCATGAACACAGGCCCCCAGTCATCCTTGCCTCTTCTTGTCAGTAAAACATGTACAAAGCTTCCTAAGTGTGTGTTTTCCTCTGATGTGCTACTTTCAGCTAAGGACAAATACAAGACACTGCTTACTGTTTTTTAATTCTGGTACTTGTCTGTGAATCCTGTCAAATTCACACTTTAAAAGGAGCATTTCAGCATAGTTTTCAGAGCATGAGCATAACTTGCTCATTCCCATCACACCCAAATCAAATAAAAACAGGTAAGGGGTGCTCTAGTATACAGGACTGGAAGTCAAACCAAATCTGTGCTTAGCACTGTCATCCATTAACTTTTCAACTTCAGTCACAAAACTCTGAATTTTCATACCCATGATCATTTACTGCTGCAATTCCCATACGACAGACCAACCTCCTTTCATACAAAAAAGAGTCCATTCCTCTCCTCAGATGTTGACATTGAAATTACTGTGAATTAGCCAACAACTGAGTTATGCTTTTTAATGCTTGCACCATCCACTCTTACCACTTCGACTTCTGCACAGAATGGCTACAATTTGATCAAACTTGAAATTTATATTGAAGTTTTTAGTTCCTTGTAGGCCAATGTGTAAGCAGGTCAGACCAACATACAACATAAAATATTACCAACATTCAGAGTAACACATGAGTTTCTGTAAGGTCTTACTGGGACCAGAGCTAATTGCTCCTATAACACACGAGCCCAAGGAAATGGCCAGAATGAATATACGCACTCCCAATATTATGAATAAATGTTATTAATCAAAGGAAAGCTTGTTACTCAGGACCAGAATAAGGACTTGTGACATTTTCAAGAAATCTGAGTTTAGAAAAATCTGAATGGCCTTATATTTAACAACAAATGTGATAATTAATGTAAAAATAAATTGGTGAACTGAAGAGGTGTTTTTTTATTGATACACCTTCTTCTCACTACCTGCATCTCTGAAGACCTGGATCAGCTTTGTCCAAAACCACAACTCTTTTGGGACTCTTCCTATATTTCATGAGCCAGAAATTCCGTTCTATAACACACCAAATCCGCTGGGAAGCAGCAATTATAATGTGATCCAGGATTATCCCTTCTGTTCAAGCTCTCACACTAAGCCCTCACCCAGCTGGGTACAAGATGGCAAACACGTGTGGGTGGGCACACGTGCACAGATGTCTCTTCCCACTCTTTTCTAACAGACCTGTGTTCTGTGCAGGTGGCAGGAATGGGCAGGAGCCCACCCATGCCAGAGAGACCCTCTCTGCTTGCAGATGAGAGAATAATACCTGGCAGAGTTCTTAATTTAAACAAGGGAGAAATTAATAATGAATCAGAAGAAAACTAAGAGAGAAACTGCACCTCTTTGTCCCCAGTCCTTTTTGTGTTTACATGGTGGGGACAGGCCATGTGGGCTGTGAAACCTTGAGATCTGACCCCAGGCAGTATTGGCTTGGCACCACACTACCTCATTTTCCTCAAGACCAAATGAAACGCCTAAAAATGTCAAGGCTTGCCAAAACATTTATGTTTTTAGCTTCGCTCGGTTGTCTTCACATTCAGATCTCTTTTCTTCTTCTGCCCTATCCCTCTGATTAGATTACATTCCTCTTAGCTGTGGGAGCTAGGATTATGCCTGAGCTGGGAACTGGAGGGAATACAGTAAAGCAGTCTAAAAGGGAAGGGGGAATATTTCTGACATTCCTCTCAGTGAAAGCGAGCAGCAATTGACCAAACACGCTGTACATCCACATGCAGCACTTACACACTGGGTGAAAGGGTCAGCCCTTGATCTCTGTGTTGCCTTACTGCATTTCCCGCAAGGCATTACCTTTGTTGACAGATTCCACCCTTCTCATCCATGAGGACTGTCATCTGGTCCCTCAGGCTATGCTCTTGACTATTTCAATTGATCCTTTAGTTTGCCTTTATTTCTGGATGCCATTGTTACCACAGTTGCTGGGATTTTATATGTGCAACTGAGTATTATTGTTATTCTAAATCACAGATCATCAATTTAAAAAAAAAAATTTTTTTTTGAAAAGAGGATGTCCAAATTCCTCAAGCTTTTCTTTTGATCATGTTTAATGTTTCTAAACATTAACATCCCTTTTTCTCTTCATTCCCCCCAAGTTAAACAGCTCTGGAAGACTTTCAACCTCACTGCCAACTACTGCAAAAAGAGTAAGTCAGGTAGCAACTGGTTTCAGCCAAAGTCTACAGTGATTCTTACTGGCATTGCAAAGCTTACTTGAATTCACAAGGGGCTTAAAAAGCACTGAGATGGCAGAGATTGTTGTGGCAGAAGCAACTGGAAAATGTCCTGAGATTGAAACACACACATATTAACATCACCCTTGTGGACGCTAATGACTTGCACTTTAAAATGCCAGAGGCTTATACTGCCAGCTAAAACAAAGAAAAAACCACATTTTTAGTCTCCGAAGACTTTAGATCTTTCCAAACTCTGAGGGCAAATTCAGCCATAATGTATTTTTGCAGTAGAGCAGGGCAGCTCATGCATGCCACTGGGGGAATCATTGCCTGGAGTTGCTGTAGGCAGTGTAGTCGGTATAGCTAAATAAAACAGCAGCTGAAAACCTCTGAGAGGTTAAACCAGTAATGAAGCATTCTATAATGGAATGCAATCAAACCTAAACAGTCTGAAGGCATATCTTGCTGACACTCACAGCCCTTGCCTTTCTCACTGAAATGTATTTAAGGAAATGACCACCAAACACAAGGATTTCTACAAGAGCTTTACCATTTAAATTGACACATAATTAGAAAAAAAAATTTAAATCTTTTGATGAAGCAGCAACGTCCTACTTAGACGCTTCAAGATGAGGAGTTCCTTGAAGAGCTTACTACTAATGGCAGATTGGAAACTTCCTGAAACTGTAAATGTTTAAAGAGCTCTACTCAAAGAAATGGAAAGGTAACAGGAAAGGAAGAAAAACAGATGCTGACAATAAGGAGAAGGCTAGAAAAAGGCTTGAAAGCAAATATTTGGAATAAAAAGTAAAAAAACCAAGTTGGCTTGTCTGGGAAAATATCTGTAGGATAGGAAAAATACAGAAGCCAAATTCATCTCCAGTAGAAATCTAATGATGACCCAAGCCCAAGAAACTTTAAATGGACTGGGAATAAATTAAAAAGAATTTATTTAATTCTTTTTGATACTCTTTAATATGTAAAAGAAAAGAATTCCAAGTTTTATTTGCATCTGTTAGAAATGTGAGCCACATGCACTTTCTTCTTCACAGATTCCATGGATGGCTAAACAAGGAGCAGGGTAAGATTTTTGTGCTATATGGATTGCATTTAACCTGAATAACTGAGAAAGTAATTTATACTTTGCCTAACTGAAAATACATCTTCTGCTTAAGGATAAAAAATTCAAAGTAATGTTACATTGCTTCCTTGGTGACCTACTGCTACCTCCAAAAATTAAACAAAACATCTCCTTTTAAAATTTTTATAAAAATTCAAAGAATTTTTAAAAGAATTCAAGTAAAAGGTTTTCTTTTCTTTTCAAATTACATTTAAAATAATTGTTATAATTAATCTGAAAAGAGAATGCTTTGTTAAAGTCGAGGGAAAAAGAATCGTAAAAGAGGTGAAAATGCAAAAAGATATAGAGGAAAAACTTCGTATGGTCATCCATGTATCAAATATTTGTGACAGACTTTGGTGTTGGTGAAGAAAATATATTTGCTCAATGAACTTTTGGGTCCGCACTCCACAATTGTTTAAGTACAACTCTCTCCTCACATACTCCTCAGTAAATATATGCCTTAAGTACATTTAGGCCAACAGCTGGCATTGTCAAGTGAGTTGTTAAAAAGATAAGTGTGAAATTGTGAAGTTTACAGACAAAAATCAAAACTAAAACAAAACCCAGACAAAAGCAATTAAATTCCTCCCAAAACTGAGGAAATAAAAGCAACACATACACAAAACTGAAAACCAGAAGAAAACAGTAAAATTCTGAAGGCTAAGATTGGGAAAAAATGTAAGAAATTAACTTGCCAAGACCCTCTGTGTAAGAGACACCCAACTTTCTTCTTTTGATCTATCTCGTGAATAGCCAAACTCTTCCTACTGGAGTCCTAATGCATTCCAGTTAATTCACTGTGCATCTTTTAAATTCAGATTTTTATGTAAAAGTGTTGGAAGTGGGTTTATAGTGGTTAAGATTCCATTTGTTCTTGTAAAAATCTTTTCTAAAGTTTGAGTTTGAATTTTGTCGTGTTCAAATAACCTTTACTAAAAACTCTGGGAAGATGGAGAGATAAGATAATTAGAGTTACATGTAAATGAACCTACTTGGAAGTGTGTGTGTTTAAGCTAAGAATAAGCAAATTATAGAAGATTCAAACAACCTGGTCAGAAAAAATAAGCAGTAGTAGTGAACTGGAGCAAGTGAAGCAATTTAATACAATTGTTATTAAGCTTATCCATAAGTCCTGGCATATCCTAAAATGCTATTGGTGAAGTCCTTACATTGAAGTTCCACAAGAGCTAGAAACACACCTTTGGACTGTACAGATTTCTCTGTATGTTTACCTTTCTTTTTGGGAATGCAGAATGTAAATTTAAAGCATTGTATGTATCACTGACTAAATCTTTGTGAACCCTAACTTATTCTGTATCAAGCATGTTTTCACTTCAGTTTAATTTTTATATACTTCAAAAAACTCTTTCACTACAATAAACGTTTAAACTTGTTGAAAAATTACATCAAGCTTACCTCCAGAACTGCATTCAATACTGAAGGAAGCTAAGTAGGACTATTACTGAAGATCATACTGGGTAGCCAGGGAATATCTAATACAGGAACCTAGGGTATGGAGAGCTAACAGTGATCACCAGGATCCTTCTCCTAGGTTCCACTTCCACTCCCTAGCTAAGAGTCAGGAAAATATGCTACTTGGTTGACTTCAGTTAGAGCACTGTAAAGCAGGGGAACCTGACAGCAGCATTAGAACCAATTTAGCTGTACTCTACTAAATCTTTCACATAAATAAGGACTAATAACTCACTAGATCACATTTTAAACACTGAAAGGATAAAACAGCATCAATGCTAAAACAAGACAGGCACCATCAGTCTCTCAGCTTCCCATTTCTGCACAGGCCCACTCCTTGTGATCACCTTATGCTGGCACAAACAGAGGACAGACACAAGGATGACCAAACGACTGCAGTACCTCTTCTGTGCAGACAGGCTGAGAGAGTTGGGGTTGTTCAGCCTGTGGAAGAAAAGGCTCCAGGGAGACCCTATAAAAGCCTACCAGTTCCTACAAGGGGCCTACAAGAGAGGTGAAGAGGGAATTTTGAGAAGCGCATGTAGTGACAAGACAAGGGGCTTTAAACCAACAGAGAGTAGGTTTAGATTAGACGTTAGGAAGAAATTCTTGACTGTGAGGCACTGGAACAGGTTGCCCAGAGAAGTTGTGGATGCCCCATCCTTGGAAGTGTTCAAGGCTGGCTTGGACAGGGCTTTGAACAACTTGGTCTAGTGGATGGGGAGTTGGGTCATGATGATTTTTGAGGTCCCTTCCAACACAAACTATTCTATGATTTGTGTGATTGTGCATTGTAAAGGGCCAGGGAGATGATGTGGGTTAAAACTAATCCAGACTGATACATCCATGTGGTTCATCAAGAGATTCTATAAACACTTGTTGCCAGCAAAAAAGGATGGCGCGGGTGAGGACTAAGAGGCCTTAACGAGGTTGAAGGAAATATTTTTAGTATATCCTTCTTGCTCCTTATATCAGAATGTTTCTCAGCTCCTGCTGACAGATCGATTTCCCCATAGACATCAGACCGTGTTCACACAACAACCTCACACTTTGACACATAATCCACTGCTTCAAAGAGAGCAACTACGTTGCACTGTATAAAGATCAGGTTAAGCTTATTTACTTGAACAATCAAAATTCTTTCAAACTTTTATGTATTGCCCTAGTGCTGCCCTGACCCACACAAAGGACATTCACAGGCAGGCCCCATGCAGGTAATGATGCATCTCCAGGGAGCTTCCCTTTCCAATAAAGTCCTCTTGAGCACTGACCACTCATTCTAACACACCTGAACTGACACGTCCTGAAATAATTTGGTTATTGTTCATCTGTACCAGCTGACAACTTGATCCAAATAATTTTGTGTAAGTGAACCATTTCCATCACTTCCTGCTCCATGACTTTTCCCACTAATTCAAATAGTGACTTTTATTTAAGGTTTTAAGTAAAATACTAAGCTAAGAACTATCTCCATATAACCTCAGTAGATTATCATTTATTTTGCTAACTATTCCTAGCAAATACAGTTTGTGTGTTAGTAGTAAACCCATTCTGAATTTACCATTGTTGAAGAGCAATAACTTTTTAATTGGTGTCACTAAGTCAAATGCTTTCTAAAAGTGTGCCAGCACAGCTGTTACCTGTATCAACCAGACTTGTAGTCCTTCAGAACAATAACAATCTCATTTGACAAGACCTAATTTTTATAAAATCATGTTGGTTAACATGATTTAAATGCTGAGTTGCATTCTCAGCATTTAAATCTCCGTTGAAGTCCATTATTAGTTGACTTGTTACTTTCTTGAGGCTCTGTGCCTAAATAGCTGTCTTACATGACATTTCCCAAACCCTGCTGTAGCAGATGATACTCCCGATTCTCTGGAATTTCCCAGATTTTCATTCAAAATTAACACCTTGGTACAGACAGTTTGTTAAGAATCTCTTGGGATGACCTGTTCCAACCTGCTTACATAAAAATCATAGAAATCAGACAATGGTTAGGGTTGGAAGGGACCTTAAAGACCACCTGCTTCCAATCCCCCTGCTGTGGATAGGGACATCTTCCACTAGATCAGGTTTCTCAGGGCCCCATCCAACCCATCCTTGAACACTTTCAAGTATGGGGCATCCACCTTATCTCTGTGCAACCTGTCCTAGTGCCTTACTACCCTTACAGTAAAGAATTTCTCCCTAACATCTATGTCTTCCTTGCTTCTTGTTTGCAAACGTTGACTACAGAGTACCTGCATAACAACAGGGCACTATATGAGTATGGGGGCATCAAAAAATTCGGAATATCTGAAGATTACAGAGTGCCTAAGCTTCAAACAGGACTCCAAACAACATAGTGTGATTTTCACTGACGCTACAAGCCTAGCACAGTGCATGTTGGAGAGACAACTGGTCTCCTGGACGGAAGAGAAGTTTTCCAGGCATCAGAAGCTCCTTTTTATAAAGCAGAAGAGAAGAAAGAATCCTTCAATCTCAGTTTGCCCTGCAAGTTTCTAAACCTACCCATGCCATTTAAGAACTGGGGGTTTTCGGTGCGTTGGTTTTTTTTCCCTTGCTAACATTTATTCAGCTCAAATATAACAAATATGCAGGAAGAAACTCTGATTGTGAAAGATGCAATATGCTCTTCCTTCTGAAAATAAGCAGCTCTTACTGGTACTTTCCAAAGAGCAGCAACAATCAAGAAATAAAGTGAATGGGGACAAAGCTGTTCTTTAAATTTCATTTTAAGCCAATATTCACGGTACAAAATCAGACTTAGTGGAGCACGAAATTCTTGTCCGAGTCACTGATTTAGGAAAATAATCAAAAAGTGTTTCATGGCTTCATCAGAACATATATTTTCCAATAATAAGCAGAGGATTTTGCAGGGTGAATCTACGTTTGAAATATTTCTTTCTGCACTGCCAAAAATACCATCTCTTTTGCACGTTTGTCATAAATGCCTTTAAAACATGATTTTACAGAAATACACAAATACCTTTATGCCACAAAGTCATATATTTAAAATAATTAATTAGACAAATTAGGTAAAACTGATTTTTTCATAGGAGATTTGTTTAAAATGTAAATAACTTCTTCTTCCTTCACAGAGATCGTTTGTACTGCACCTTGGAGAGCCCAATATATTCGACTGCTATTTTATCTTAATTTATCCCGACAGTATCCTCCCCAAGGGAAATATTTGAACTTTCCAGCTTTCACACATTGCAGCAAAGGGAAAACATCAGCAACACAACTCACGCTGCTGAAACAGGTTACTCTCTCCAGTTAAATGATACCCATTCCAGTCATCCTAACTGAAGTTTATGAAAAGAAGAAGTTTGATAGTTTGCAGTATTTAATGATAAATGTTTATTTTGAGCACTATAAAAGCTAATTAGTTGGAAAAATATAAAGTACTCACAAAGCACAAAGGAATTGAAGCTGTTTGTTTAGCAAATTTGGAATTCACCCTTGAATTTGACTTTCATTAATTGGAATTTTATTTCAGTTGAGCTGACATTTTGTCCCCAGCTCACTGGCTGCATACAAATGTCTAGCTAGAAAGCTGCTTCACTACAAATGTGCACTTCTTGAAGGAAAAAACCCACTATATTTTGTTTTTATGATACAACATGAAAAAAGTATAAAACTCATTCAATGGCCTAAAGCAACATGGAAAAGACCACCACTGAATACTGTTTATGGTAAGTATATCTGTTTGGATTTTAAATTTTTTAAACTCTGGAGTGCAGAAGGAAACACTTTCAGAAAAAAAATGAAAGCCGGGGAAACAAAATAAATTTTCTACACAACTAACTGACACTTGAGTTCAAAGTTTAGTTTTGTAAGATGGTCAGTATTTGCACTGAAAAAAAAAAAGGTTAAAAATAATTTTTTGTACCCCACATTCACAACTGGAAATATTACACCTCAGTTAGAGCACAGCCATACAAATATTTGATTTGGCATTTGACTTAACCAGTGGGGCAGAAATGTCCAGCAGGGATGATGGAAAAATTAGCAAGATAACAAAAAATCTCTCAAAGCAGATGAGCTGCCAAAAAAATTAAAAACTTTTTCCAGCAGTGACTGCTCTGTTTTAAGAGATTCTTGGTCTCTGCCCTTCAAAATGCTTGTTTACACATCTCTGGATATTTCTGTCTTCCTGGTCACTCAGGGTTGTGGACCTACAACACAAGGGAAGAGAAATAAACAGATAAATGGAAGTTTTCATCACAATGAAAGCTAATCTGATTATTGTTCATAAAGAGAACAATCCACGTACCATTTTAGACCTCATATTTGAAGGATCTGAACGAAACGAAATTGTTACTCGGGTAAATGATCCATACAAATATGCAACATGCTGTATCTGTCCCTGGTGTGTGTGCCAGTGAGGCAACGTGTGAGATACACACATACTGTATGTGATTTAACATTTCTTGTAATGTTAGTGGATCAGGTTTTGCAGAGCATAAGTGGCCTTCGGATTAACCCTTCTACATCCCATATGATTAGCTGCCCAATTCCTAAACTATATTCAGTAACTATTAAGATAAATCAGAACATTTGTGAGAAAACCTTAAATACTTAAAACTAAAGCAGATGTCTATAGAGTTTAGATGCTCCTTGCTTCATCTGTCTTATATCCAGAATAATTAATTTTTTGCATTATTTGGGATAGGAGGAAATTTGACAGAGACTCGGCCAGTGTGCCCAGCAATACAAAAACAGCATCAGAATTCCTATATAAAGTAAAACCTGAAAGCTTAATAATGTTTCATTATAATTTCCCAGTCCAGCTAGTAATCTGTATAATCTCCAAATCATTCCACTTCTGCTTCCAACCAAAAGTTAAAACTATGCATCAAAATCTGAAAATGTTTTATTACATACTGGAGCTACAGGCAGCTGAAATTCCGTTTTACCTTTCCTGAAAATTGTTTTACTGTTTTCTCCAACTATTTGCTCTCCAATATTTATAGCAGCCAAACCCTTGGACGTGATATTTTTTGTAGTACAGCATGCCCCGAGTTAAACACGTAAAACAAAGGCAATGACAGAAGAAGTACAGTGTGTGACACTTATGTATGTATATATAAATTCTTATTTTGTTATTATTTAAATGCAGAAGATCTAAGATACTGAAGGGCCAGTAATTGGTTACAGATTTATGACTGGTTTGCAGTTTTCAGTAACAGTACAATATGCAAATCTCTGAGCTGTATGATTCACTACAGCTCGAAGAATATACCTTCTGACAAAAGCAGCTACCTCAACTTCTCATTTTATGCAGCTTATAGAAAAATTTCAGATGTGACCCAGTTATGTCACAACCATTTTCAAACTGTGATCCTCTGAAAAGTAACTATATAAAAAAAGCACCTTCTTACTCATCAGATCTACTCCCTGTAGATAGTCAGGATAAGATCTGCTGACTTGGTTACAAAAATAAAGGCACTACTACTTATTAAAATTTCTACTAAGCTTGCAAAACTAACATAGCTGAGGAGCCAAGGGAGATAAATTCTTTTGCATTTTCAGTGGAAATAATTATTTTACAGTGCAGTACAGCTCTAAAAGAGCTCATCAAAGATTTTGAGTTGGATCAAACAAGAGCAAAGGCATAGTTTTGCCTGCAGAAACATTTTAACTAACAGATACACACAATAAGACATAAATTTAGCATTTTGTTAGGGATTAGTTCACCATCGCCCCTTGGAAAGGAATTGTTTTATACGAAAACCTTTATATTTCTTTATATAGAAATCAACAGAACTCTGAAGAAGCAATTTCCCATTCAAATTGTCTATTATTCATCTTTCTCCACTTCTCAGGTTTGCCTTCTTGCTTGTAATTTCAACAAGGCATTTGGATGTTATTCTACAAATCCTAAAACATGGCTTTGATTTTTACTCGCTATTGCTAGTTCCTGTTCCAGTTCCTTGGTTTGATTTTATCACACTGCCATACCCCGAGCACAGCAAACCAATATGCCAAACCATCAAAGTTGTGCAGTCAGGTCTCCATAAAATCTGAGACTGGTTTAAACTTAAGCAAACTCACAGCAGGGATAGAGGAACTTCTTTTGTTTGGGGGAAGAGTGGAAACAATTGACACTTGAAAGATAAACAGGCCCCAAAAGCATCTGAGCAGCAAAGTATAATCTTAAAAGTCCAGGAAAAAACCAACGGATCTTCTCACTATCTCCTTGAAAGTGAGCTGTGCTTACTTTCATCTTGTTTCTCTATGTGAACAGCAACCCCTTTTTGTCATGGTCTAATCCCAGCTGCCAACTAAGCACCATACATTTGGCAGATTGCTTTACCCCCAGCAGGACAGGGGAAGAGAATTGGAAGGGTAAATGTGAGCAAACTCATGGGCTGAGAACAATCATGGGAACTCATGGGGTTGACTGTAATGAAAAGAAAAATAACACAGAGAAATTAAACCCAAGAAAGGCCAATGATCCAAATTAAAGCAATTGCTCACCACCACCCAACCAGCCAGTGGTCCTGCAGCCAACCTTCCCCCTGGTTTTAGAGCTGAGCATGATGCCATATGGTGTGGGATGTCCCTTTGGTCAGTGGGGTTCAGCTGTGCCGGTTCTGTCCCTTCCCCAGCTCCTTCTGCAACCCCAACCTCCTTGCTGCTGGAGCAGTGTGAGGAGCAGAGAAGGCCTCGACTGTAAGTGCCACTCATCAATGCTGAATGCATCCATGTATTATTAGCATTGTTTCCTGCATAAATCCAAAACACACTCCCATAGTACTGAAAATTAACTCTGTCCCAGCCAAAACCAACACACTTTTCCATTCAGCAACCTTACCAATTATTCAGTTACTCCCACCTCAGATTTCTCCTTCCTTTCTGTCAAACTATTCTGTGTCATATTTCTCCACTTTTCCTCTGAACATGTATGCTTGTACCATCTGTACCTCACCTCTGCAGCTCTTGAGTATCTCACTTCATTTTCACCCTCTCAAAATAAAAGCTGACTAGTGCAAAAAGCTTTGTAACTTCAATCTTATTTGCAACTAGAGATTTTTCATGGAGCACCTGCTTTGCTATATGTAACACTGAAAGACACTGAAGTAATAAAAGCTGGAGGCAATTTGGGAACCTGGAAAATGTCCCAAACGAGGAAATCACATTAAGCAACTCAAGCTCTAAAAACCCCACATTAGTTTTAAAAATACCACTCTTCTTACATTTTGTTTCTTTAAATTCATCAGACATTCTCAGTTTATGATTTTAATTTATTTTTTCTTTTTTTTGCAAATGAAGCTGAAATATGCATTTTCACACGATCTGAGAATTATTAGGAATTCAACTGGAAAAACTGAGAGTTTGAAATAACAAGTGTATGAGTACTTTAAGCTGCTCCCACTTTGTCCTAGAACAAAATGAAAATGAGATATTAAATGCATACAAAAACCTCAGCAAGCATGAATTTCAACCTAGATTTTCTTTGCTGTCAGAAGAGTATCTGTATATTATCTAAATACAGAGCTATCTACATCTATATATAAATATACCAAACATCACAGAGAACCACATACATCATTATCCTTTGATCTTGAACTGGCTTGAGAGTCACCTCTTCCAGAGGTGCATGCCTGAGATTAGGCAAGAGGCTTAAGCCAACACTTTCAGTCAGGTTTAGTGAACAAGCCATAGTTAAAGGTCATGTTCCCTCAAGATATATTATGGATGCATATTCTTCAGACCAGAACCTCCTAAATAACACATTGTCTGAAATCTAAGGTTATCCTTATTCAGCCATCAAAAATAATACCAGTATTGATACTAACATTACATATATGTATCTCACCACCTCAGTTCCCTGGCCTACCTTCCTCCAGAGTCTCAGGTAAAGGCTGCAAATTATCCTCTCCATGGCAAACCTCCCTGATAGTTCACTTCTCAAGAGGAATGCAGCCACAAAGTGAGTGCTGGGAACTGTGTTCCACTATGCTCCCTCTCCCCATTGTGTAACATGTATCATACCCCACCTTGAATTAGGACCTTGGTGGGGAATGGATGTTTTACTGCACAGTGACATCTGCACAGAGCTGCCTCTAGATGAGGCCATTTTAATCTAGGGAATGGGATACAACAAGAAAAAGTATTGAGAGGTTAGGAGGATGACATCTTCCCTACACACCACAAGATGTTTTGTCCTCACCTTAAAACTTCCTGCCTTGAAACACCTAGAGAGGAGCCCCACCTTTCCAATAGAGACTTGATGGCCCTACCCATGATCCCATGAGATTTGAGCTGGGAGGTAAAGGGGCTGGGGCAGCTCCTAGCTCTCTTGGTCTCTCAGCATTCGGAGGAGAAACGGGCTGCTGTCGCTGTGGGGAAATTTCGCCACCACTGCTGGGTTCCATCTCCTGCTGCCTTCTTCTACTGTGAGTGAAGCTCCACTTGTGGGACTGGCCATTGCACTGGAACCTTATTAACACCCTGCCTCACTAGAAAAGGACCCTTCACCATCTGCTCAGGGTTTTTTGCTGCACTTTAGCCACGCACCACCTGGGTGCCTCAGGGGAAATGCCAGGATCCCCGAGCCCCTTACCCCTCCAAGGGAGCCTCTCCTGGCTGTGTTCGGGAGCCGAGCTGCCGCTGCCCAGCCCTGCCGTTCTTCTGCCACTGCTCCGGGCTTTTTGCTGCACTTTAGCCACGCACCCCCTGCCTGCCGGGACACCCTGCAGCTCCCGCCACAGCTGCCTAATTTCTGCTAGCTCTTGCTTGCTACCCTGGGTGAGCCACCCTGGCATTCCAGCCGCCGCTCCAAGGTTCCTGCTACAGCCCATTTCACCATCCAGCTCGCCCACCACTACTACCTGAGGGAAATGCTGACCTCGCGCCACAGCGCCCCCTGCAGGCGCGGGGAATCAGCGCACCCACCCTGCCCGGCCGGGAGCCACCGGCGCCCCTGCCGGCTGTGAGTGTTACTGCACCGACGGGGAAAGGGCCTAAAGAGCGGGAAAAGATTGTTTATTGGGTTTTCTGTTCTTGTTTGTTGTTGTTTCCATTGTTGTTGTTTGTTTGCCTTGTAATACATACCCATACAAGTAAAGAACTGTTATTTCTTTTCCCATATCTTTGCCTGAAAGCCCCTTAATGTCAAAGTTATAGTAATTTGGAGGGAAGGGGGTCATATTCTCCATTCCAAAGGAGGTTCCTGCATTCCTTAGCGGACATCTGCCTTTCAAACCTAGACACAGTCCTTTGCTGTATCATTTCTGGTCCTTACTGTAAACAATGTCAGTATTTTTATATTGTGTCACTAAAATGAGTTCTCAGAGGCTCTACTCCATCATCCAGGTTGGTGGGCACATACCTAAAAGTGAGCATTAGGTCTGTACTTGGGTAAAAAAACATTGCTCTTCCTCATTAAGACTGTCAGGAAAATCCACAAACACCAGAGGTTTATGTCCAAAAAGGAGACAGAGGAGTCTTGCAACTATTTGAATAAAGGGAGAGAGTCCACTGGGGCACACGCCATGACCTCAATGAACCCCTACCAGGAACGCCAATGACCTCAAGTAAGCCCAAATGACCTCAAGTAACCCCTGTGACCTCAAGCTGCCCCTGAGGTTCTGCACCCTCAGGTCTCAGGGAGGAGCAGCCCTTTAAGTCCTGAGTAGTAAGCGGACAAACCAAAATCCTCCACCCTGGCTCCATAATGGCCCAGGGAGGAGTGGGGGTGTAGGAACAATACCTCCCTATTTAACCTCTCCTGGAAGCTGGGAATACAAAAAGACTTGTAGCTGGCCCTGTATTAGACTGCAGATTTTGAAGATAAGGCAGAGAACTTCCCAGTCTTTCCTTATCACATAGCCTCCTGCTGCTATATGCCTTAACTGTGTTTCTCCACACTCCCCTTCAACCAGTCCTATCCCACAATAACACCATATTGTCCCCTCTGGGCATGGGCTGCCAAGACCCTTTCTTGGCGCCTCTTACTGACCCCTTTGGGTGTCCACGTCCTTAACTACCTCTGGGAGAANATTTAACCTCTCCTGGAAGCTGGGAATACAAAAAGACTTGTAGCTGGCCCTGTATTAGACTGCAGATTTTGAAGATAAGGCAGAGAACTTCCCAGTCTTTCCTTATCACATAGCCTCCTGCTGCTATATGCCTTAACTGTGTTTCTCCACACTCCCCTTCAACCAGTCCTATCCCACAATAACACCATATTGTCCCCTCTGGGCATGGGCTGCCAAGACCCTTTCTTGGCGCCTCTTACTGACCCCTTTGGGTGTCCACGTCCTTAACTACCTCTGGGAGAATGTGCAAACCATCTCAACATTCTCCCAAAGGACCCTTAGGAGGAGTTTTGGGATCGTCATCCCTATAGTCAAGTTTTCAACTTTCCTTTGTTGCTCACCCTGGGGGTCCTGCCGTGTTTTACTCCCCGAAGCTGTACCCACTGGTGAAATTTGCCGGGACCCCTTTCTCGACTTTCCCTCTGGGCATCCATATCCTGTGGACTCTTCCTGGACACCCCTGGTTTGCCTTTCATCTGTCTCCTGGACAGTCTCAGGAACCTAAACAATCACCCAGTACCAGCCAGTGCCGAAGGGAGCTCCGAGGGGTCATCGAAACTGGTTGAGGCACGTCTGCAGCTCCTCTTGCTGTGTGCCAGACCCAGACCATGGAAGTATCCCAGACAAGCTCCCCAGTTGTCAGGAAAATCCACAGATGCCAGAGGTTTATGTCCAAAAATGAGACAGAGGAGTCCTGCAACTTTATTTGAATAAAGGGAGAGAGCCCGCTGGGGCACACACCCATGGGCTTTTCTCTCTCGGGGTTTCAGAGGGCGCAGCCTCCTTTTATACTAAACTCCTGGCTGCACGTTGCCCTCTTCCTTTCCCCCCTGGCTGAGGTACTAGGAAGGTACAACCTTCCTGAACCGCCTACCACAAATTCCTCCCTTGAACCTACTATTTTACCCCAAAATTCAGGGCCTGTGGGCTTCAAGGGCTTGTGCAGACCCTTGTCTGTTTCAGGAGCCAGGCTGTCTGGGCTCTGCAACAAACCTGCTGCCCAAAGTTAATAGAAACATTAAGACCCATTTCAAAGACGTTAACTCCCATACCTTCACCCACCAAATTGTTTGTAACGACATTAGCTTTCCTCTCAAGACTGAACTCTGTATTCCATGAAATGCTGTAACACTGACAGAGCAAAAGACATAAGAAGTAAAATTGCAAATACTGTCTTACTAGCTGTAACTCATTCCTCAGTGAGCAGTGTTGAACATCCAGGACTTAGATAAATAACAAAAATGAGTGTACGTAACTTCTAAAACCTGAGCCTTTTGCATCTTGATGATGATACAAGTCTTTCCAAGTGACGTGTAACCGGAAATGGCTGGTCGTAGTCGATTTGATAAACAACTTGCCCCTCAGAGTAATTATTTGCAACTTACAGCAAAAATAATGACATAGTTTTTGCATGAAAATATGCATATAATTTCTAAGTATCTTAATTAATGTTTTACATCACAGCAACCAGGTTAACTTGGATGCTAAAACGAAGCACCAATTCAGGTGGCATCTTAGTAAATATATGCAAGTTCAGGCAGAGATTTACTACTGATACTCGGTTTAATAAAGTTCTTCACTCTGCCCGTCACTCCCAGGCGATGATAAGATTTCGGCGGAAAGGCTGATAGCGACCAGCAGCTTTCCCAGCTCAGCTCTTCACGGCTTCCCACCGTGAAGAGGGCCCATCGGCGAGGGCAAGACGCGGTTTATTCCCATTCATGGGATGGAACCGGCTGAGGGACTTTTTTTTTTCCTTTCCTTTTTTCGGCGCGCGTGCGCGCCACCCGCCACGCTTTCGGTGGGGTCTGGAACACCTCAGGGGCAGCGACGAAGCGGCGGCCACCGCCGGGCTGCGGGTGGGCAGACCGGGAGAGCCAGGCAGGCAGGGCCAGCACCTCCCGCGGAACAGCACAGGAGAACTCCCGGGAATGCCCGCTGCGGAAGCCAGCGCTNCCCGGTATTGCCCCCGGCGAAAGCCAGCCCTCCCCGCCGCTTCCTCCCCCTCACCCGCCGCCCGCCCGCCTTCCGCCGGGGCCGCTCCCGGTTGGCTGCCGGGCGGCCCAATCCGGGCCTGCGTGGAACGGCCCATCGGCCGTACAGGGTGGAATTAGGAGCGCGCTGGCGCCTGAGCGGGCCTGTTCCGAGGCCGGACCCAGCGGCTCCCCCCTGCGAGGAATGGTTCGTCCCCGTCACATGGGGCCGGCGGCGGCGCGGCGCCGGCGCGGGGCTCACGTGCTGCGGGCGGTCATGGCCGCGCTGCTGAGCTCCGCCGGGCGCCTCCGGGCG
>VZRQ01008244.1:517410-666415 GCA_013397975.1 Machaerirhynchus nigripectus
AGCACAGGTCAAAGGCCGCACGGGAGCCCCGCTGCCCTCAGGCTGGGCGGCCTGGGCTGCCCGCGCCTTCCGCCACGCTGGGCTCAGACCAGAGCAGAGCCCTGATTTCCGGGGGATATAGCTGTGGGGGGACACGCCGTGTGGAGGGGGCGTTGAGGAGGAGGGGGAGACAAGGGGAGATAAGCAGTGATGGAGTGGAGGTACTTTTCCTGGAAGCGTTCAAGAAACGACTGGACGGGGGACTTGGTGTTCTGGTTATAGCTGACAAGGTGGTGATCGGTCACAGGGTCGGCCTCCATGATCTTGGAGGTCTTTTGCAACCTAAATGAGTCCGTAATTCTGTAACTGACTCTGGCTACTTGCACAGTTGCAATCTGGGCTTCCTCTTCATGCCCTCAGACTCTGCTGTGTCTCTTGTCAAGAGGAACGTCTTGATTTCTTTGCCATGGTACTCTCTGCCTTCCATCACGCAGGTAGGGTGGAAAGCTCACCCTGTCCTACCCACCTGTGTGCATCCCGGCTGCAGTTTTGAGCACACTTAGGTGTGGTTGGTGCCCTGAAGCAAGCTTAGAGACGCAAACCTTCATTAACGCAACTACAAACACATACAGATTCATGAGCTGACCTAAGGGCTTAGTGCTACCCAAGGGAGAAAGTTTTTCTGTCTCTTGTGTCATATTTTATCTCTGGTGCTTCCTCTAAGTCAATGTAACATAATTTCTGGTAGAAAACCACAACAGTTTTCTGGCATTCTAAATAGACGAATATGTTCAGCAGAGGACTTGGTGAGTTCCAGAGCTTGTTCAGAAGAAGGGATGGAAAAAGACAAGAATCAAAAATGGAGAACTCCTAGAGGGAAGTCTCACTGTCAAAATAAGGACATTGTTGCAAATTTCTCTACCTTTAGTGCTTATTAGTGTTACTTTTGGGCTGTTTTATTAGTAGCCTGGCCAAAATCTTACCAAAAAAAAAAATACAATTTTCTATGGGCTTTAATCATTGAAGATGCCAGCAAATGCTAAAGTGAGTGTGAAGGATGTAGTAGACTAGTTTGGGAAGGACCAGGAACCAGGAAAATCTGATTTATGGTTGGCAACAGAACCACACATCTAGTTAGCTACAAAAATATACAAAATGAATAAACCTTTCTTCTTTCTGGTAACTAATTTTTGTTTTACTCAGCTGGAAGCTGAATTCCTAAATTAATTTTTTGCGGGAAATAATATTTGCCAAAATTCATGTGTGACTTGGTGAAGGACTAACTGCATTTTTGCCCCTAGAACTCAATTGCTAGAAAGAACTTTAGAAGTGCCTTATGTGATGATAGTTTGGTTCTTACGGCTGGGGTTTGGTTTTATGGTTGTTTTCCTCCCAGTACTTTTTTTCTTACACAAAATTATACTTAATTTCAGGTGTAAATTGGTTCATATGCAGGATAGTTTAGTGATCATGCTGAAAACTCTTTTGACCTGTCCAGTAATTTCATTCCTAAGATAAGTTTTCATTTAAAATCTCCCTGTCACACTACTGTATGTATTTAAGCATCCTTGTACACAAGTGATGATCTAGAGCCAAAGTGTAAAGGAAATATAATGCTTACAAACTGAAATTTCATCTATTAAGCATATGATCTAATTTAATTTTTTTCCTTAAGTAACTATTTATTGCCTTTTTTTTTTTTTTTACTTAAGCCTTAATTTCTGAAACTGGATCTCCTTTGAAGAACTGGACTGGCATATGGACAACATTTGGGCTTGCTATACTTGAGACCTGAACAGCTATACTTGCTGTTCAGGTCTCAAGATTATTTTGAGAATGAAATACAGTCTACTTGGAATAGTAGGGAAAGACACACCCAGTTACAAGATTAAATAAATAAATAGGAACAATCTAGCATTTTGCAAGAAAATTGTGTAAATAACTATATGTTTACATGTGCTTGGTATAGTCACTTTAGCACTGAATATGATAAAGTCAGTTAAGAGGCGAGTCTGTGAGTATCATTACAATAATGGTTACAGAAAAGTTGCAAATGTGAGAGATAAGAAAGAGCAAGCATCACATTCAAGCTGAGGTTTTATCAAAGCATCGTTATTGCTTTGATTTTTAATCTAAACTACTTCAAAAAATGAGTTAGGATAGTAGATGCATATCCTAATGTTTGAGAAGCGTTTCATAGCAGGTCAGATTTAAGACAAATTTACTCTTTCATTTGACCACCTCTACTATGAAATGTGAAATACGTTGAGCTACATGTTGTCGCTCTCCTGCCATGCAATTTTATTAAAGATAAACTATCATAGACCAATACAACAAACTTCAGATCTACAACAGCAAAGTTCAGCAGTGCGCTAACTTACGTGGTACAAATTATTTACTGGGACTATGTTCACTGGAGCTTCACTAAGGGAAAACATGCCTGAATTATCTGTTAGTATCTGCCTGTCAAGGCTTTAAAAAGCCTCTCCATTAATAAGTGTTTAGAGTAGATTTTTGAGTTAACATCAGGATGCTTTAGGGGGCCTTTATTCTACATACTATAGGTGATGATGTTATGGTTTGATGTTACAACTTTCTGCTGTGGGAAAATTAGTGCTCAGAAAAAGGATGTTGTCTCCATTCTTCCCACACTGTCCACCCTCCTGTTGCTCTGTGGTCAATTTGTCTGGCTCTAAATCAGGGAAGGAGAACAGTTAAGCTCCTGAAGCATATAGATCATGGAAGTATAGCTGACGAGGAAAATTAAGAATTATCAATGCAATAACAAAGAGAAATCAAGCCAGCAAACATGGTCCAGTGTAGGCTCCTCACTCTACAGGCTCAAAGGTCCTGCCAGGACCCTGCACCTTCATGAGCTTGTCTCTGTTTTCAAAACTCTATTCAGCATAAATCCAAAAGACAGCCCCACCTTTGCTACTTTGAAGGAAATTAACCCAGGCACAGAAGATGCTATGTCCTTATTACAACTTGTGCTTGTGAGGACTCTTGCCTTTTGATCCATTGTGATGTGTTTCAAGTATGTTGGTAAGATGGGAGAGTGAATATCCTTTTAAGAAAGGTTTCACATTGGTGGGGGGATGGATTTGATTAAGTCGTAAAATAAAACCCCAGACAATTCATGGCTTAGTGAATGGTGCATTTTAATTTTTTTTTAAGATTAGCTGCAAACAAGTTCTTTTTGGCTATTCACTATCATACTCAGCAGTCCATTACTGGTGGACAAAAATGTAGGACTGAATGCATAATAAAAGCATAGAACTGAATGCTTAATTACATTACCACAATGATAGAAGGAAGGGTCTTCAAATGGAGGAGACATAGAGTAGACTTGCTTTTCATAATACTTCGTTGTAATAAAGTTGCACAAGTTTCACTGTTGTTGTAGTTGTTCTATGTGTTTTACTGATGGATATAAAATGCCAACATACTTCCCAAGAAATCACATAATCATAGAGGTGTTAAGGTTGGAAAAGACCTCTATGATTATTGAGTCCAACTGTTAACTGACACTTCCTTCTTCACCATTAAACCATGTCCCCAGGTGCCACATCTACCTGTCTTTTGAACACTTCCAGGGAAGGTGACCGCCACTTCCCAGGGCAGCCTGTTCCAATGTGACACCTTTTTCAGTGAAGAGTTTTTTCCTAAGATCCTAAGTGTAGTACAAAGGAAAGGTTTTCTGTTTTCCTTCTTGTGAATCATGGAGGCAAAATTTTTTAGATATTCTTCAGGAACCGTGAGCTTTCTCAGTCTACATGAAAAGACATTAATTTCTCTTGTAAGATCCTGCTGTATCTCACTGAAACAACTATACAGTGGCCTGAACATTTTGGCTTTTTGTATAGCTAGCTGATCAAGGCTAACAGTAAAAATACTGTTTTAACAGTCGTGTGAATTGTGCTGGGATTCTCAGGTGGTATATTTAGTCTTATGTTCACTAAATTTAATGTTAGATCTGGAGTGCTTTTATGTACACTAATGAATTCTAACTCACTTAAGTTTACCATTATTCTACTTCGAACATGGCTTTATTTTGAGAACTATTTCATGCAGTTTTTTGCCTGTTTAGTTTAGAAAGAACAAAATATTCAGTACTTTTTGTAGAAAAGGCACAGCAGCTACCTTATTGTGGCTCTAATAAAGGGAGGCAGATATCCGTATTTATAATTAAATGTGGTTATCTCCATATACTTATGCAAATATATAACTAATATACAAATAAATACATCATATAGATGAATATATAAATATAATTATTTTTTGAATATTTGGAATTGGTCAAGTATTACAGAAAGTAAACTTTCTGCTACAAGGGAAAACATGAACATCACCTACTTTTTGAGTTCTGGGAAAGATGGGACATTTTTACTCAGGCTGGTGTGTAAGATATGTTCCTATAGGAAATTAAAGGCACTGCCTTTAGTCTGCTCTAGCAATGTGGAAGACATAAGTATGTGGGTATAGCACTGTGATTCTCACTTAAACCCTTGTAAAGAGAAGAATTTTACTGATTGACTTGGTAGAAACTTCTCATGCACACTTCATCTCTGCATCAGTTTTTCTGTGAGTTTATCATCAACTACTTTCCCAATGTTGTAAGCTAAACTGGAGGTGGAGTTACCACTTGTTTTGGGATTACAAATGCACAGTTAACCTTTCCTGTGTAGGCGAGGTCTGCAGCTGTAGAGACAAAGCTGAAAAAGCTGTAAGGGTTCCAGTTTCTGAAGGCTACTTCTAATCTTGTGATTGTGGGAGTTGCAGAGAGATCACTTCATAGGGCTCAGTGTATCCTTTTGAGCTTCTCGCAGTTCTGAAGCATAGTAGAGAGAAAATACACATTTTGGGGAAGAACCAGATTGCGCATTCAAACAGATCTGAAATTTACTGTGCAGCTTTACGTGCTTGCAAATAAACTGTTACACATAGAGAAAATCTTAAAATGCCATCTGAAGGTAATTGACGAAAGTGAATACTTGTAACTCATTGCAGCTCTTGGGGAAGTATGTGTTTTATAGTATGCTACTATATGTAGCATAGCATTTAAGTCTGAAAAAAGTTAATGAAAATAATTGAGAAAATATGATTACATCATAAGACTATGTAATCTAACATCTAGAACTGAGGCAGGATCAGAAATAATCAAGGCCATGCATGATAGGTTCCCCCCCCGCTCCTAATCTTACTTTATAAGCTTCCAAATGAGAAAGCTTGACTGAAGTATCCTGTTCAAGTATTTAGTTACAATTACTATTACAACCATTAGTATTGGTTGTGTGATGCCTGATGGATTAGGTTCAGTTGCTTCTCTGTTTGGAGAGTGGGATGGGATAGATGAGTCCTTTGAGTCTTTTATACTTGTCTTTTTCCCTGAATAAACACACCATGACTCAGAGATCATTATGTGTATTTTAGCTATGTTCCTTTTTTTAGGAGTTGATAATTCGAAGTTTTTTTGCTGTGTGACATTTCATGCTTAGCAGTGCCTCATTTTCAGTACTTTCTCAGCTGCACTGTTATCTAGCCTGTTGTACCCCCTCTTAAGTTTCTGCATTTGTGTTTTGTCCAAAACATACAACTTCTTGTGGACTGTATTGAAGCTATTATTGCACGTGGATTGTACCAATCATTTCCTAGTTGGCTCACAAGTTAGCTTCACTTAGACTCCCCCACAATATTCCCAGTTCCGCAACAAACAACATTTTAATTTTGTATATATATGTAAAATTTTTGTTTGCACAACTACTGCACCCATATTTTGTAAATAGAAGTACATTGTATGTCCTTGTTTTGCTTATGAGGTTGTCAGGCAAAGTGGTGCCAAAAGCCTGTACATCAGTCTGTATTTTTTTATTATGCTTCAGTTTTTCCCACAACTTCCACGAATTTTTCAAAGTAATTCCAAAGGACTGGAGTTTGAGTAAAATCCATTAATTTCTCTTTAATATATCTTAATGTTTTCGGAAATTATTTGAGTCATTCTTCTGTATTCTCACCTACACCCCATCTCCTTGTTAAAATTAGTAGTAATAGTTAGAATTTACAGAGGATGGTTGCAATTAGCATTTCTTGAAAGCCAAACAGAGTATGAGCTGTAATTTTTTCCCTGTGAAGAGGTAATTTCTAAAATCATCTTTATTAAATTTAGAAACCTTTTTTGCTGCCTTTTTAGGTCACTTCCTGTCTGAAATGGTTAATGTGGCCTTCTTGATTTTTATCCTTGCTTTTTTTTCTATTCTCCTTAGTTGTGTGTTGTTTTTCAGCTTCTGAAAATTAAGGATTCCTGATGCATGGATAACTGCCTCATTTTGTTAGCTTCTTTTTGTGTTTCATTGGGAGGTTGTGCCATTAGTGTAAACTTTCACTATGTTTTTTACTGTGTTCTCCTGTCCTTTGCCTGGTTGCCTGAAATCAAGCTTAATGCTGTGTCCCTTCATTTGTTAATGAATGTTAATGTTTGTATCTTTTTTGGAAGCTAACTTTCGGGTCTGCTCAATCTTTCATCTTAGAGAATAGTGAGCTCCTGGGGTTTTTTTGGTCTTTTTGGGTTTTTTTAAGTTTTGAGTTTTTTGTTGATTTGTAGTGCTGTGTACCAGATTCAAGACAGTACATGCTGCAGCTTCACCCTTTTGAAGTCACAGTTGTTTTTAACAAATTCTTATTATGGGATTGGCTTAACAGTACACAGCACCTTAAATAGAACTAAAAGTGTAATTGATTCAAATGCTGAAGGCCTACATATGATGAGGTACACCTGAGTCTTACACAAAACATATTTCAGATTGATGATCGTTTAGGTCGATGCCAGTGAAAGTCTGAGTTCCTCAGGTTGTTCTATAATCTCATACTGTTTTCACCTGTCTGTCTCAAACTGAAACTCAGATTCCCATATTGCCATTCCTTGAACTGTCTTTAATCAGTATAAATTAACAGAAGCACCAGTACCATATTTGGTAATATTGGGGGGGTGTAAATAGAAATGCCCAATTCTGCTCACCTTTCAGAAGGTGAAGTTACTGTATAAAAATAACACTTTTATATAAGTGTATAGTGTTTTACAGTGTGCAGCTGTGGCAATTGATATGCTGTAATATTCTACACTTAATGTTATAAATAGCATCATGCTAAATGCTAAGCAGGAGAGTTTAGTAGCAAATGAAACTTCAGAGTCTTCTCATGCTGTTAACCAGCTTATATGGAGCATGCACATACTGTTTTTATCTTTACACTTCATCTGATGGAGCTGGGCAAGTACTTCAAAGTATTTGTGACTTCTGACATGGGGAATCTTACAAGGATGGCTTTCTTAAAACAGTGCAGGACTTAAGAACTGTAGATACCAATTTGTTTATAGTTAGAAGTATGCTGTATGTCATAAGATACTGCTCAGTAATGTGAAAAATACTATAAAACAGTACCAGGTTTTTATAGGGAAAGGAATTTCAATTTTAATCTGAAGCACAAGAGTTTTGTCCACTTAGGCTTTGATTGTCGGTGGAAATCAAGTATAAATTTCTGTGTTACAAAGACAGCCCTGTGTTGCAGCTTCCAGAGCATTTTTGTGACCTTTGTGGAAGTATTCTGAAAAACTTTCAAGTAGCTGTTCTAATGGGTATATAAAAGCAGATGATACCATTTTCTTTTTTTAATGAATATCTTTATTAAAAAAAACTTGCAATCATTACAATTTCATTCTTCTAGCTATCCACTGGCTAGCTCGAAGTTGAGTATTGCTGTTTATGTGTTATTAAGGAGTTATTTAAGTTCTAGGCATCTTACTTGTTTGTTAAACTCTGGAGGAGTTAAAATTCAGTATCTTACTGTTATTCTTACCCTGTGCTACTGAATTTCATGCTAATGAGTCTAATGACATCTGTTTTCCAAAAGCACCCTGTTTCTGGTTATAGGAGGCAATAGAAGGAGAAGAGGAAAAGGAGGGAAAGATCGGGGAAAATGACACACTTGGGAATACTTCTAGTGAGAGACAGCATTACTAGTAGCAACAAAAAAGTTTGATGTTAATCTGACAAGCTGCTTACCATGAAAAGTAGTGTTTCAGAGAATTTTTCCTTTGTTTTTTTTTTTTTTTTTGTTTGTTCTTATTTCTAGTTTCTCTGATTTTAGGTACCTTTTCTTTCTCCATTTCTTCTTTTTTCTGGTTAATTCTAATGGGTTGTGGACATCGTGAGCTGTTTCCACTCTAACCTGATGGAACAGTAACTTTACCATTTTGTAGAAGTGGATGAATTGGTATTGTGCTAGGTTAGTGAGTGAAATAAACTCACAGAGGGATCTAAATAAAACAAGTGAAATAAACTCACAGTGGGATCTGAATAAAATGAGAGCTAGCCCAAAGGGATCGGTGGGAACTTGTATCTAGCAGGAAGTGGAACTGAGACTGGAGGAGGGGATCTGTCCTTTTTTGTCAATCTTTCTTCCCTTCAAATCTTGCTTCCTTATCTTTTCCCTAGTGAAATACTATGCAGATTATTTGCTGGGCTCTGGAATATTCTTTAGGAGGAAACTTTTAAGAGATAGGGCAATGTAAAAAATGTGTTCTTGAAAAAGGTAATGCCAAATAGTAGTGATGTTCTTCATTATCAAAGGATTTTTTAAAAATACTTTTAAAAATCAAATATCATCTATTAAACTGTTGTCATGGCTCCATTAGGAAAGAGATTTCTGCTTCAGGCTGCTTCTAGAATTTATGGCCTGCTGAGTTACCAAATCAAGATTTCAAACAGCAAGGAAAAAGTTGATCTTTTAGCTACTTTCTGCTCACAGGAGGCAACCACATGGTAAACCATCAGTCTGGTTTTTGTACTCCAGTGATGATTTCTCTGCCATTTAGCAGCTTGCTGCCAGTGCTTCTGAAACACGGAATTACCACCAGCAGACTTTTCTCCTCCACTGGACTTACCCTCCTCGGGCCTTAAACTACCACTGTTTGGTGAGAAACCAGCCAGCAGATAGACCTGTGAGAAAGCTTCAGGGGCAGGAAATTGTTTTGTAGAGAATGTCAGCACTCCTGGCTTTTAGGCTGCCATTTCACAAAATGTGGAGCCTTTACTGTGTAGGACTCCTGGAGCACCTGTAACAGCAGGGAGTACAAACTAGGGTTTTGGGGGTTTTTTTAAACTAGTCTAGAAAGCTTACAATAATTCAGCTGAAGAGCTGTCTGAAGAGCCAGAGATGAGGGAGGGTAATTTCAGAAGTTGCTGCATCTTGTTTTTGCCACCCAGCAAGTATTACTTTTTTATATAGGATTCTGGAGGAGGATAGTCTGGTTTATTTTATGGAGTTGTAAGCACAATTGAGAACAGACTTCCTAAAATGTTTGTGTGTAATGATAATTTCACCTGCACCGGCTGTTCATAACCTTGCTGTGGCACATATACCATTTTCTTATTCTCATGTATATCAACTTGTTCTTTAAAAAAAAAAAAGGCAAGCTTTTTTTTTTATTGCTTTGCTGGAAATAAGAACACTTTCTCATTATGCTTCTTGTCTTTTTTTTTTTTTTTGAGAAAATAAATATTTAAACAAACCTGCTGTTGATGTTTGGTTTACATGGCAGAATGGAGGGATACTTCATGCTGGTTGTTGTAAATTCTGCAAAATGTGGAATGATCCTGTTGGTTGTAGAGCCATTGTTGTCAAACACACTGACCTCTGCTTTAGTTCTTGTGCATTTTAATTGACAAGGAAGGTATGATTTACTGCCTTGATTGACTGTGTTCTGGAAGGTCTGTCTGTGACTGTTCTTGAGATTTTTCAAAACCTTGTGAGAGCTTTAGTGAGTAGCTGTAATGGGGCAATAGACTTTATAGCACTTGGATGACTTAAAAATTTTTATTTTTGTGGGAGTAGTATTAGAACCATTTAATTCATGGGGTGAAACTAACTGTAAATCTCAGAAACGTATCACTGTGAGAAACTGTATGACTGACTTCTTAAGTAGAAAAACACTGAAACGAATCACTTTGTTTGTAGATGTCTAAATGGAATGTTTTTGAGACTGTTCATCAGCAAGAAGTGCATTATCTTTTTGACATTATGTGACTAGTCTAGATCCAGAATGACTCACAGAATTGTAATCTTTAATTTTTTTTGTTTGTTTCTGTTCAAGCAGAAACATTATGAACCAAATAAGGTTCCTTACACTTGCACCTCAAGAGGAAGGAAGTGTTAAAGAAGAACCAGTTTCAGAAGTTCGAACCAGACCGACCTGGCAGTTTGACTGGGCATTAAATAAAGTGGATAACTCTGTCAGAAAAACTGGCCGCGTCCCTAAAGCTCTTCTACTAAAAATCTTCCAAGAAATAAGCAAAGCAGGTAAGTTGCTTCCAATTAGAACAAAATAAGGCTAAATTTCAGTCTGCTATATAACCAAGGAAATGAATTCATCAAGCCAAGGAAGTGAATTCAGTGTTCTGATCTGTATTTTGTCTTTGAGTGTTGTTTGATATGTATATGTTGATGGATAGGCTTTAAATGCTTTAGAAATATTATTTTGCTTTGAATGCTCACGTTAGCTTTTTCAAGGTTTTTTTTTTTTGTCTTTAAGAATTTATAAGTCTTATATAAGTGTACTTTTAAGGTATGTTATAGTGCCTTGCTTACTGTGGATTTTTAATCTGGTAATGCACTTTCCTCATGTAACTGTATTGTCCTCTCTGAGCAGGGATCATACCTGTGTCCTTTGCACAGTATATTTTTAAAGTGCCTGTAATGAACCATGCTGCCCTTAAGATGTTACTTGTTTTAAAATAGACCTACAACAGGGAAGTGCGGAGGCGATCCACAAGTTTCCACGTTCCCAGGTAGCTGTGGTTATTCATGACAAGAAAGCTTTATTTTTTTGAATGAAATAAAACCAAATAGGTGAGGCATTGTCCATTCTGACAGATTCAGTACCTCTTTGGCTAATATATGCAGACTACATTAGTATTTTGCAAACCAGCTGCTACAATTGATGAGGTTTGGTACCAGTTAGGGTGAGTCAGTGGAGATACTTAAAGGATATACTTGCTAAGTACTACTGCCAATATTTATCAATGGCAGCATGCATTGTTTTGCTTAAGTTTTAAACTTTGCTCTGTGTTGCTCTGGACTGTAATGTCTAGCTGGCACTGTGCTTTCAAAAGTTTTCCATTCCACAGTTTAAAGGCTGAGCCTTCAGTTCATGCTCTTTCTGTTGAACTTAGTTTTTTCTTTTTTGCTTGGGATATCCTTTCTGATTCTGACGGCTTTGTATTTTTTTAGATGTAAACCTCTAATTTGCGAATGTGGGTTGGCAAGCATTTTGTGTCTCTAATCCTCTCTGCAAGTAGTTCTTCATAAACCTTGACTAGTTCCACAGTTTTTAAGTCATACTAACAAAAATATTAATTGCTTATAGGGTTTTCCTTTGGCTTTATAATTGTATTTAAAAATGAAAGCATAGAACCTCACAAATGATTTAACTAAGGTGCTGTTAGAATAAATGGCAAATATTACCATATGAAACTTAAGTCCTTGTTTATTAACTAATAATGAAAGTTATTTAGCAAAAATGTGGGAGGTTAGTGTTGATTTCTGCCTGTTTGTATTGTTTTTCCATTTCTAATTACAACACAAAAGATTCCCGAAAATGTGTTTGCAGTAGATCTCATTGTGCATCTCTCCATGCTCAGACTGCCAAAAGGTTTTGATTTCTTTTCCGTTTCAAGGTAATAAGTTATTAGTAGTTCCAGCACTGACATTATGAAACTGAAGATGTGTTGGCGTTTATATTGCGTGAAGTAATTGTGTGCAGGGATTTAAAAGTTGGTCAGTTATGAATTGATGATTGTACTTGACAGTATGCTGGTTTCTAAAGAAACTCATTTTTATTTGAAATTGCTGAGTTTGCATCTAAAGATGGGATAGAAAAAAATTGTCTTCAGCTGATTGGATCATATGTAATAGATTGCGCAGTTCTGCCTTTGTCTCAGGAATAGTAGTGAAATGCAAGAAAGAGATGAGTTTATAGTTAACTTTCTTGACGTTCTGTGCCTAGTACAGAAGTCAGAAAAGGCAGATAATCTTACAGTTTCCTTCACTATTCTTTAGCTGTAAATTTTGTCATTTGTTACGTGTTAAGCATAGGCAGAAGTGGAAATGAAAGTTTACATGTGGAAATGTTTCTGACTACCAGTTCTGGAATTGTATTGAATTGGTATGAAGTATTTTGACATTTTAGAAATTTACCAGAAACTTATGTCCCTGTTAGGATGAAATGATCTCAGGATCTTGAGCTGGGAAGTTGAAAGTATTAGACACTGTAAGTTTAGAAATTTGTGTTGTACTGCTAACAGTTCTACTCAGCTAAGCTCATTGTTGTACTAAATAGCATGTTTTATCACAAATCTTTTTAGGATAGTGCACAGGAGTGCTATTGTTTAATCATTTTTGTATCCTGTTCATTAAAAATCTTCAGTCTTGGAGAAAATTCTGTTCTGTAGAAAATGTTTAAATATTTCAGAACCTTAGTCTCAAATCTTCTTTCTAATATCAAATGCATAATTATTTATGAAGAAATTTGTGGTTTTGTTCCACTTTCAGGGTGTCCAGGGAGTAACCAGACCTTGCTTTTGTTACAAAGTTGTGGTGCTGTCTTACCTGAGGTATTGTCACCTGAAAGAACAGAACTGGCCCATATGATATGGGAGAAGATGAAAGAACTTGGTATGTTGGGTCTGTTAGTCCATCTTGCAAGAACAGCTCTGTGCTTTAGTTACTCTCTTTGTAATGAAAGAAGAATGTATTTTAATAGTGTTTAATTGTTAGGTTATAACAGGTTATACTTACTACCAAACAAACAGTAGATTTTATTATTCAGGTGAGAGACCTGTTTCTAATTCTGGGGGTTATAGTGACATCTAGGGGTGTTAATCTAAAATTCTAAAATCTAAAGATTTTTTTAAAGAGATGCTTAAATTGGACTTTTGCTTGATTTTCATTTTTGAATTTACTTTTCTGTTAGATTTTACCTTTATATCTAGTGGGCCAAGTATTCCTGGTGCTACAAGCTATTTTATCAGATGGTATTTTTATTGTAAGTGAGTCATTTATCTATAGATAATGCATAGGTGAATGGCTGAATCTGTAAAATAAATACAGCTGTAGAGACTGTGGCATTGCATGCACATGAACATTGCTGTTACTGTGCTCTTGTTGTTTTAGCCTTTTATAAACATATGAGCTGTTAAATAAATGTCTGATACTTCAGAGGTGAATAAAAGTTAATACAGAGTAAAATTGACACGAAATTAATTACCTGAGAAAGCTGTGAAACTATGTTGAATTTAGAGAATCTACATTCACTGACTGTGGTTGAAATATTTCCTTAGGTGCTGTGTATGATACAAGCCATTATAATGCTTTACTTAAAGTCTACCTTCAGAATGAGCACAAATTTTCTCCGACGGAATTCCTGGCCAGGATGGAGGAAGCTAATGTGCAGCCCAATCGAGTAGGTACCCTTTTACAGGATCTTCATTCTTAATGGTAGTCTCCATTCCATTTATTGAATGGAAATAATTAACTTCCCCTTTTTGGTTTTTTTTTTGTAGGTTACATATCAAAGGTTGATTGCTGCTTATTGCAATGAGGGTGACATTGAAGGAGCAAGGTATTCTTTTGCATTTATGTTTAAAGGGATTTCCACAAAATCTGTTTCTCATATTCCCTACCACTAGTGTTAAAACTGATTTCTGTGTAATTCATAGAAATTGAGCAAAGCAAAGAAGGGTTTTATATATTTTAACCAAGCAATGAAGAGCAATTTCCTGGAGACTGCTGAAACCTACACAAACGAAATAAAAATAAGTGATAGACCAGTGTGTTCAAATCAAATTGTATTCACATTGCTCAGGAAATAACTTGTTTTGTCATTTCTAGAGCCATCATGAAAATGCGTGAGGTTATGAAGGCTTACTGCCTTTGTAAGAAAATGGCTGCTGGGAAAGGCATTTGAGAATAAAGTGGGCTAAGGAGCAAATAGTAATAATTCTGTTTGTTGTCATTACACAGGGCATGCTGAGTACCTCTCTAACAATTTTAGCAAGGTTAAGTTGTAACAACGTGATTGAGGGGCATGAGAAATAAGTAAAAGGAAGATTAAAAAAACCTTAGCCCCACCCTAGTGTCTGCATGTTCCAAAGTGGCAAATACAAATTGTCTTATATTTTGCAGTAAGATTCTTGGATTTATGAAGAGCAAAGATCTCCCCATCACTGAGGCAGTATTCAGTAGCCTTGTGAAAGGACATGCAAGATCAGGGTAATGTTTCATACCTTTTATTCCTTTTGTTTACTGTTAGCTTTACTAAAATATTTAAGTGATACTGTACAGAAAAAATTACATGCTGCAAAATAGTGTGATGGTTTTGAATAATAGTATATAGAAGACTGTCTCTACATTTATGAAGCAAAAAAGCTATTTAACAAAGGAAGTAGAGTTTTTCTTGTGTCTGAAAATCTTGTATTTCAAGATAAATTACTGTACTTTTGTAGTGTTTGAGAAGAAATTTGCTGCACTTAGTTCTGAACTTTATCATCTGTTGAAGTTGAAAGAGTATTTTAAGTAATACAATTATTAAAAAGATTTACACTTTCACCTTTCAGGATTTGCTTAGTTAGAATAAGTTCCTCTAAGCTTGTTGCAGTCTTTGTTTCCAATTCTAATTAATTTAATGAGGAAATGTGGAAGTCGCAATAAACATCATTATGATTAAATCTTCTGAGTGTCTTGCTTTGAATTCTTTTAGAGATATGAAGAGTGCAGAAAACATCCTTTCAGTGATGAGGATGGCTGGTGTTGAACCAGGTGCAGACACCTATTTATCACTGCTGAATGTGTATGCTGAAAAGGGTGATGCTGATAGCATCAAAAAGGTATTGCAAATTTGAATTTAAATGCAACTTGTTTGATCTTTTGTTCAATATAACTTTGGAATGCTTTCTGTCCATGCAGGAAGAATAAGAAAAAATCTTATAATTGGTTTCCTCCTACTTTGAAATCATTAACAAAATTTTTTTATTGCAATTGAATAGCTGGTTAACTGAAAGCCATTTCATAATTTCTGAAAAACACTTGTCTTTTGATAGTGGCATTTCACTCTGGGAAGACAGAGTTGTCAGTGAGCGATTTAATAATGTGGGGATTTTTTTAAAGACAGTGCATGTGAGAGATCTATGTATTTATTTTTGAAAATAAAAAGTAAACCTTGATTATTCTGTTCCCATTGAGCCATCATTTGGCCATTGAAGCCACAGGATCTTCCCAGTAAAGATGAATTTTCTTTTTTTAAAAGTTAATACCAACAGCTTAGATATTCTTAAGATGAGGCTTTCTTAGAGCCCTTTGTGTAGCTGATTTTTTTTAAGTATTCTCTCTTAATTTTTTTTAAAATCAAAGAAATATTCATAAAGCAATGAGAAAAGATCAAACCAATTTTTTTAAGTTGTCTCAGGAGTTTAATCAGATGTAGAGGAACAAATCAAGGAAGAGGGTATTGGAGACATAGTTTTCTTCTGTGACTTAAACAAATATTCATCAACCAACATTCTTCCAAACAGTGACAAAATGTTTGATTAGTCATTCTTCCCTTTACAAAGTGATTTCTTTTGAAAATCATCTCACAATGAGAATACCTCTGGTGTTTTCATATATTATTGGATGTTGGAAAGAAACTATGTGTTATATCTGTTTTAGCTGTCCCTTTTTCTTCTAACAGTCTAAAGGTGTTTGAGTCCCTCTCAATACTTATTGTGTATTCTTTCTCTCTACCATGTTCCATTATCTAAACCTGTAGGTTTTAAAAAAGAAAAAAGCCCAACTTTTTGTGCTTGTTTTTTGTTTTGTTTTGATTTTAAAAGTACTCTGTTTCAAGTCACTTTGGAGTTGATTCAAGTTAAATTTATTTTGGTTTTACAGACTCTAGAACAGGTTGAGAAGACTGAAGGGTACCTTATGGATAGGATTTTGATGCAGGTGATTTTTAGCCTTGCCAAGGCTGGATATCCACAGCACATCGAGGATATTAAGGGACGCATAAGATTTGAAAGGGAATTAATTCCAGGTAGGTCCTTGGTTCCTGCAGCAGGGTGGAGAGAGAGCTTTTTTGGTTGGTTGGTTGGTTGGTTTTTTGTTGCTGTTTTTTTTGTTTTTCCTTCTTTTTCCAAAACCAGGTAATTTTGTGGTTTTCTCCTGAATACTGAGGGAAAGGAATAGTTTAATAGTTTTGCCATTATTTTCTGGATTCATTTGTGTGTGTGTTTTAGATTGTATTTTATAAAATCTATATATAAAACAGCTTTAATAATTTGCATGCAAAAACTAATCTATCATTTTTAAAAAAAAATCTAAAATTCATTAAGCTTTTATAAGAAAGTAGCAAGTGTGGAGTCCTTTCCTCAAACACCGTTAAGATTCCTGTTGTGAGAGCTCTGACTGCCATAAAAAAGGGATACTAAATACTGAATATAGTTTTTTATTGCCTACATTTAAAGTCACTTCAGGATCCCAGTATGTTTAATCTGATTGATAACTGTTAATTATCCTTCATCCATTTTTTTCTTTTATGATGTGTCTAGGAATGAGTTTCTCTTTTCCTTATCCTTCTGCCATGCTGCAGTGGTGATACTTCTGTAATTTTTTGCCTAGCCTTCTTATGGGAAAAGTGAATTTCATTGATAAATATAAATAATTCTGGAAAAGGTAGTCTCAAATTTACATTGTTAATTTTGTTTAAAAGGATGTTAATGGTACTTGTAAAACATTTACGTTACTAGCTTTCACTTAATTTTAGTACCTTGGGGTGAAAAAGTTGGGTGCACTTTATTAATATTGTTGTTCTGTGTTTTTCTTTTGCTAGATGTAATGAACCTGTGTTTGACTCTGATAACTCACGGCTTTGAAGATATCAGCTTCAGCATTTTGAAGTCTTTAAGTCATTTGTCACGTGATTATGCGGACCAAGGTAGCTTCTTCTTGCAACATTGTGTAAATAGAGATCTGGTAAGCAGAATAGTAATACTTTTTCTCTTAATATAATAATAACAGTATATTTATTTAGTTTAATGCAACTGCAAAGATTGAAAATGGTGAGTTGTTGCACAGTTCTTCAAGAGCAAAAGAAGAATTTTATTATTTTGTATCAATTTGTACAGGAAATTGAAATTCACAAAGGAATCCTGCTTGGCTCGTGTAATATCCATTTTCTAAACATTAGAAGAATCTGACGTTCTTAACAATTTGAGGAATTGATAAATACATTAAATTAATCTTTGAAACTGTTTGCAGCCTCTGAACAAGCTGAAGCAATTCTGTCATGAGTTAAAAGAAGCGAAGATGCACTCGGCACCGTTACCCTTTGTCTTGCGTTGCGCCTTGGAGGCCAACAAATCAGGTACTCTGCTTACTTAGTTATTTTGCCTGTGCTCATTTAGAGCCCTTGGTCACTGTTTAATTGTTTTGTGATGTTTTCAGCCTTGGCCATTGATGTGATGAAGATAATGAAGGAGGAAGGCTTGCCGCTCAGACCTCACTATTGCTGGCCACTGCTCGTTGCATACCAGAAAGAGAATAATCTTAAAGGTGAGTTGTCTGATAAATGCTCCTGTAGCATTATTGCAAACCTGGTGCACAAATCTTACTGCTATGAGATTCATCAGAAATTAAATGAAGCTCTTGCTATATGTCTGTCCTCATTTCAAACAATTTTTCCTTCAGAAAGACTTTCTTAAAACCTCCTTTCTTACTCGATTGTGATACAGTTCTACAAATTTCAAGTCTCCCTTGACATAGAAAGATGTGTTTAGTTATGTTTTTAACTCTTCACATTCTTTCTGCCTTCCACTGTTCTTTATGTTGCTCATTATGATTTACAGTTTACTCTTGAAGAAACTGAAATCCAAGTGAAGAATTTGAAAGTAAGGTTATGTTATTACAGCTCTCTTGGACTGCAAACCAGTCCTTTTTTCAAGCCAGCTTCTTATTATTTGCCTGATGAACCAAACGTGAGTTTTGTCACAATCATAAAAACTGCAGGAGAACTTATATTGCTGAATGTATGAGCCTGACCTGACAGCATACTGATTGAAGGACAAAAATGCTCAATCTTTGGGATTCTTAAGTAGGTTTAAGCATTTAGCATGCTTTCCCCTGTTACACATGGGGATGTCTACAGGATATGAATAAGAATTGAACAAATATTAAATTTTAGAGTACAGTATCTAATTCTTTGGTTTGCGTTATTGGTAATTCAGAAAGAATGGTATTGTAAAAAGATGCTTTTAACAGAAGTACTTCCCCCTTGGGGAAACAAAAAACTGTCTTTTTCATCTTATCTCACAGTATAATGTGCTTTAGAATGAGATGCAGAGTTGTTAGTGTGACACTGGGTGACAAACAAAATGCACAAACAAAAAAAAAGTGCTTTTAGCAGACTCTTCATATCGCAATTTTATCTTAAATATACAGTCACATTCCAGTTTGGAAGAAATGCTGAAACAAGTATTCCCTAATTGTTTCTGGCTATAAAAACGTCTCAAGTCTTTTTCAAAAAGCCTTTGTGAAAACAATATTCAGTTTTTATTAACTCCTTAGGCTCTGTTCCTGCTAGACTACTGCCCAAGTTTATCTTCTCCCAGGTTTTCAAATCCTTGAAAGTTCTATGATATTTTAAAAGTCTGGCAGTGTTGTTTTAGTTGGGTCCTTTGTGACTTACTTGAAGCACAGTGTTGCCAAAAATACATAAATTTAAATCAGTGTCATACTTCTCTGTGTGGATGCTGCCTACTGAAAAAAGCTTCTTTCTTTTACTCCATGGAAAATTTCACCTCACTGACACAATTCTAAGAGACGTTAGAATTATTCTTAGATTTAGACTTGGCTCTTGAAATTGAAGCAATATTTGAGTGTCAGGAGAAACTTAGGTTTTCATGCTTATTTTGGTCTTTGTCAAGACCAGAGGTGGCCTTAATTTGGACTCTCTACTGTAGAAATCAACTGTGCTTTGGCTAGTAGTTGCTGCTGGCAGTCATGTAAGCAAAGTGAGAAGAAAACTGATGAAGGATCCCTCAATTCTAGCATTTGTAGCCATTTTCCATTTCTCCTTTGTTTTTCTGTCTGCAAAGGCATTGCATACACATACTTCTGTATGGCTGTAAGATAATGCTGTGAATTTGCAAACTTGATTTTGTAGCCTGGTACTCACTGTCCAAGTTTATGTTGTCAAGTGGAAGCACTGGTACTCTGTACATACCTACACAAGTCAGTGATTTTGCAATTCTTAAAATACATTAGGTAAGAAGATACCTGATCAGTTGCTTCTACTGTGAAGAATCAGTGTTAACTATTCTTGCTGAATACTGAAACAAGTTGTCTTCTTCCCATGTGTAAGCTTGCATTCAGTTTTTTCCAAGTTAATAATATAAAAATGAATAAATGAGTTCCACTATCTAAAAACACAACCAATACACTTGAAGAAAGGTAAATAGGGGGGAAAAAAACCTCATCCACCCTGGAATTGTTTCATAGAAATAGTAGAGCAAACAGTAGTGCTGCAGTGAGAACCTAAGGGTGACAGCAGATAGTAAATTAATAGAATGGTGCTTTCTAGTGTCGAAAAATAATGTGAACAGAAGTATAGACACAGTATCACATATCATACCAAAAATAAGGTAATTAATTTCTCAAAAAAGTAGTAATGCCCAGCCTAATGTGTGTAATTTTGTGTCTTGGTATAGGCAAGGCTGGAAATGGAAAAGAACTTTGAGAAAAACCTATTAAAAATATGATAGGATGTAGACTGGACTAAATAATAAACAGAATAAAAGCAACAACCTCTCTAGAACTGCAGTGTACAAATGTCTGAATCAGTACATACAGTGGACCCAAACAGTTATAGCAATGTTTAATTACATATTTCTCTAAGTTTATTACAGCAAAATCTGACACTGGATATCGAAGAAAATTCTGTAATTTGTTATGATGGAATTGTGTTTGAAAGAAAGGTAGCAGTGAAGTGGTGGCTAGGAGATATGAAACTAAACAAGGCCATTTTTAAATACACCTTAACCACTCTGAAATAACAGTTCTTTTCAGTCATTTTACACAGGAAAATAATTTCAGGTGGGGCATTGCCTTTATGTGCATCCATTATATAAATACTATCTATAAAATAAATACTTATTTCTGTAGTATTTATTAGGCTTTTAGGAAGGAAAAGTTCTTGCAGGGTTTAAGAAGATCAATATGCAGTGGATCTGAAACTGTTACTGGCACTGAGAGTCATTTTGTATCAGGTTATGCACCAAAATCAGGAGGGCCTGGTGTAAATAAGCAGCAATGTCGGACTTATGCTTGCTCCTGAATATTTTACACCTCCCCTTTGCCTTTGAATGACCATCTAATTTTTAAAAACACTTCTTACGAGTGTGTATTTTGCTTTTGGGATCAACTGTTGTTAAATTGTTGTATAAACTATTGTTATATACAAAACCCATGGTTAGTGAATGGTACTTCAGTTTTTATTTTGGAAAATAGGAGTCTGGGTCCAGAGGGGAATAAGGGTGGTGATTTCACAAAGTTACTGCTTGAAATCCTGTTTTATAGACAGACTTTTCTGGCAAAGAACATTCTGAGTGGATCTGAAATTACCAGCACAGCAAAAATATGTTAAGTACTATGCTTTCCTGAATGTGACCTTACTTTTTGAACTGAAGTTTTGGTTTTTTGTTTCCTCAGAAAACTGCTTAAAGCAAAATTTGACTTCCCTTGCACATGCAGAACTGTACATAACTGCCTTAGAAATTCCTCCTGTTCTCATGGGATTGCTGTAGGGAGAAGGAATGACTTAAGTGTGAGAACCTCAGGAAATGAATGGTAGACTGAAATGCAACCCTCATTTTTCAGTTTTTGAAAAGCTGCTCTACCACATAAATATTATGACCACCTCATAGTTCATCTCTTCTATATTTGTTCTTCAGTATACTAATTCAAGGTTGGAATCTGTTCTGTTGGGTTGTTTGAATGCTGTTTCCAGTATTGACAAAAAGAACAACAAAAGTTTGGCTTTGTTTTGTTTCCTAGTTCTGTCTTCTTTCCATTCATTCACTCAGTTATTTGATTTTGTATACTCAGCTCCTGTGTACTTACATTTGTCAGCCCAAGATCTCAAAAAGCCTGTTCTTGATCAAGTAGAGAGATGACCAAAAGACTTTACTGGGGGTTTTAGTCATGCCCAGTCTTCTGGATCAGTGGTCTCCAAAGCGGGGTGTGCAAGGTGATCCATTGGGTTGTGAGTGGGCTGTTAGCAAATAAATATTTTATCCTTTTTGGCTTTCTATTTTTGTGTGTGTTTCACAATGCCCACAATATATCAGTACAGTTCTATACATGTGTATAATTTCTAAATCAATATACATGTATGTCTGGGGGGGTTGTTCTCAAAAAAGTTTGTGAGACCAGGTTCTACACGAACATGATGCACTTTTATGTCTTTAGCCTGTTTTTTAGCTGGAAGAGAGAAAAGAGGTTAGTGCATTTTCCAGTGTGAGAAGCAAAGAATTTATTAAAGTCCACCTACATAATGCTCAAATCCTTTTAATTGAAATGGAAATGTTTCATTGCTTAGGATTGTGGAAGTTGTTTATTTGACTGTAAAGTACTTCTGCTCTTGGTAAGGCAGAAAATGTATGTAAAACTAGGATTCTGTGTTGGTTTCATTAGTCTTCTGTCCCCCCCAAAATTGTACATCAACCATCTTTAAAAAAAAAAGCTGCCACACGTCTTCATTCTAAGTTTGCAATTACTTTGGCTATGCAATTGCTTTGGTGCAGTGTGGTTGTGGTATCTGCATCTTGCTGTTGTGCTGGTGTTCTGTTTCTCACACCTGCTCTTTCCTGCTCAGGAAATGTGCCCTAGTCTGTCTGCCTGGGAGTGAGGATGCTTAACAAGCCTATTTTCTGCACTCTTCTGGGTACAAGTTTGAGCTCAAACCTCCTGAGTGCACGACACCTTATTCACTGTGGGATCTAGTTCTCGGTCTTCAAACTGCTTGTTAGTGTTACAGTTATTTTTGAAACGATTTCAGGATAAGAGGACTTAATGTCATTTCTAGGATGTTGAAAACAGGAAATAGAAACTAGCTGTCAACATTTGAAAGGTATGAAGAAAGACTTAGTGTAATTAATTCTTTATTCATATTTTTGCAGATTCTGGTCCAAAATCAGAGTTTTGTTTAAGGCAAACTCGAACAGATGATGCGACTTTAATCTAGTGTGACTTGCCTGCATGTATTTTCAAGTGCTCAAAGGGAATTCACATTTGATTATTTGCACCATAGTGCACTGCATAAAATATTCATGGAAGTGTCACTTTTCCATAGGTGGCACTCCAGGGCAAAGACAGGGACTTTGGACATTTTTAAAGTAATAAGTATGAAATGCAAGTTGAAAAAAACATATGCTGTTTGGTACTGGTGTCCTGCAGCAACTGACAAATCATTTTTAGACCAGCAAAAAATGATTATACCTGTATTGGTTTTGACAGGGGTTCAGAGTTTGGTAGCTAAGGTTACTGTAAGAAGTTTCTGCAAATCAGAAGGGTGTGAGCAATTAAAAAAGAACGGCACATCCTCTGAAACTGCACTCTAGTTGCTGGACTATTAATGCTTGGTATGTGGTGTCTTCAAATGTGAATCTACAGAAGGGATACAGAGTCTAGTTGTGTGAAATTATGTGAGCCTGTAGAAGTTACAATGTAGCTTCACTGGGCTTGGGAGACTCCAGCCTTTTTCTGAATTTCCAGTTTGAAGCTGATGTGTTCTAGAGTAATCTACCACTTGGAATACAAACATGTTACTGATTTTAAACAAATCCAGAGACAAATCCTGAATACTAATGCTAATCAGGGTTGGATACTGGCAACAAAGTTACGAATGTTTGATGTATTGAATAATGTGTTTGTATTTGAGTTTGATTATATACATTACATCAAATTTCAGATTTGGTTTTTATGCACAATTTTATGGACATTTTGATACATAGCTCTATAAGGTGTTCTGCAAACATGACTAACTCATATATTTGCTGTGTTAGAAGACAGCTTTTTATAATAGCAATTTCCAAACTGAACTTTAGTGGTTTTTATAGTACAGCACGGAACAGGAAGTTTTGTAAATCTGTTTTAAGTTTCACAGTTAAGAATTCTGTTAACACCTAAAATAGAAATGTGGGATTTTTCATGGCAATTTCAAGGAGGGATATTGAGGAGACAATTTCTTTTTTTGTAAAGCAACATTTATTTTTAAATGTTGATTCTCGAGTTTCCATTTTTCTGAATGCTTAGCCTTATTAATTTTGCCTTGATAGGTATCTTTGAGGTCCTCAAAGTGATGCACAAATTGGGGGTGGACCTTGATGCAGAAACATACACTGACTATGTTTTTAAAAACTTTCCTGATACTGCAACTGCCCATGCCCAGCTGAAGGTGAGTTTACATGTAAAATTTTACATGGCTTCTTATATTATGTTCTCTGTGAAGGCTTTAGATCCCAATAGTGCTCCAAACATGAACCTGGTATGATGAAGCCTTTTCAGAATATTTAGAATACTTTTCGAACAGTTGTTGCACTGGTGGTTTGTTCATCATGTCTTTCTCCTGCTGCTTTTCTTTTTCTTCTTCAGAGCTAACCAAAATATTTTGTTCCAGATCTAGTAGCTTTCTGTTTCCTGAAGTGGAAAAGTAAATGAATGAATAATGCCCTTTTTTTACTGGGGATTGGAAGTACTACAATTGTTTCTGGTGAATATTTTTTTTTTGCTTGCTAAAGAATTGAGAATTGAAGACCAAATTTACCTGTTCCAGCCTCTCTGTCTTTCAAAACTTTGTCTCTTGCACCTGCAATTTCAATACAAAAAATTTTTGATCAGTAGCAACTCATTTGGCTCCATGTAGACTTCTGTAGAGCACTTTCTATGTTCTCAACAGCTACCAGCTACCTTTGGGAAGGAAGTGTTTGAAAATACGAAGTATCAGAAGGTCTTCTCTGTCTGAAGTTCGATGATTGATTGCTTTTTCTCTAGGAAAATGGTTGCCTCTTTGAAAATGTTGGGCTCTATGTAGCAGAACTAAGAAGTGAAGCACTACGGGGGAGACTGGACAAGGTTCTTTCCATAAGTGAGTATTTTTCATGTTGCATGTTGCTACATACTTTGTGGTAGTGTTGATTGGTTGTAGCCTACGAGATTTACTTGTATTCATATGTGAGGTTTCAAGGTATGTGGGGAACTTGAGCTAAGTGCTTATCGTGTGAGGTCTTCTGTGATGACTTGTCAGATTGAAATTACCAATTCTGAACCGCAAATCATAGTTTAATTCTTCTTTGGTATTGAACCTGGCCATAAGATTTACATATTTGCAAATAACACCTTTACTGTGATTGTGACAGGAATGTGACACTCTTGCACTTAGAGAGCTTAGGCAAAGAGTTTGTTTTTCACAAGGCCTGTGAGATGGTTGTTTGCAGCATCAGTGACTACAGAACGCGAGGAACAACACAGCTGAAGTACTACAGAGTTACTAATGAAAGAACCAACTTTAAAGGACTGATGGGCACTGACATTAACCCGAGGGTGTTCTGCTGATCTCTTGGTTGGGGAAGTTGTGTATAAATGTGATTGGTTAATTAGGCATTGAATTGTAGCATGTTTTAAGAGTTTTCTCCAAAGACTGTTCTGATGCTCAGTGCTTGCAAAAGTTAATTTACATCATTGACTAAATGTATGGGATGGGATAATTTGCTTGGTTAAGTAGGACTATGTGATTCTCTTCAAAATTTAAATAAATAGTTTTTATTTGCCTAGTATACTGAGATGTTAATAAAACATCGAAACTTGGGCTAAATCTGGTATAGAAAGATCTCTTTGTAAACAACAGTTTTATGTGTCCAGGGCTCAGGGAAAAGCTTAAGCAGTTGTTTGTTGCAGTTGTCATTAACTGTTTTATTTAACAAATACAGAAATAAGCTGTGTATACACCATGACTCTGGGAAGCCGTTGTGTTGCAGATGAGGAAATTGAGTAGTTACTAATCAGTGATTTGTTTTTGGTATTGGAGAGTTATCAGTTAGTGAATCTTCAAGATTCACCTTACATTTTGCCACTATTTTGTTTGGTTTTATTACAGAAAGAAAAAGCATAAACCCAATCATTGACCCTCAAAAAATGAAGTATCTAAAATAACTTTGAAATTTTTTTCAAAGGAGAACTGTTTATTAAGAGCAGTGAAATTTCTTCTGGAATGTGAAATAGTTTGGGGTTTTTTTTTCTGCATGAAAAAGTAGACCACTCCACTCACTCTGGTTAACTGAAACAGGCTGGTTTTAATGTGTTGTAAGACACAAATACATGTATGCCTGGTATGTGGTAAATGTATATGCTATCAAAAGTATGACACAGGCACGGCACATATAGTAGCTTGAGTTCTGTCTTACTGTCAAGAAATTAGTATCACACAGTATATTATTTAGCCATTGTCTGTGAGTTGAATTTAAATCTTGTAGTGGTATTTCTGTGTACAAAGACTAGGGTTAATAATTCATAGAGACATATCAAATTTCTTTGAACTTGAGCTTTAAAGGAAGCTACTCCGTAAATAGTTTACCAAGCTGAAATGAATGCTAGTAGATCTAATTAGCACCTATGTGATGATAAGGCACAGATATTAAACAGCTGATTTATTTTTTTTTTGACTTGTCTCCTTTTGCAGTATTACAAAGAGGGAAAAATAGATGCAGTATGGAAAATAGTTTGAAATTGTCTCATCAGTGTAGTCAGAGGAGGCGAAGGTTGGTTATTAATGCTGGCTGCTATCTAGGTGTATTGATACAGCTTCTCATGCCTTATAATGTATAGATTTCTGCTACTGACAAGATGAAAACTCCGAAGCATCAGCTGAGGAATCTGGGCACATAAGGCAGCGTACATGAGAGCTGCTTTTTCCCTTTATCATGCCGTTCCATTCCACTTCATTGTCAGCCCCTTGATTTTCTCAGACTTGTTTGTTGCTAAGGAAACCAGGTTGCCGATTGTCAGCAGCAGCTGAGCATACTAAGATGCTTTTCTTCTTGTCTTTTTTATGAGCAAAAAGTTTAATATACTGCTAGAGGAGAATTTTTATTGAGGGTGTCTTGAAACCAACTTTACTGGAGATTTTCAAACAAAAAGAAATATTCCAGCATTTAAAACTGGAGTTAGACTAAGGAAGTGCTCTTAGCATGTTCTTGCCTTTGACTTCCCAGGTACCTTTAGAGCTGGTGTTTCTATTTTGGTTATCTTCTACCATGTTGCAGCCCTTGCCGAAAAGGCCCCGTGCAGTCAGGTTTTCACAGCAGTTAATTCCATTGTGATGCTGAAGTGAGATGATGATAACTTCATACAGGACATAAATGCACCCACTACTGTATTTTTTTCTTTGCTGGTCTGTGGTGCTGGAATGAGAGACAGCGATTCTCCAGGAAGAAGGTAGAATGATACGGAATATTTAGCCAAGAAATGATGTAGAGATGAGGACATAAGGCATAACTGTAAATGACCTCTCAGGGACATCTAATTTTAAGCCATTTTGCAGTTTCCTGTGTGTTCAAACATTATTGTAGATAACAACATGTAGAACTGTATATTTGTCTCTTTTTTTCTCCCCTTAGATTTAACTTAATTCAGTGGATAGCACTTTAGATGGAACTACTTTTTCTTTCTTGTCAGGGAATTTACACTAGCAGAAGCAAACACCTAAGAAAGTGTTCTGCCATTGATTTTTGCTTGAATTTTTAAAATTTTATTTTTATTATTATTTTAAAAAATAAAAGGCAAAATTTTAAAACCTATTTTAAGGCATGTATTCAGTCTTAAACAATTAGCAAACCATTTGCCTTGAGTGGATCTCTTTTGGTTACAGCACAAATATCTCAGGTTTTCTTGATTAGGATTGTTTGAGGTTTGTTTTTCTTTTTGGAATTGGTCTTGTACTTTCTTAAAGATAAAGATGCTTTATGCAATTAATAATTTGTATAAAAAGCTAATGTATTAACTATTGACATTAAAGGCAACGTAGAGGGAAAACTCTCTCTCTGAATATTTGATTGCCTTTGAAATGGATCAGATTTAGATAAAACAAGGACCATTTCAAATACTTTGATATTTTAAATTTTGATTTGTGAACGTGTGTCAGCATTTAGCAAACTACCTAAATAGCTTTTCTAATGATGGTCTGTTTATGTGATCCTCTGAGTTGTTGCAGTTCAGGGATTTTTTTGACAATGACTATTGAGAAACATTGCTTTCATTTACAGTGTCTTCAGCAAACACACCTGCTGTTGATTGTCGTCTGTTTAGAAACAGCCTCATTTCGGGTTTTAAAAGGTAAGGTTGTTATATGAATACTTCTTTTTTCCTCTGTACCAAAGCTTCCTATCTTTTTTCTCTTGCTGAGCATGAGTCTGTCCAGTTTTTTGCCCCCTGCTCCATGTTTTAAAAGTAGCATTCCAAGTATAGTAGGGGATACTGTAGTTCCTCCCTGCTTTTCTCATCTTCCTTGCCTCTGCTATATATGAGCATTTACTTGAAGCATTATATATAGTAGATTAGAAAGAATTCCACTATTCTTTGTTCTGTGGTATTTGCCAGTATATATAAATTTAGGGGAGTAAATATCTGGGGGTTTATCTTTATTCACTTTTTTTTTGTAAACAGCTATGCTAAACTAAGATTTCACTAAAGATTACCACTATTAACCAGTAAAGTAATAGGGTGCTTGATGAAGATGTGATTGATGAAGATGAAATACCAGTAGGAACCTGGCATATTCTGCTACATCTGCTAACTTTCTGTGCCCTCTGGTTTAATATGGCTCCTGAACAGTCACACGTAACACCTAGTTCTGAGCTACGTTGCCAGGACTTTGTATTCACAGCTGCATGGTCCCGTTTTGCAAGGAAGGGTCTTTGTGAACTTGCAAGGTTGTCTTAAGCCTATGCAAGTATATGTGAATTAGCTAGCACTTGTGTCATGCACTGCTTGCCCCAGTCAAACATGCAGTGCTGGGAATGATAGGTTTTGTTTTCAGCATGCCGACACCACAGGGAACAAGAGAAGTCACTTAATATTACTCAGGACCAGGGTTTGAAGGCTGATTTTGTTATTTCCCGGAATTTTGTAACAAGTGTGAGTTAGAACTGTGTTTGGGTTGGATATCAGTAAAACATAACAGGTGAATATGACCAAAATAATTTCCTAGTAAATCTCATGTTCTATCTAGCTGGTCCTGTTGTATCATGGGACATGGAGGAGAAAAAGCGAACCAGTGTTGAAATTTGGTGTGTTAGCTAGGCCCTACCTGGCCTTGGTGTCCAAGGGATAAGTGAAATAATGTTCTAGATCCAGTAGGAGTATATTGCTATTCCTTTGAATAGTCAACCCCAGAATGATCTGTTTCATATGAATTAATTAAAGTAACAGATTTTCTAAATACATTTTCTCTCTATAAGTATAGACAAATATCCAGTTGAAGTAGGACTTTCACTGGAAAGCAAACCATGCCAATGCTTACCGCACACAACCAATGCTAGCCTGAAATATCCCTGCCACTGGGGAACTGTGCAGGTGTGCAGAATGTGATTTAAAGTATCTTTAAAATGTCATCATCTTGCTAGCAAACTAGTTGCTAAAAATCATAGTTTCCTCAAGTGAAACAGTTACTCCCCTCATTGTGGGAACAGTTCCTACTGTTCTGATTATGACAGTTATTGGGCATCTGGGCTAAAAACTCATAATTCTGATGGAAATTAGGGCTTGGGGTCTTTTGGTGTGGTTTTTTTGGGGGTGGGGTGGTGGTGGTTTTTTTTTCTTTTTACTTCAGCTGTCCTTGCCACTTTTAAGTCTGGCATAAGTTTTGTTTATCTGTTTTATATTACTCTTTTGTTTGCTTTTCTTGCTACCTGATTTCAGACACTGTGTACAAGGTTGCCTGCACCCAGATTTTACCCTTACATTATCTCTGAAAGCATGCCCACTCATGTTGCCTTTTCTGTTTTAAACTTAATGGCTAGAACAGCCTGAGCAAGAAACTTGAGGATATGATAGGAGAGAAGAAAGAATATTTGTAGGTTTTGTGAAGACCACAGCAAAATTTTGTGGCTAAATGCAGGTCTTGAGTGTTGAAATAAACAAAGTTCAGGATTGGAGTACAAAAGTACAGGGTAGGGATGCCAGGGACACACGAACAATGTCTGTGACAGACTAGTTTATGGATTTCTGTTGAAACTGCTCTTCTCTAGTAACTGCTTCAAAGTATTCCCATTCTATTTGCCTGATGTACCATTACTATTTCAGAGTCAAGTACTTTAGGAAATTGATGCATTTGATATCTGCAGTTCATTGTCATCTTGTCAGTGGTGGAGTGAGTTCACCCAACAAAGCTTAACTAACCTCACTGATGGCAATTTTCCCTCTGTGTGGACCTGCATTTGACTCATTTTCAAATACAAGTGGCAGTTGCACAGAAAGAATAAATGTTTCATAGGCTTGAACCTCCTATATAAAATCCTAAACTTCTGTGAATGCTTTCAAGTTTTTGTTCATCTCTTCACACTGACATCTTATTTTCCTCTAATGAGAATCACAGGAAGATAAAATCATAAGTTTTTGTTCTCTTACCCTTACCTATATTAATGCTGTTTTATAGTTGTTGAAAAGTTACAGTTCTTGAAAAGTTACAGCTTCTAATGAGAATTTTGGAGTTCTGTGAATTACAGGAAAACATCAGGTTTTTAATACTTGAGACAACAGGTTTACATTAAGATGTCAGGGGTTTTATACTTTAGTGAACTGGTTGATGTGATTTTTGGTTGTAAACCATGATATACAGAGAAGTGTTCTTCCCCAAGTTCTGTTCCAATCTATGAGGGAAGAAATTCTACGGGTTTTTTTCTAATTTCTAAAATATTATGTGTTTCTCTTGCTATAATGAAAATTATACCTTAAGAGATTTGATTAGTTTCTTTTTTTGCGTAGTATAAATGCATCAATAGCTGCCTGTAGTTATCTTGGTGTATTAAAAGTCTAATACACAGGAGACTTAGATCTTTTTTCTAGCAAATTCCACGTCTCAAGTATTTTTTAATGTAAAGTGCGGCTTGTTTAAGTGAAGCTTATTTTCTTGGAATGCTAAATAGAGAAATACAAAACAAAAAAATAAAATTAGGATATGTTAAAAAAATTGAACTAAGACCAAAACTAAAACACTTTCTAGTCGTAAGTGATCTGTTTGGAATGTTGCATTATTTTAAGTTTTTTAGCAGAAATTATGACCGTATCAAGTATCCTAAAAAGTCCTAAACTTACTCGGTACAAAATTAGTATGTGGCAATTATTGTATTTTAATTTTATCTAAATAAGATCCTCAGTGTCAATGTTTTAATTGTGTTGTTTTAAAGTGTGTTGTAGAATTACAAACTAAAAGAGTAAAATCATTTACTTGCTTTTAATTTGTTATCCTTTGCTGCCCTCTTCAGCTCAGATGATGTAAATCTATGGAGCAAGGTAAGTGGAGATAAAACTGTTAATAAAATCGAGGTTCTCTAGGCATTTCATGTTTATGGTGTATTATTGTAAATCTGAATTCTGAGATTGAAAATTGTAGACCTGATTAATTTGAGCAAGACTTCTGTCAGTGGCAGACTGTACAAGTGTATCAAATTGAGTTTTCAAATTGGACAGTTAAGAGAAATTGTGAAAAATTAAGTGTGTTACCATGTCATATAGCTTATGCTACTGCAATTTCTAGATCAATGTAGTTACAGCTGAAGATAGTTGTAGCTTCTGGAACAAAGTCTGCCATGGTTGTGACATCTGACATCAATTCACTTTCCTGCCCTCTCTAAACTTTCTTCCTATCATCACACTACTTCTAATAAAATAGGAAGGCAGACTTAGTTCTTCAAGTTTCTGTTATATGACTTAAAGCATCCAAGTCAAAGCCAGATAAAAGAAATTACTGGATGAAATCAAAGGGAAATTACTGATCATCTTGCTGACCCTACGTTAGGGCTACATTAGGAAGACACGGCAATATAACTTGGTCAATAAATTTTGCACAGCATTAGAATAGAGGAGATGTTGGCAGATACTGCTTTGGATGTGGTTTCAAAATTTGGGAAGGGATGCACTGTGCTTTTTGTTGTTATTCTTCAGTACTGTAACTGTTGACTAATAAAAGTACATTTTAGATTTTGCAAAGAAATCTTGGAAAGAAATGGAAATTGGGATTTAGAAAGTCACTGATCAATGATTTGCATAAAATCAATACAGGATTTTTTACATTTTACTACCTTTTACTGTTATCTGATGATTCTGGTGAGAGGATGTTTTTGTCTGCTGCCTCTATCCTTCCTTTTTTACATTAAAAAAAAAGGCGAGCAGGGAAAAAAAAAGGAGGATCTCTTATTGGTCCTATTATGAAAATAATTTTGAATAACAGAGAGCTGAAATAATGGTAGTCTGCATGGGAAGTAATATCTAGAGTTAATTCTGCTCTTTATCACAATAGAAGAAAAATAAATTTTGTTGTCTTCACTAAATTTAAGAGTAAATACCTGCATTGAACTTCTAAAATACGAAATATTAACTTGGGGAATAAATAGACACTTAGAAATAATGTTACACATGTTTTTTTGGCAATTCATCCCTTTTAGTATTCTGATACTTGATTCAAAAGAACTGTTATGACTTCCTTGGATTTTATTGCAGTATGTATTGATTTGTCATAGGAAGATGAGGGGAAAAGAGCAGAAAAAAAGCTGTAGTTTTACTGTGAACAGTGTCCATGGTGTTGGTAGAATGAAAAGTAATAGATAAGATATTCAGTTGTGCATTTGGTATTTTCTGGCTTTATTTATCCATTTTCATCAACAATTGAAGGTGAGGGTTCCTTTCCTTTTGTCATTACTTAAAACACAGCACTTTGGCAGTGTGACTGTATCTCCTTCTGACTTCTTTAAGATTGCAGTCTGGAATCATGGGAGATAAAAATTCTCAAAACACTTACAGTTTCAATTTTTAACTAAAGATTTAAATAGTAAAAATAATTTAATTTCATTAAGAAGAGTGAAATTATTTTTAATCTGATGTTTAGGTTAAAGTATCTGCAGGTAAGATGTGGGGGTTTTTGGGTAAATGCTTCTTTTCTTTCAAAGGAAGTAAAATCTATATATTTCTTTAGTTTGCATGATGGATAGAACGAGTGCTAAATGTAGTTAAATGCAATTAATTTTTATGAATGTGTATTTTTGTCATTCAAAATTGCACTTATTTACAACAGCTTATTTACAACTAGCTGTACTAGTTACCTTTAATTCTAGCAGAGCATAATAAATGATGTTCCTTTATTGTTTTTTGTATTTGCTTCTTTCCAATATAAATAAAAAGCTTTATAGGACAATTTCAGCCTTTTGGTAAATTGGAACATAGTTGTAGCATCTTCAGGAGTGACACTGGTTAATATTTGCTTCAAGCAGTGTCTTAGGATAGCTAACTTCCTATAGAATGATATATAAACAGAATACTAGAGTGTTCTCTATCTTAATGCTATACCTCAGAAAGCATTTCTGTTTGCAATATTTTTTCAAGAAACCCTATTATTTACCAAAAAAACCCTTTGTGTTTCTTAGGGAATGACTATGATGTGGTAAAGAATAATACTTTAACAGAGAGATGCTTTATTATTTTGAGAATTCAATTTCAGATACTATTTGTCCTTGCTTGCTTCTTTTGGCTGCAATGTACGATTATTCTGTCTTACCAGATAACAGAACTGTTGTACAAGGATGAACGTTATTGCCTGACGCCTCCAGGACCAACTGGTAGAGTTTCAATTTCTATGATTGTTACTTATCCACAAATCCGTTCTTCTGTGTAATGATGGGTTTGAGGGATTACAACAGTAAACACTGATTGCTTCTTTTTGAAAGTGAAATTTGAAAACATGCTGGGTAAAATCCTGATTCGAATAATCAGAGCATATTCTCTGAGATCCACAAGATTTTTTTTTTTTAGAATTACAAAAAAATCTTGCTGATAATGATTTATTTTTCTAAATTTATAGATCAAAATGGAGATTTAGAAGGAATAGAGTATCAGTGCTTAAATACGTTAAAAAAAAAAAAAAGAAGTTTTTCAACCTACTTTTACCTTTAGTAGCTCTTTTGATTTTGTGAGGTAAAATGCTACTTAATATCCCGAATCTTCTACCTTGAAATAAGAATACTTTTTTGTTTAATGTGGTTTTTAAATAAAGGTTTGTTTTTTCCTCCCTTCCTTTCGGAGCCAGAGGGGCAACAAGGTATGGGGACAGTTACCCTTTGAGAAGACAATACTTGATGCTCTTCCTGTTCTTGGAAAGGCTACGGGACCCCATATATTTTTGCACTGCATAGATAAGACACTTGGCACTATTTGCTGAAATCTGTTCATCTTGACTTTCATTGGCTAATAGGCAGTTTCTTCAGTGTTAGCTGCTCTAATGATTAAGATACTTTTGTATGCTGTTATATTAATATTACAATACTTAATGTAGCTTGGTAATGGAATATAATGGGTAAAATGTACAGAATAAATATGCAAAGTGTTAGAAATCTGTTTTTTCTTTTGAGCAATGACAAAATATTTGTGGCAACTATTTGGGGTAGCAGGCAGGAAAGGGGGGGAAGGCCTTGGGCAATACCACTTCTGTCACACAGTAGTGGAAAAAAATGGATTGAAGTAAGATTCTGTACTGAAAAGCTGTCACTAGGTCTGAAAATAATTAATATTCCTTTCACTCACCAGTTAGATATGTGCTCCCAAACCACATAATCTCTATGCCTCAGTGATCATTGTTGCCATTTCAGAGCCTCTCATCAGGGTGACATCTCACACCAAAATGATTTCTTATAAATTAATCTTGATAACATGACAGTCTCGGTAATTTTAGTGGAATGCTTTCTCTTGTTTTTTTCCACAGAAGCTGTTGGCTATTTTCTTTATCACTTGATTGACAGCATGAGTGACTCAGAGGTACAGGCCAAGGAGGAGCGTTTGAGACAATACTTCCATCAGCTGAAGAAGATGGTACCATTTCATTTTTTGCTACATAATGCCTGTCCTGCCTGACATGTATCTATTAGGTTTGAAATTGCTGCTTTTAAGTACAACCAGACCACTTCTCAATGACATGCAAGAGCTGGAGACTTGAATTACGTCTGAGATAATTTCTGTTAGACAAATTTCAGTTTGGTTGTGTTTCAAAACTCATATAATTTTTTTCCCCACCTCTTGGTACAGAATATAGTTATCCCTGCATCCCACTACAGCGGCATTTGCAGACTGCTGGACTCCTCTCAAGTTCCTGAATTAATTAAGGTCTGTGGTTCTATAGCAATTACTTTGAATCTAAAAAATCTCTGAATATATTCTCCTTTGCAAAATAAATATCTTCATGCAGTGATTATATGTAAGCCTTTTAACCTTTCCGTAATTCTTCACGGAAGCTGGTTTCATTTCTAATGTGAAAGGGATATGTTTAATAAGTGCTGTTTGAAGTCAGTGTAATAATGCTGCAGAACACAGCTTTTTTTAGCATTGCTATTATATAATTACCTTGAACCTTTTTAGTATGATATGCTTACTGAGAGTATGAAATTTGGGGGGGATTAGTGATATTTTTGTCTTACTGAATTTCAGGATGCAAGGTTACTGTGTCATAAAAAATCCCTGCCTACAGACAACATTCCAGAAGTAAGTAAATTCACAGATAGCTGTGCTTGTTCTTACTGTAATAATACAGTTTGGATATGGGGTTTAGATGAAGTGTAATCACTAGCTTTCAGATCATGGAAGTATATTAACGTTATTTAAATCTACCATTTGAAGTTCAGAGGTTACTTTCCAGAGTAGGAGTAAAGGCTATCCAGATTTTCATATAGACCTGATACTTGACCTTGGAGTTGGCTGAGGTTTCATGCCTCAGTTTCCCTGTCTGGTAAAGAATTTTTTGAAAGTTCTAGTTAGTTAACAGTAGTGGTGTGAGGCTTAATTCGTGCTTGTAAATTACAGTGATCCACTCGAGTGGCAGGAACCATATAAATCCATACTGCTTCTAATGGTCGAGTGTCAAGTCTTTACATTTCTGATCTGAGCAAAGTGGAGATGGAAACAGAAACAGGCTTCTATTCCCTACTTCCCTGAACACAAAGAACCGAGTGCTAGAGAAATAGTAATGTTGACCTTTGTAGAAATGCAACTTAATGTTGGGGGTTTTTTTACTACAATCTGCCTCAAGTCTTCAATTAGTACATACTATTTAAACACATAAAAGCACCTTAAATGATTAAAAAATTTCTTCGAGTATGAAAGAAGAGGATTATTTTGTCTGTCTTTTATTAGAGTGATCCGACAAGTTGTTCAGGGAAGGGTGTTTTTGCAATTGACATTCTTTCTGTTACCTCCATTTAGAGTGCTAAATCTGACGTGTCTGCTTTGGAGAAGAAACTAGAAATGCGAAAAGCTGAAAACCAGCCTATTACAGATGTCTTGAAACAACTCATACATGCTCTTTGTGAAGAAGAGGTATCTTAAGCAATGCAGAGATAATTGGAAACACAGCTATATTTTTAAAGGGACGTAAATGACTGTGTTATGGAAAGACATAGTTAAGCAAAGACAAGTGCAGTGCTTCAGGTTTCATGGTTTGATGCTTATAAATCAAACATAAGTGCAAAAAGCAATTAAATCAAAAGGTTAACTAATTTCAGCAACACCTTGAATGGCATGTTTTGGGGTTGCTGAAGTTTGTTTACAATAATCTGCAAAGTGAATGATAGTAACAGCTGTGATAGGTTTATCATACATGCCAAATGTCCTTTCAAGCCATGGCTCCGGTCTCTTATATCTAGATTGTCAAGCAACTGATACATGCACTAGTCATTTGCAATTCAAATATTACTAGGTTGTTAATGCAGGGATTGAAATTCCATTTTCCTGCAGGAGGAAAGCTCTTCTGAGATAAAGGGTCTCTTGCCTTCATTCGGCAGGCGTCCAGCTGTAGTTTACATTCATTTAGTGTGTGTCTGTAATTTGTGGGATATCACCACACTTTTGTTCAGTTTCTTGTTCAGCATGATCCTGCCTATAAAGCTGTATATATAGGAACAGTAACAGTTGTGCAGATGATAGCACAATAGTCTCTGTTGCTACGAACACAATTTAGAAAGAGTTGTATATCTCAGCTGTGTATCTCTACAGTTTTGCATATGAAATAAGCCTAGATGCAAACACCATTGCAAGTTCAAAGTGGTTAAATGTATGAATAAGAATTTATAGAAAAATAACCTTTCTGTGGAATTATTAAGTAGTTTCTAATTCTTTAGAAAGTAGTTTTGTTATGTGTTTGGCAGTGTACCAGGTGAAAATGGTTATGAATTCGAAATAAATAAGAACTGTTTAAGAATATGGGTTAATAACGTTCATGGTCTCTGGATTAAAAAAAAAAACAGTCTCCTACATTAAAAACAAGTCTCTTACTTGAAAAAAAGGAAGAAATATAAAGCAAGAAAATTTATTTAGGAGTCTATTCTCAAATTAATGTAAAAGGTGTTCTACAAAAATAATGTTGCAAAACAGCTTTCACTCTTAAAATTTGCTACAGCATTACAACACTGTGTTTTCCTATGTGATCCTACACTACTAAAAGCACTAAAGCAGTCATGTAACTGCACACTGAACGTATAAGATTCATAATGTCAAACTGACTTTTCCTCTAGTTCACATCTTTGCTTTGTTCCTTTTTTAGAATATGCAAAAAGCCCTTGAAGTGAAAGCCAAATACGAACCGGACATGGTTGTCGGGGGCTATGCAGCCTTAATAAATTTGTGCTGTCGACATGATAATGTAGAAGAGGCAATGAACCTGAAAGAAAAAGTGTAAGTACACCGGCACTGAAACATGTCACAGAGATTTATGCTGATACACAGACCTTGTTGAATTAAGTAGGTTGAGTATTAACCCCCTCATCCATTTTTAATTAGTTTTCCCCAACAATGTATGTGCATTTAAAACAGTCATGGGTGTGGTTTTTGGAAACAAAAAATTTGCTTTGTGTAATTGAACATTAGAAGCAGCTACTTCATGTGGTCAGTAATTTTTTTTCTTTTTATTTTGAAAAAGGCAGATTGCTACATAAGATGTGTTTTATTTTTATTTTAAACATACATAGTGTCTAAATTGAAGTTTGGCTTAATTTGCAGTTAAAAATAGGTACCTGTATTGTGTGTTAGAAAGCACCTAGAATGTGTTCAGAATGCAAGACACCTATATTGTTTTTAGAATAGCAGGGTTTGAGTAGCGTTATTTTAAGACTGTCAACAAGCATTCTACTTTAAATTTTTATATTCAGTTCTTTGTATCTTGGCTGTAAAAGTTAAGCTCCCAGCTAAAACGTGTTACGCATGACTCAGCCTGGAGCAAATTCTTATAGATGATCCTTCTGTTTGCCCCTTTCCTTTTTCCCTCAAAAGGATCCTTTTGGTCTGATGCTATAGTGAATCAAGAGCAAGTTATATGTGACTGACCGGTTCTTTCTCTCACCTGCACCCACAAAATCCTTGCTTAGGTTTTACAGTAGGTTGGCAGGCAGGTGCTCATTACACCCTGCTAGTGTTTCAAATTATGTGAAGTGATTGAGCTGTGAATACCAAGAATTTTGCCACTCTACAAATAATGGCCGTGTATTGGCTTTGGCTGCACTTCTGCTCTCACACGGTCCCCAGAGTGAGCTTGCAGGAAGTGAAATTCAGTCTTCTGCTGGAGTTCCACTGTGTTAATACATTTTTACTGACCTGTCTCAAGTGTAGCCTCATATTGCAAAGAAATGTCTCCTTGGATTGTTATAAGAAGAAACAGCAGAGGAGGAATTAACTTTTAGTACTTCCAGAGAAAAGAAACAACACATAGCAGAAACTTCAAAAGAGTAGCCTTTAACTTAGATTAATAGTTTCAATCTCTCTGTAAAAAGAATATAGCCCTTTTCCAGTCATCTGCACTGTTTTCTTCCTAGGCTTCTGAAAAATACCCTATTTTATCTAATAACTACCAAATAATTAATTAAACCATCTGACTTTTTCTCAGAAACATAACCTTTGGCTTTTGAGGGTGGGAAGGTGTGTGGATAGTATTTTTAAATCATGTTCTAACGGTGCATCTTTTAAATTTTATCAGATCTTTTCTTTAAGACTTACTGTCATTTTTAGCTCTTCATGCTGTTGTTGTGTTACGTACTTTCAAAAATAAATCTTTAAGCTGAAGCTATAAAATGTGAACCTCTGATACAATTCTTAATGCTTTAATTTCTAGCTTCCCTAAGAATTCACCTGTTGCTCTTGACAGCGGAAAGTACGTAGCACTGGTAGAAGTCTTAGAAAAGCATGGTAGACTAGAAGGTAATCCATTTGCTTTCATTGTGTGTTTCTGCTATATAATAAAGGTATCTTGCCTCAAGAATAAAAATGTGAGTTGATATTAATGGTATATCATGTCCTGAAAAGTGCTTGAACATTTTGCATACAAATTTGCATGTGAATTCAACCAGAGATGCTTGGACAGTGCAGGCCATTAGTTTTAATGGATTGGCAAGCTTGTCATTTACATTTGCACAGCTCAGTGCTTTTTGCATTTCTGCAGCTAGTTTTTATTAGCATTGCTGTTTGGATTGAGTTTGAAGATCATGACTTATGGCACAAATTGCGTATGTGCCTAGACTAATGGCTTTGTTTTTGCTTAAGAAGGTCTGAAGGCTGAACATAAAACCTATAAACATAACCTTCTCGTAAGAGCCAAGTACTGCAAAAAATAATTTAACTTTCCATAAAGTATATATTTTTCTGTTACTGTTCTTTTTGTGTTTGGTATTGAATTTTATATTCAATCTGTAAGCTGCCTGGAAATTTTGGCTTTTTTAATGAGCGTTCTGCGAACTGCCTATTTTGTATTTCTGGACGTTTGCATTAAGCTGTTAGCTCTTTCATTTTTATAATTTAGTCTAATATAATTCTGTGGTTTACATGGTTTGGTTGATCTTTAAAAAGAACTCTAGACTGTCATTAGCTTTAAAAGGTGATTCTGAATATTGAGTTCTCTGATTTTGTAGAGTAACAACTACACTAACACTATAAAACGTGGCCCAAGCGTAGACACAAAATATAATGGTTTTATTTAAAATGCTGTAAAATAAAACAAAAAAGCTAATACAGTTTTTTTCATGTAAGATCTGCCTTTGAAATTTGTCTTGGTCTCTTATTAAGCTTACTGTTAGAAAAATAATAAACAAAGGTGATTTGTCCAAATCATAATAAATCAGATCATGTCTTCCTCTACATTAAGCAGTTTGAAAATGAGTTTTAAGAGCGTAAATGTCCTTCAGAAAATAAAATAATTCATAAATGTAGCCAAATGTAAAGTGGTCAAAACATTCGGTCTATGCAATAATTAAGAACATTAATAAAATGCACTTATTCCATATACAAAAATGTTTATTTCTGCCTTACTAATGAAGCTTAATGAACCTAATGTTTTAACATGCAGTCTGTTAGAAAGCTTTCATTGGCTCTCCTTGGCTAATTAGTATCGACACAGCAAACAGGCCCTATCGGTATCAGACCATTAGTCTGGCTGTATATACAGTGTAAACATATCTTTATTATCTGGCCTCGTGACAAGCCATCTGCTGAAGAAACAATGGAGTGATTTAGCAGATGTTAGCATTGAACGATAAAAGCATCCATTTAGTAGAATCTTGCAGCTATAGGGCAGACTGTACAGGGTTATGTGGTGCAGAGTGGGCACACAGTTCCTATCTATAATTTGTAGTCAAAGTTGCAGCAAAATGATAAAACCATGCTATTGTGGATTTATAATTGTAGTCTCGTTTAGAAATGCAAGTAGTAATTAACTTGAAATCGGCATTATACACCAGAATTTACATTCCTGCTGGGTTTGAAATGCTGTTTTAATAGCAGTTTGTTTTCCCTACATGAAATTACCTAAGGGTCTTTTGTGTTGTTTCATTGTAGATGCTATTAACATTCTAACGGAGATGAAAGAGAAGGATGTTCCTATCTCAGGCAGAACAGTTGCATCTTTTCTCCGCATTCTTAATGCCGCTGCCATGCGAGGTGAAGTTGAAACAGTGAATCGATTACATGAGACCATTGCGAACCTGGGCTTGGTGCACAGTGCTGCCCTTCATTCCCCTCTGATTACAGTTCACCTTGAAAAGTAAGCTAAGCTTGGGCTTCAGATGAAACAAGTTATGATATTTATTTGTGTTCTGTGACCTGTGTATGCAATTCACAGCTGCACATACATACATGTCTGGAAGTGCTCACGCACGTGCAATACGGAAGTGATCTTGGAGCAGTAATGAACAAATATGTTTTCTTAATTCAGCTAAGTCTCTTTTCATCAGCTAGACATCGTGTCATGATCTCTGGGAACAACAGCTGTGTTTTATGGGCACATCAGAGACGAAGTGGCTAGATGTTCAAATATGCTTATGAATTAGTTGGTTCTAAAGTCTGTTTGACAAGATAGCTATTCAGAGCATGATAGGTGCAGTCTCAGCTCTTGTGGTGAAGTGGAACGTGTTTTCACATCAAAACAGCATAATTTTGCTGTTTCCAGTATATCTCAGGTGAGTTGCAGGGCGGTTGTTTATCACTGAAGTATTTTTAATTCACTTAATTCAAATAATTAGATACCATTGCTAGTAGGCTGCTGTCTTGCTGAATTTAAAATTCAAAGAAAATACTGTCTGGTCTGTTATGTTTTGAGGGGTTTTGCCTTATATATACTTTTAATACCATTTATTAGACAACAGGAATTTCATACAGGCATTCTGGTGGGAAGTATCTTTAATTCCATGTGTCATATTCCTTTACAGAAGTTTTTATTGTGAGGTGTAGGATATTTGAATTAACATACATATGAACTGTGTAACAATTTCTTACTAAAATTGAGGCAAGATTCCCTTTTCTTTTACCATATGCCCAATCCATTTAGTATTCTTTTGTGTGTCACTTTTGTAGTTCCTGCATTTTCAACTCTTGCAGCTAGAGTTTAGTTTGAGATTTGGTTCATGTAAACAAAATGTTATTGGCAGAAATACAGTACCTATGAAACAAATGAATTTTTCCTACTATCATGTAAGTCAGCCATGTAGGGGTTTTTAGTTCGTGTAGGTATTCTGGGTACACAAGGTCTGTATACATTTTCTGTATTGAAAATTCTTGAAGAGGTGACTCTTGATAGATGTGTGTACATTCTCTTTTAAAAACAGTGTTTTAGTGAAGTGGTCAGCAGTTAAGAATAAAGTGTACATCTTCTCAGCCAGTGACTCTGCCTTGGTTGCATCACAAGCCAGGCAGATGTTTATGAAAGTAATTTAACTGCAATCATATGTAACTAATGTGTCGGAAAAATATCTGATACGCTTTGCAGTGTGCATAAGAGCAGCTGCATTTTACATAATTGCTTTATGCACATTGACATGCAAGTTGTACCTGGTGCTACTTGGGCTCTTTTCACTTGGGGTGTGGTGTATGATGATGTACATAAGGGTGTGATCATGTGTAGATGAAAAAGGGGAGAGTATTGAGCATTACTTTAATTTGATTCCACGTTTTTTTGCATTACACGTTTTTAGTAAAACTTTCTGAATTTTTTTTTTAATTAACAAACTGACTTCTGATGAGATTCCATTCATGAAGGAGAAAGTAGTTTCAGACTGGAATTGTAGTAGTTCTAGACTGGCTAGAAGTCATTTTTACACACCTGTAGAGCTGTTAATATATTTCATATCTATAAATAAAATGCAAAGTAAGCTAATTTCCAAGGGATTTTTTTACCACGTTATGGGTGGAGAGACTGCATCTTTTCTGATGGTAGACAAAATTTGGAAGGTTTTTTCTGCATAATTTGCTTTGGAGGAATAACTGCATTTTCACTGGGGTGTTTTTTTGTTTGTATGGGGTTTTTTGGCAAGGGGGAGGTGTTGTGGTTTGGGTTTGTTTGTTTTTCTTAGATATGCTAAGAGCTTTTGAAAGTTATGAGTGACTGAAATAAGTGTTAGTCGTTTCTTTCAGTAGTAGTGCTTATTATTTGCCATCCTACAGCTCAGGTGTCATGCTGAAATGTTGTCATTTAGCTACAGGTCATCAGCATGCCTCCAAAATTAGCTCGGGGTATTTTTAAATGTTTCACAGCAGTACTTGGACGAGTGTTTTGTGTTCTTAATTTATTTCAAACTTTTTAATTGCTATGTAAAGGAATCTGTGGTTTGCTTTTGAAGATTTCAGCAATTGTAGGTGTAAAATGTTTTCATCTACCCCTTTCTTCCAGTCCTGAATATTCTTAAGTTGTTGTTGAAGAGCTAGTAGTAGTTCTAGTGCAAGTTAAAAGTGACAATTTTCAGCAGAGCTTGGAAAAGAAAAAAACACCGATCATGGACAGCATAACTTTGCAAAAGCTGACATTCTAGTAGAATGGACATTTTGCCTTTAATATTTTGGGAAATATTTAACTGAAGTAACTAGAGAGAGAACTCATATTTACCTTGGGGATTTTCTGGCACTGAGTAAGGGGAACTACTCCCCTGCATTGAATTGTCTGATTTTTATTTATGACCTTGAACAGTTTCTCAAAATGGGAAAATCACATTAAAAATTGAGACAGTCCACATGATCTCGGTCTGTCATGTAATGTGATAAAGCTTCCATGGGTTGTGTGGCAAAAATCTGCAAGGATATAAAGAACTTGTTTTCTTAAAATACATCTTACTTCTGAACTGTTTTTTCCAGCTGCTAATGATTAGAAAAACTTGTTACCTACACCATGTAAAAGTTCTTAAGATTTTAAGGATTATAGTTTAGGCTTAAGTTCTCTACCAACTCACCTTTGAGAAAAGAAACAAACAAACATCTTCAGGTTTGAAATTTACTACTTCCTGTTATCAGAAGTGCTCTTAAGCAGAGGGAAGAAAATTTGCAGGTAAACTATGAAAGCACTGTTACAGATCATATGAGTAAAATATTTTGTAGGTTTAAGTCAGGGAACAGAAGCAATTATTATCTGTATCTTAAATGATAAAAAGACTATAGTTGGTTTGCTTTTCTTAGTGTATTTTAATACAGCATTGTCCAGTAAAGCATTATGTGCTCATTTGTCATTAATCTCATATAAACCCATTTTGATTAGTTTCGTATATAGTAGGCAGAGCATGAATGCAGTGCCTTGACAGTTTTCCTTCTGTTGTTTTCATGGAGTTTAAATCACCGGTGATTTTTTTGAAATTGTTCTTTAGCACTTACAAGTTATTTGACTTTTATATGCACTTCTGGAAACAGGCATCCTTGTAAATTAAGTGGTATTTTTAGTGGGGGACATATCTCTAGTGGGGAGAGGTTTTTTCCTATTTTTTTGCAGCTTTATTTCAAATATTGTATTAAAACTCTTTACATGTTGCAGTGAAATTAGGGATGTTTGGCTCTCTTACTCCATTATTGCAATTAGGAATTTAGCATCATCAGTGCCAAAGGACAAAAGTGTCTCATTTGCCCTATGGGGACAGGACAGTGATAAGATGATTTTTCGTCAAGGATCATTGGGTCGTAATTAAGTTACATTCATGGCTATTGCTTTTTGAAGGATGATTGGTAAATGACAGGCTTCATGTGCTTGCTATGGACAGTGTTCACTAGGGTTTTTTCTCTCTCTGTCAGAAAATCCTGTTGAGTCTGATAATGTAAATGTGGCATTTTATTCTGAACAAAAGAGCAGGGAAATGAGCTATCTTGTCTAATCATTCAGTTGTTTAACACCGACTTCCAGTTTAGACTCAATTGGCTGGAAAGCACTTGACATGTGAAGTTAGTGCTGTTCGGAACGCATGTTTGAGTAAATTTTAAAGTAAGTGACAGCTAAATTGTACCTAGGGAAATTACAAAGCCTTCAACACAGTTAATTTTTTGGGGAGGATTAGTTGTAATTGCAACACCAGTCTCCTTGAAGATTCCTTAGTACAGCAAATGAACAGAAACACATTTAGCTCTTTCAAGAGCCCGTTCTCTTTTAACAGAATAATTTTTGTAAAGCTGATTGTACCTTGCTGAATTGACTTCCCTCTACACTAACATCTGCTTCAGATTTGTAGAGAGGGATTTGTTTTACCAGGCTACCCTCCACCCCCACCCCAGAGAGTCCCTTTTTTCTTTCTACCTCTCTAGTGATTTCAGGTTTGAGAGCTTTTCAATCAGTAAACCCCTTAGGTAAATTGCCACTTCACTAAAGCTTTATGCATAATGTTGCAGCACTTCATTCCAATTAAAATCAATATTTGGAGTCTTATTTTTATCAGGCGGACTCTCTGGTTGGAAAAGTTGTTTATTACAAGTAAAAGGGTTAGATGTAGTGCTACATTCTTAAAGCAAGAGGGGAGTGGCTTGTTGAAAGTGAGGGGAGCTGAAATACACCTGCATGGTAGAGCCAGTGTTGCTACAGAGTCTGTCCTGCAAACCTTTGGACAGCTGAGTAATTTTGGCTCTTCAGATAGCTTTGTATGATTAAAATTGCCCACACAAATATTTTGGAAGATTGTACCTGTAATACCTTGGACTTCATAGCCATTCTAAACAGAAATCAAAAGAATCAAAACACTTGGTGTCTTAACCTGAACATAACTTTAGCTGGAAAATGATGCCAAAGGAGGACTCTTCTGGGGCTGCGTAAGGGCCACGCAGAGTGTACTCATGGCTGAGGCTCCTTCTGTCATTCAAAAATAATAGTATATCTTCTTTTTTATAAGAGCAAGTTTCAATATGCTGGACAAATACACCTAATCTTTAAGTGGAAGAGGTATTAGTCCTGAACAGATATTATTTGTGAGTGACTTAAAGCTGTAGTGTCTGGCCAACTCAAAATGAAGCATGGATTGTCTGTGTTCACATTTTAAATACTGTGTATTCCAAACTGACGCTGGAAATCTGTTTTTACCAACATGGCTATGAGTATATGGGCTTTTTTTTCCTTTTTGACTTGAACCATATTAATTAAATAGTAATTTTAGACCAGGCTTTTAACGTTGTAGCATAGTCAGTATCCTTTGGGAGGATAAAAGGGTGTTTGACATGCATAACTTCTCACAGAAAGACTCTCAAATACTTTCAAATGTACGGCTGTTTGTTAGTTTAAAGTCATTATGTCTAAAGAGCATTTCCTTAAAATGTAGAAATTCTTTCTCGTGCAGCTCTTTTTATTATAGTTAAGCATTACAAGAAACACATTAAAATGTTACTTCTACTTGAAATTTGAAGCCTACAGTGAGTTCCTTATTTTCGTTTTCCAAAAGGACTGTGAAAACTGCTTACAAAAGAAACTGCTGGTACTTATTTGGGATTAACTGCAGTTTGTGACAGTTAAAAAATACTGCAGGCTGTTAAACAAATCATACAGGCTCAAGTACAAGCATAACCTTGATAATTTTTTCTTTGCACTAGTGGTACCAACAATTTCTTTGTGGAGTCTGAACTTTTCTATGTTTTACTGTTTTATATTTGTCTTTGCCAGTTTTAGCATTTATAGGTTTTATAAACCCCTTTCTCTAGTAAAACTGTGGATGACTGGTTGGTTGATTGAATGCAACTGAACAAATATATCTGATTTCAGTAGATTCAAAACATTTGTAACAGTAAGTCAGTGTGTAAGATACAGAACTCCTTAAATGCAGACTTATGCAGCCCCTTTGAGCAGTAAGTCCCAGTAACAAGTACAATATTTCCATTTATTTTTGTCTCGGGTCTTTGCTGACTTCTTTTCTCTGCGTGTGCAGTGTTAATGTCTTCAGAAGTATACATGTAGACGCTAGAAAACTGTTAATGTTAGTGCTTGAATGACATTCCAATTATTCATTCATTTATTGATAACTTTGACCTAAAAACAGTCACTTTAATCCTTCAGGAATAAAGCTGAGACAATACTATAGCTGTTTGAGCATCAGTCTGAAAAGCTAGATTTATCACTGAAAACTTTAATTTGAATGTATAAATGTTGTTGTGCCTCCTTAGAAATTGAGTAGTTTTCTGTAAAACTGGGTTTTTTTAGATGTTAACTGAACTTGCATCTAAAGCAGGAGAAAAATACTGATTATATAAATCTTTATATCTGACTATGGCAACTACCATAGTATTTCGCTTTTATGACAGTAATCTAGCCTGCAACATCTACTTGCAGTTTTGAAATTAACCTGTAATTTAGTCTTCACCCCAAATGACAAAAATTCAAATGACTCCATGGGGTGCCAGAAGATGCTGTAAACAGGGCTCAGTAAGGGGGATAAGGTAGAAATCCATCATCTTTGGTTCTTTTTAAGAATGCCAGTATTACTGAATAAAATAAATTCTTCTTCTGTGTTTTACTCTTAAAAATTTTTAAAATATTAGCCTAGATAATGATAGTAGTACATAGAAGCTTAGTTAGTTCTTTCTTTAAAAAAGCAAAATTTGTGCTGCACAAGAAGTGCAGTGTGAGGAGAGGACATCTGAATTGGGCTTGTTTTAACGGTAATATCATGATTTGTTAAGATTTTGTTCATCAGTAATAAGGTTGCTTCAGGAACGTTAAATTATTATTTCAAGTCAGCCTTTCAGCTACTGTTGTTAAGTGATTTAAAAAAAATTTTTTTTCCTTTGGTAACTTACATCACCTTTATCAAATAAGGCTCTTGAAATCTAAAATGCAGTCTTATTGACTGCTTGGCTACTTCTTACACTTTGTGTGTGTGGTCTTGGTTTCTTTCAGCTTAAACCTTACCCTTCAAAGAATAACTTGACATACTGTTTAACCAGTGTTTCTGTGGTTGTCCTCGGTTATTTTCAGTGGTTTTGCTTTGTTTTGTTTGGTTTTGTTTCAAGACTGGGTTGTAATCCTTTGAAAAAAAAGGTCTGCAGCAGATGATTTAAGTACTGTTAGTTGCATGGTGTGGAAGGTTATTTTATATTTGTTGTTACTGTGATTGTTTTTATGACTTTCCAGTTTTTCATTTTAATTATGTATACGTCTGAAGGTGTTTAAAATGTATATGTAGGGGAAAATTCAGTGAAGGATTGAGGTACCAAAAATGAAAATATTCTGGGTGGTTTTTGTACTTGCTGCTCAAAGGCTCCTGACTAAATGCATTTAATGCAGTCTTGCATGCTTACTTACTGCTACATGGATATACACTAATGCCATGTATCTGTGACTTGGATAGCCCAGCATAAAACACATTTTGGTACCTCACTATATTGTTGAATTAACTGCAAAAATTGTACTTTTTATAGGAGAAAATATCTGTTAGATTCTGATTTTTGTATAGAATGGAATAATGCTAGCCATGGACATCAACAGATGATTTATAGGCAGTCTGTTAAGGTGTAAAACCAGTACAGAGGAATCTAAAGAGCTGAGGTTATCTGAGTTAACTCTAGCAATCTATACTGAAACAAAAATGTTGTGGAATAATTGTGCAAAACTTAAAAATTGAAAAAGTCTAAACATAGACATAGAGGTAATAGAGTGTACATGGTGTTACTTACAAATGAGAAAAATAAAGCTGTTAAACTGAAAAATAAAGCTTTTTAATGTAATGAAATGAATTTTCCCTGGAATTTGGATTTTGTCAAGATAGGACATCACATAACTTAAGAATATTGCTCAAAAATTAAGTGCATCTAATGCTGAGGAACATTCACACCTTTGGCTAATTTGTACTGAACAGTGGTCATGCAATCAAAAATAATACAGTTGAGGGGGGAATAAACACTTGGATTATAGACTGCTAAATGAATTTTCTGTGAAATTTTCAAGATTAAAGTAGTTTCAGCATGCATTACCCCTGCTCAGAATGTTTTTATTCTTGTTTTGTTTCATTCCACAAGGGATGACATGCCTGCAGCTCTGGAAGCTTTAATCAGCTGTTACAAGAAGTATGGTAAAATTCTTCAACTTCATAACATCTACTGTAAACTGGTAGAAAAAGGAGATGCTGATCTTCTGCAAAAGGGTTAGTTGCATGTAGTCAAGTGCTGTCTGCTAATATGAAGTGTTTTCTGGGGGTTTTTCTTCTGGGTTTTGTATATAGTTTCTCTCAGCTGAAAGAAAAAAAATTGTTTGTCTTTAAATGCATAACTTCAAAGCACTAATATGATGCCTGCATTCTTCAGATTGAAAAATTGATTGTAATTTAAAACATAGAACAGCTCTGTTTGTATAATACATTATTGAGTTCTCCCAGATTAGTGCTAATACGTGCTCTAGCTATGTATGTTACTATCAAGAAACAAATTAATAGTAACACATCACAATAACAATACATCTGTTTTTCAAATAGCTGTGCAGTTCAGAAATTATATATCCTCACTTTCTATGAGCAGAACATGCCAATATAGTCTGTTTTGTGGAATGTGGTTCATAATGTAGTGCAGATAAACAGAAAAACGTTTAAAATATGCTCAACCACAAAGCTGCAAAAAATTGTGTCATGTTGTAATCATTCTGTTTGTTTCAAAATTTATCCCCCTATAGCTTATCTTTTGTGAGGCTTGGAAAATACTAGTATTAGGAATGTCTGACATAAATATTGAGATACTTCAATATATTGAGTAAATTAATGAGTTTTATTCTGTCTTTAGTTTCAGATTTTATAAGCAGAGAATATGGTGACATGATGGCTCTTTATGATCTCTTCTTTGCCTTCTTGCACACAGGAAAATACAAAGAGGCCAAGAAGGTCATCGAGGTGGGATTTTAACTATAGTACTCAAATCGTGCAGTTATTTAGACTCTTAATTAGAAACATTTAAAGTTTTTAACCTTTAATTAGACTTGTTCTGATTCATGTTAATAGAATGCAATCCCAGTAATAAAAAACCCTCGGCCAGCTTTATTTTGTATAATTACAGTTCAGAAGAGAGACAGTCGTCTTGTACATTGAAATTGTTTCCTCACTTTTTCAAAATTGCTCTTATATATCAAAATGATATTTGCATATTAAATATCGGATTGTGGAACAATTAAATTAAACTGGCATTCCTGGGTGTAAAGTTGCTAATCCTCTTTCCGAAGGAATTCTTTGTTCTTAAAAGCACTGGAATTTAATTTGCTGCAGACCATGCTCAGATTTATTTGTAATGCTTGTCTACAAGTTAATCAGCCAAACAAGCTCTGTCTGCTACTGTTTGGCATTTAATTTAGCATTTCTTCTCTCTCTCCCTTTTTCAGGATAGTAAGCAGCTTATGGGAAGTGGTAGGTGACAAACTTGGTCTATTTAGGATTAGTATATTTTATCTAGACTTGATTGAAATTGTGCTTACTGAAATTGATAAGTCAAAGGGGCAGCTGCAGAGTCTCTGCCCAGATTGTGATTATTTTTTCTTCTTAACACAGTTGTATGTTTTTAAAGTGCTGCATAAGTTTTCCACTTAATGTATGGGAGGAGGCATCTTGCAGAAAAAGTAATAGTTTGTCCTCAGCGTTTTTGTGTTATGCACATGCACAACTCTAACCTAATTGTGAGGTTTTTTTTCCTTCCTAGGACAAAGAATGCTTTTTCTCCTAGTTCCCCTTAGAGTATTTGAAATACTAGCTATCCCTGCTTGAATTGTCTAGTGGAATTCTTGCATTTAAAAAATCTTGACTGAAGATCTGCATGTTTGTCTGTGGTGGAACAATACTGTCCTGCTGTGGGGTGTGTGGATATTGCTAAGCACAATGTTGAAGCATTGATATTTTTGTTCTAAGAGAGTGTTTTGGAGCTCAACTCTTATAATACAGAAGAATAGAAATATCAGTATCTGACAGCAGATGACACTGAGGAGTTGAGTTCTTTTTACAGTGATTAAAACATATAGGAGGTAAAAGGATGAAGTCTTAGATTTGGAAGTAAAATTAAAGCTAAATGAGCAAAACTGTTATCTCGTGTGATTTAGCAGCTCTTTCTTTGATACTGGCATTTAATTTCTCAGAATTTCTATTGGTGTCTGGAGATTAGTAATGGTGAATAGGATAGTAAGCAAGTTATCAAATTGTTGCAGGCTTGAACTTTTGTCATTTGTTTAAAACATGCCAGATTCTCAGCAGATATTCAGTATTTGGTGATTGATCATAAGTTACTACTAACCACAGATGTTTAGGCATAAATCTGAACACCAAATATCTGGGGATTAAATTGAAGTCTTCCTGCCTTTTATGCTAGTTAAAGTATTTTTATGTAACTTTTATGAAGTATGAATTAGAGCTTTTTTTTATGCTGTTGAGGAGGAGCTGGTTAAAATTCCAGAAATTTTAATAGTATAGGAATTTAGCTAGGAATAGCATTGCATGTATTTTACTATGTGAAAAGTGTCACAAAATCAATTACTATATGGTACGTAATATTAAGTATGCTTTTGTTATGTTACAATATGTTAAGTGTTTTCAAAGACATTGTTTCCAAAAGGGGAGGACAGAAATCTTAAAATTGATATTTTGCTAAAGAAGAAAATTGTTTGTATTGTTTTAAAACATAAGCAAATTCCTATTTGCTTTTTTTGTTTGTTGGGAAGTCAAAGCCTTAATCAGTATAATGTGGAAGATGGAGTACAAGGTGTATGTATATTCTTTTCTCTAGTCCAGTGGGTTTTGTGACTAAATTACTTCTCTTGATGGTCATCTCAGATTATTTTTCTGTTTTCTTTGCTTGTGAAATAATATTCGGTGAAGGAGATCAGTTGGTGCCACTTTCTCTTTTAGATGCTGTTGGATGTACCTTTAAGCATGTACTTTAATCAAGTACTGCTGGTTATGATGGTCAGTTAATTTTAGTGATATTGTTTGTTTTGAAAACATCTATGAAATTAAGAAAGAGTATCTAAAAGAATAGTAATGAAGCTGGAAAATAAAATCCATAGGAGCTAAGGAAATGAAGACTGTGCAGGATATGGTTGCTTTAATGGGATTTTTACTCATTGGAGACCACTGCCTCTGCTTGCTCTTGCTATTTTTAGAAATTAGAGGTACACTAGATGCTTATATAAAACTTAGTGACAAGTGCTGCTTTGAAAAACTTGGAACTTAAAGCCCCAGGGATGAAAAAATAGCTCTTAAATCTCAAATCTTTGGTAAAATGAGGGCGAGTGACAGTACTGGGAAAGGACAAAGGATAAGATTTGAGAGAGATTATAAAAATCAGGTCAGACTTGTGTATGTTACATTATCTGGCCACAAATGTATCATGGATGCATATATATGCAAGATCATGCTATAACGAGAAAGCTGAAAGCTCTGGGCCTCATCTGCTTGGTGGAAGAAGAGCAAAACTAATCCGAGAATGAGACTGTGAGAGACAACAAAAGGGAAATAAAAAGGAGATGAGGCAAAGAATTTGTCTGACCAATGCTAGAAGAGCTAGACTGAAGCATGTGGTGGTTTGGTCGTGTGAGTCTCTTCTGAGGCGATGCTGACTGGAAGAGAAGCTGTGATTGAGAAGACTGGGGGGAAATGCAGTTTCTGAGGCATCATGAGGTTTCTGTGATAAGTTAACAGTTTGCAGTGTTGCTGGAATGCCTTGTTAAGCATTTGAAAGTCTTGTTCTCAGAGACAGTAGCTACAAATACGGTAGCCTTGGCTGCTTTGTAAAGTCTATTTTATTCTAGCTGTGCCTGGAGATTCCCAGGCCCCCAAAGTTGTGCTGGTAGATGCTGTTTTGCTTTACACTGAAAACAGGTTCTACCAATGGGTGCCGTAGTACATCAAGACATGATTTAGTCTTCTTAATGGCACCTCAACTGATAAGCTAGCTTGTCTTGAGTCCTTCAAAGATGATCATGTCAAAACAAAGTTGGCACATCTCTCTTCTTGCCCCTTACCACGAGGTCACATACTAGCTTGCTTTCCCTTGGATTGGCACAGCATGACTTCTATGTCATCAAATCTAGCTCTGGCTACTTAGGATTTTTTCCCTTACTTAGAAAGGCAGCTTAATTGCCTTTTGTCCTTGAATTTTGTTTTTCCTAAAGAAAAAAGGAAGGAAATTAGGTCAGTATGTTTTGCCTTTAACTAAACTAAACCACATTAAAACTAATGTAGGCTGAAAGAAAGGGATGTGAATTTTCAATAAAAAGGATTAGCGAAAAAGTACCTTCTAGAAAAATATTTTCTTTACCTGTCTTATAAAATGTTTTCTTATTTCAAAAATATTTAATCAGATCTCCTCCTGGAGAGAGGTCTTACATAATTACGTGTTGCTTTAGGTAGTAGATCAGAGAATCTAGAAGAATTGTTTGGCCTTACATTCTTCTAAGTTTGGTATATAAATGGTAAAAGAATTTTTTAGAGCCTGGTCCCCCAGATCTCTCAGCTTCCTACCTGTTGCCCGTACTGGACAGTTAAAAGTCCCTTTTGTTTACTCAGCTCTTGATTGCCACTTTATTAAGCACATGCTTAAGAGCTGTACTAATGTGAAGGTCATCCAGAAGAGTAGGAGTGAGAAAGGGAATGTTACACCACCTTGGAGGAATTTATTTATTCCCCCTTTCACCTGTTACTCTGTTTGTTTTCATGCTGCATGGAGGTTTACAGATTTCACTGCTTACAGTAGTTAAAATGTAGTTGATGTCTGCAATTTTTTTGGATTTAATTTTTTGTCATCTCTGTATCTTTCACCGAGATCTCCTAACTTGCAGCTGTTCTGCATTCATGATGGTTGAATATTTCCAGACTCACCATTTTTCCTTCGTTTACACATGCTGAATGCAGCTCTTTAAATACCCACTGAATCAGTGTGTAATGAAGCCCATGTCCACTCTTGGCTTTTTCTGAAAAGATTTGTGTCTCGTTCAGTACCGTTAACAGTCCTGCAGCAGAGGGTCAAGCAAAGCCCATCTATAAATCTGCTTAGTGAAAGTCTGAACCATGTTTTTGTGAAGCAGAAATGAACACAGAATTCCTGTGACTGAATAGGCATGGTATTAAACTGATGTTAAAACCACTTCTGCACTGTATTAATAAAATCATTGCACCTTAAATGAAGTTTCATTGTACAGCAAAATACGTACCTAAATAAACCAAGCACCATGTTCAGAAAGGTATCAGGTCACTTACACTTTTAGTTGGGAGCTTAGGGACTCCTCTCGTAGGAAATAGGAGTTGGTACCAGTGTTCCACTGTCTTCGTGTTGTTTGACAGATGCTTCTCAAAATCTTTCTAGCTCAAATCATATCGGCTGTTAAAATAACAGCTGTTAATTTGCTTTTTCAGTGAAACAGTAAAAGCTCTCATTGCTGCTCTGGTTTTGGTTTTGCTGGAAATGAAGGCAAAGAGGACTGGAATACAGGGAAAGATCTCAGAACTGGATGGCAGAATTTTTCGGTAGAAGTTCAACCTGTATGGTTTGTTTCCAGTAGAGGAGCCTTCCTTGAAAATAGCCATGGATAGTGCATGGCTTCAGAATTCTTCTAACCAGGTTTTAATCAAGTGTGATACTACCTTCATCTACTCTCATACTAAATATGTTGTTTATATTTAATAATTAAATTTATCATACCACATCCCACATGTCTCAAGACATTAGTGTGATGAATTCAGGGACAAATGGTTATGAAATAGTTCAGTGTGAATAAATGCAAAAAAAGGCATTTGCTGCTGAAATCTGGGACCTGACAAAAGAACTGGTTTGGGTGAGTTTAGTGTACAGGAATATATCTATCAACAGATGTCAAGTTAATTTAGGAGGTAAATAGATTTAAGCAAAGAATTGTGACATCCACTGTCAGCAGACCTCAAGATACCAGTTGCCATTGGATTTAATCTACCATAAAAACAATGAGAATATTTCTACATGATATTGAGAGATTACAACCTTCTTTCATCCAGATTGCTTTTTTTAAGAGTCTGCATCATAAAACTGAGTCCTGCTGATTTTATGCTGGAGATAAACTACCAGGAGAAGATGCTTTCTTGATTTGTGACAGCAGGACTGGGGGAGCGGGGGGGTGCGGGGGTTATGTGTAATTTAGTGATGGTTATATCTAGTGTCTGAATTTATTTACAGAGACTTATTTTTGGTCCTGTTGAGAAAAGAGTGGAGGTGATTAAAACAAAATTTAAATGTTTGTGAACAAAATTGTATTAGATAATGGTGGTCTGAGATTTAAGAATAGTTTGTAGGGGGTGTAATAGCTTTTATTAGAGTAACTGTATACAACTGAGAGGGAGGGGAAAGATGAAAGAGCTTTTAAGCATGCAAGCCCTATAATTACAAGAAAAGATTAGTTTTTAAAATTATTACTATTGAGTTCTATTAGTCCAATAAAATCATTACTTCTCCTTCTGAAACTGGACTCTGATACAGTTCGTTATTAGTGAACTTGGATTTTCTTTCCATGCGTGAATGTATATGGGTTAATTAAAAAGGGGGTATTTGCTAGTTCAGTGCACGTTATTTAGAAGTTTTTAAGTATTCCTTTCTTAAAGGGACGGGATATGTTTCAAATAAGTAAATTTGGTAAAGGAGATGACTACTGAAAAAATTCCTTCCTGAAAGGAAGAGGGTAATGTGTTCAGAATGTGGGATTATGGCAAGAGCTGTGCATCTTTTCTTAGCTCCAGGGACTCTGTGTTAGAAGGAAGAGGTTTATAATGCTTTTTTTTCATTCATCATACACTCTAAAACCACATTACAAGGCCAGAAGCAAATTTTTGCTCTGTTTGGAGTCTAGGATATCCTTGAGATCTTTCTTTTAAGCAGGGTTTTTGTGTATTTTTTATGTCACCTTTTCTTCCAGTGTGATTATTGTTGTGAATGTCTACTGATTTTTTTGGTAATAATATTTCACTGCATAATTTATCTTGGAACTCTGAAATTTATCTGAAAATGTAAAATATTCCAATAGTGATTAAATGTACATCAGTTCCAGTTTTCTTGAGTAAGGATAAAGTTGTAAAACTCTATCCTATTTTTATTTTGGTGGTTTTGGAAAATAATCAACTTGCCTTACATTTTTCTCAATGTTTGCGTAACATAAAGCAGTGTATATTTCTCTTTCAAGTGAAACAAATAAAATCATGAGTTTACTCAACAGATACTTTTGTTAGTAAAGGCAGGGAACTGTGAAACTGACAAAAGCTTTGAAGCAAATACATACTTAGGAAGAAAAAAGCCACAAACCAACAGTACAAACTTTCCCAGTGGAGACTGTAAGCTTTGTATTTTCTTATTGTGAACTACTGCTGCTTTTTCCATAAAAATTGACCTAGTAGAAGTCGAGTGGTTGCTACCTTGTGTGACTGTAGGATAGGCAGAAAGGAGAGCATGAGCTTGAATTCTAATCAGCCCCAGGAGAAGAGTTTGTGAGGATAGATATGTAGACATGTATCCCTTTCATTTAATACCTGGTACTGCAACTAAAATATTAAGTGGACTGTAACTGAGTAGGTTTTGAAGGCACGACTTGCAGTGGAGCAACTCATAAGTTTCAGTATTCCAGTACTGCATTAGAGTGCTTGCCCTCGTTATCAAACATGAAAAGTAAACATATTGAAGGTACAGATATGATTGTATTCAAGCTGAAATAGAGTTATTCCTTGCCCAAAAAGTTGAACAAGAATTCACATATTTTAGCTTAGTTTCTTTTTAAAGAAATCTGTATTATGGGGATTGTATTTTGTTTAGTCGTATTTATTTCTGGGCAAAATTGCTCGTAAAAAAGGAAAAGGAATCTCAATTTTTGAGAGTTTACAGCGTTTTTTTTTTTTGTTGTTTAGCAACAGTAAAGTGAGTGAGAGTATCTTTCTGTGCCATCACCAAAGAAAACATTTTTGGAATCAGTGAGAACTCAGCTTCTTTCAAAGTGGAAAATGAACTTGTAGAAAAAGTATTGCTTCCACTGCTAGCCATAAACAGCCGTAGCTGTAATGTCATCCTGGTAGTACAAAGACTTGAAAAGCTGAGCTAGGAGAGCACTAATATGTTTTATTAGACATTTGGTATGATTGGAATGGGAAAGATGCTTTTGATGCACAGATTATTTTTCGATCCCTCAGTCTCTAAAGCTGGATCTTTTGGGAACTTCTGGGCTATTGCATAAAAGTTCAGAGCCAGTAATCAAAATAGTTTTCTTTTTTCCGTGTATTTGACAATGATACTTCATTTAGACTTTTCTATAAAGGCTGTAGTGGAGAAATACAGCGCAGTGGTTTACTTTCATACATATGACCTCAAAATAATTTTAATGTAAATGTGTTAATTAGTATTTTTAAAAAACTAATGCATTTTTATTTGAAAGTAAAGGAATGTTTAGCAAAAAAAAAGCATAATAGAAGTGTAAAATAATTTTTACTGTCTCATCTAACAACTAGACTAAGATGGCTACATAAGGTGCAGAAATTTTGTATCTGTATGTTCTTCTAACTTTCTGATTAAGAAGTGCACCTACTGCTTAGTAGAAGTGAGGACTTCTGCCACAAGTTTTAACCTAGGGGGAAAATCAAGCAAAACATCCAGTGTTTATGTTGTAAACAACGTTGTTCAAATAACCTGCCGTGCAAAAATATCCCAGGCTTCATTAAAACTGTATGGAATTTGTGAGATTTTCATAGACGTTTTTGTGGAATCAGGGAAAAATCCATCTTTAAATTAAGAACTTCCCATCAAGTGTTCTGTTTGCTCTGATGCTTGTGTTGGAGAGAGCTGTTAGGAATGACATACATCAGTTCTTATTGCTGTCTGCTCAAGGCTGTCTGCTTGGAGAAGTAACGCATTTTCTTGCAAGACATTGCTTTGGCATTTAAATCTCAGTAACTGGTTCTGGTACTAGTAGCATAAGTCTGTTATTGCTGCTGATGTAACTCTTCATGAAATGTTCTTCTTCCTTAAGCAGCATTAGCTGTCTCTTACTATTACTGACTTTTTCAGCTGCAAAGAGAGGAAAGAATGTATCTACCCTTCCAAAGAGTACCGTCAGGAAGTGCAACATGGATGGCTTTTATAAAATTTCGCTGTTTCTTTCCAATATTTTGAATTGGTGATTAGAGTAGAACTGTTCCCCTAAAAAAAGGTTGAACTTTGCAAAGAAAATACAGAAATTTTGAAGAAAACATAAACCACTTAAGGTGGTCAAGGTTAAAATTGAATAGTTAGAATTGATGTGTTACTCACAGTGAAGTTATATCATGAATGGCTGGAGTAAGTTGACTGGTATATGTAAGAATTATTTTGCCAAACAGTGCACAGTAGTTGTTTGTGAAAGTACAGTGTTGGAAGGTTAAAACAGAAGCTCTTCATCTCATGTCGTGTATATGCCAAATGAAAAATGCTGCTGCTGGCTTTTAAACAGTTATGCAACCTAAGCCAGCAAAAGTGGCACTGTTTTGGGACAGTTCTCAACTCTTAGTTTGCTGAAAGTCATCTTTTTGAACAGGACACGGGGCTTCTGGTCTGTGTGTTGTCTTTTGTGGTTTTCTCTGTAAGTTTTGTGTTTAAAGAGAAAAAGTTGGTTTAGGCAAGTGGAGGGAAGTAAATAAATGTTTTCGTATGTCTTCTGTAAATTATTTAACTTTTTTGTTAGAAAAGCTTTTTTGAAAGTAAAAGACCAGTATTGCTCTATTGGCTGTAGCAGTTGCAGAATACTAATGTAAACAGAATTTGAATATTTCTGTCATTATTTAAAAATCTGGAAAAACATCTAATAAATTCCTCTCTGACAGGTCAGTATTTTTCCAGACACTCTGTTGTCTTTCAGCTGTAATAGGTAAAAATTAGCTCAAATAAAAATGTTAGTACAGAAAATCAGCTGATTGGACCCCTTCAATCACCTGTCTGAAGTGACTGGTTCTCAGGAGGAGAACAAATCAAATGCTTTCACGATGTTAAGGCTGTTGCATTTACATGATTTTTGAGTGCTTCTTGACTAGAGTTCTTCCAAAGATGCAGTTTATTTTTGCCCTTTCTGGTTAGTGTTCCTTACTGTGTGTGAAGGCGTAGAATCGGCGAGTAAATTGGTGTGGGTATAAGTGTAGAATAAGTGTAATTGCCATAGAATCACAGCATATGCTAAGTTGGAAGGGGCCCATCAAGATTATTGAGTCCAGCTCCTGCCCCTGAAGAATCATACCACGTATAAGTTTTGATCAAAACTATGGGCTGATTTCTCTAGGAGATACGACAAAGTAGCTGAATTCTGCTTAGCCTAGGGAAGAAATGGAATTATTTTCTATACTACTCATTAAATTAGTACAAAATTGAAAAAATACAGAAAAATGAATTGTATATTGTCTTCTAATAAAAAATCCAGAGGTTTCAAATTAGTTAGGCTGAAAACAATCAAAAAGTGGTAGTGTTATGGTTGTTTTCTGCAGTAGGTGGTGGAGGCAACCCCTTGCCAAAAGATCTTCTGAGTGACAAATCTTACGGGGTTTCAGGGGCAACCAGAAAAGTTCATGGAAGAGAAATCACTTACTAGAACCAGTGTGATCTACTGAGCCTCAGGTAGCTGGAGAATGGAAGAGCATTAAAAGGAAAGTATTGCTGTGTTTTCTGACATTTTATGCTCTATAGTTACTGTTAGGGAGAGGATAATAAGGTTTGATTTGGTACAGTACAAATGTTTTATATTTCAAAAGGATGTAAAAGCCAGAAATCCTCCACGTTTGGTTTATATGCTAGATGAATTGCTTGAGACTCTCAAATAAAAAAACGCAACAAAACAAAGAAACCACTAAGACTCAAGGTAGATTTTTTTTTTTTAGTCCATTGAAACAAGCAAGATCAAAATTATAAATGGGAATCTGGAAGAGTAATTAGAGTACCAGTTTATGACTTAATTTTCCTTTATTCCTTGAATTTTTTGTTCTTTATTTTAGTCCGCTGTATTATAGAAACAGTGCTTGCTGCTAAATGCAATGTTTAAAATTCCCTAAGATTGTAAGGGATAAGCTACAAATATGGACTATCAGGCAAGCCCTGGAGATTTAGTTAATCTGACCTAGATGTTCTTTTGATGATTGAGACCTGCAGTATGTGAAAACACTTCTCAATTTCAAAATGAAACACAAGGATATCTGTTGTATAACTCAGCTGTCCTTGTGGTGACAGACACATCAATCATTTCTGAACAGGAAAGGATTTACTATAAAAAGTTTGTAGCTTTCGAGCTGCTGAGTTCATTGGCATTCGGATCAGCAGTGATATTGGAAGTTGTAAGTGAATTCAGCATTTGAATTTTACCATGTCCTAAAGAGGATTAGCTACAAATGCAGGCAACATACTTTCTTCTTTTTCATTTTCAAGAGCCTGTTGTGTATCAAGGGCCTGTTGTGTAAGATGTTAATTCTTGACTTAGTTTTCAGCATATTTTATGTGAAACTGCTTGGTAGCTCTTAAAAATCACTGAACAGGTACCTATAAATATAAGTAACTGTGGGAAGGGGAAAAAAGGACAAACAAACAAACAGCTAATTGGAAAAAAAAGCACATACCTGGAAAGCTGTGTTGATGTATAATGCTTTTGAATACTTTGGAAGCCACTATTTTTCTGTAACCTCCTGGACTGAGACTATTTTAACAGTACACGTAAACATACAGAGATGCTCCATGTTGAGAAGCTGTGGGGTTAGCATCCTGTTTTTTGCAAAACCTTACATTGACTTCATAGAATGCTTTGGGTGATTGGTAGGATTATATGGCCTAACATTTACTCTGCAGAGCACTGTTTCCTATGTATTTAGCAAAATTTAAGAGTTCTCACTGAAGTTTTGCATGCTGGTTTTCTGGTGTATGCTGAATTATTTCATAAAGATGCAAGGGTAATAATTCTGCAGTTGGAGAATATGGGAAAAGGAAATGACCTGTGTTTAAAAGAGAGAAGGTAAATTCACATTTCCAATAATAATTGCTTCCACTGTTTTGCAACTGAAACGTAATATTTCTCACAGCATTTTGTTCAAACCGCTTCTTTTGTGCACACTGGCATTCAAATTTTTAAAGTTGCACTTCTCATTTAAACAGTAGAGATTTCTTACAATATTAAAAGCTAAAAGCCTTCAAGAGTCAAAACACATGTTTTCTCTGCAGGGGTGAACAGACAGTTCCTTAGAATTACTTTGAGCTATATTTATGTGAATCTGGACACCTGAAATAAAAAGCAGAGTCCACTCTGTAAATTATATTTGTCTAAAACAAGATAGTATAAAGCAAGTAAATCCAAGTATCTGAAGGCCAGCAGGTAAAAATGATGGATGCTTTGCACACATTTTGCTGTAACCTTTTTTAGATATGTTGGACACAAGTAGTAGACCATGTGACATGTCTCTTTAAAAAATTTGACTTTTCCTATCTTTATTTAAGAATTCATTTAAGTTGAGGAACTGCTGTTCTGATTATGGCATATGGTGCTGGGAAGGCCAAATGTGGTTTTCTACACCAGGTAGAGTTTCAAGGATCGAAACCTTTTCTTTGAGCATGTGTATAATATAGCTGCAGTCTGCTTGAAACAACAAAGGAATGAATAAGCAAAGGCTCACAACCTTGGAAAGTAACAGGAAGAACTGTGGCATGCTGACAATTAGACATCAGTTCCTCTGTGTAGACACGTGTAAGGGTAAGCCTTAGGTGTCTTAGCCTTAAGGGTAAATCTTGAGCCTTCTGTTCTGGGACAGGAATTGCGTTACAGTTACTATACCTGGCATCTGTACAGTATATTGGCATCACCACATGGTGATGGTGCAGTTCAGAAGCATGGTTTTCTAGCTGCTGTGTTGCAGTGGTGCTGAATACAGATATTTCATTGTGAAGACAGTTTGGAAACATTTGGTGTAATTCTTTACCATGAGTAATACAAAGGATTAGTATAGGTAACAGCAATAATACCCTGTTAATGTGGTGATAGAAGTTATTTAACATTTCAGTTCATCTGAAGTGTATTTTAAATCAACCCTCTCAGCAGTGTTCAACCAAAAAGGACAATGTCTTAAATTAAGCTGACTGCAATTTTTATGTCTCATAAATGCAACCTAACATGATTATTTGTGATCTTGTAGTTTCATTTAGATTTCAAAAAACAAACAAAAGCTATGAACTTTCATTATGAATACCTGCATTATGTTTATTTTCCTTTAGAATGTTCTATATGCAGTAATGTATTTCTTCTTGCGGAAATATTTTACAGACTCCTGGCTTGAGAGCACACTCTGGAAGATTGCAGTGGTTTGCAAAAAGATGTATATTAAATAAACAGGTATGTGACTCGTATGATGTGTTCTATGGAACTGTCATTTGTTCCAAGAAAAATTGTTTTGAAGTATTTTCTCGCTTGATTTTTATGTTTGTGAAAGGACATGTGACAGGCTGATGAGGTGAACTTAATGCTGGTGTATATTTAAATAGAAATATTATTTTAGCTGAATGCACACAGCATGTATGTGCTGTGTATATAGAAAAATAATTATTTGGCTGAGGTATAACTATGTTCTTCCTTCTTTTTGAAGATGGAAGCTTTGGAACAGTTGGTAGAATTAACTCAAAATCTATTTGAGTGCGATAGAGATGAGATGTACTACCACCTGCTTGAACTGTGTGGTAAGTGAGCTTGAGATCTTTCTCATGTTTGTAATCCGTTTTCCATTGTGGTTGGAGACAGGACATAACCCTGAAGATAAGCCATTTCTTGATACACAATTAGTCTGGGTACCGTTTCTGAGGCATCCTGTGGGGGAGGAGAGGTCAGGGTTTGGGTTTCTTTTCATCTGCAGAACTGAACACTTAGTGTAGTGTGTGTGTGTGTGTGTGTATGTATATATGTATGTAATACAGTATAGACCTACATAGTACGAGTTTTCCAATCCATGATATTGTCTGGTTTTATAACTTGAAAGTTAACTCTGTTTTGGCTTTTAATATGCTTAGAGAAGAAAACCTGCTCATCTTTTATCTTCAGAACTGATAAAAATCTGGGGTCTCCTGTAAGTGGATCTGGTTCTGAAAGGTGCATAAATTTTTTTGATTTACCTATTTTTTACCAGCCAAAACCTAACTTTCATCCTTTATAGGCATGAAACAGTTTTTAAAACTGGAACTTCGTTTTTGTGCTACAGACTTAGTGTAGAATGTATCTATGTGGTTTTCATTCCTCTTTTCTGTGTTTTTCAGTCGATGTTGGTTTTCTTATTCAGTGTATTTATACTATGTTAGAAAGGATTAAAATTTTGGCGATTTATTTTTAAGTACTGAAAAATGTATTGTGTTAAGATTGGATATGGAGCACTAAACAGTAAATTTGGACATAAAGCATTACAGAGATTTCTGTGTACAGCAGTTTGATATATCTGGAAAACTTGCTTTTGAGCTTGAAGTAATTTTAGGCTGTTCTCCAAGTATATTTTTGGTTGGGTAGGACTGCTGATGCACTTAGCTATGGCAGGAGAAGACATGAGGACTTGCACAAAAAAAATGACCAGAGACCCCGCGAGAACTTCGCTGCTTTTTATTTCCTGAAGCCTTGGAAAGCTTCAAAGAAAACCGTAGTGTTACCTAATTCTGGCTTTACACATACTGGTTCACCATCAAAAATCTAGTAGGCCTGGAAATCAATCTTGACTCAACAGGGGGAGAACATTCCTGTTTCTGCACTCATCCTGTTCACCTCTGGCAGTGACTAAGTCTGACAGTGTGCCTGCTAGGAAGAGAATCTAAGAAGATACAATTCATCAAATTCTGTCATGCAAAATCTTCAGTCTTCTTTCAGAAGACAGAATCAATTCCATCTATTCAAAGAAGTGGAAAACATTTGTGGGTTTCTGTCACCATGAAAGACAGAAGCTATGCATAATCCCGCTTTCAACCATTTTAGATTACCTATCAAAGCTGCCCCATGCACAAGTACAGCAGGACTGTCATTGTGTACCAAAGCCATAACTTCAGATCTGTTTTAGGCATATAAAAAAAAGAACCTACCATCTAGTCCAAGCCATCTAGTCCAAGCAGTAATTAAAAATGTTGAAAACAAGGCATTTGGGTTTTTAGAATCACAGAATAATTTATACTGGAGAAAACCTCAGGAGCTCAAGCCTAGGCTGTTTCCTGGTGCTAAGATAGCTCCAAAGTCAGATGAAATCACGGCCTTGTTTAGTAAAGGTTTGGGTGCCTCCAACAGTGGAGATCAAAGAGCCTTTCTGAACAGCCAGGATTTGACCATTCTCAGATACTCCATTGCTGCAGCTTTCAAACATCACCTTTTGCCCTTTGCTGTGCACTCGTGAGGAGAGACGGACTCTTGAAGAGTTAGCAAAGAATTTACAAGATTTGCATGTATAGTAGGAGAACTAAACCTGATTTGAAAAAAATGCCAAGGCAGTTCATTGAGAGGGATGTTTCTGCTTTAGAGAGCTCATTTTTACCGGGGTGTAAATCAGTTGTGTCTGAGATTCATAAATGCTTCACAGCTGGTGACTGCAAAGCTAGAAAGTGTAGAGGCAACAGGAAACCACCTGCTGTAGGTAGTTAAATGGTAGTTAACTGGTTTTTTCTCGTAAAGTCCAGCTTTCTATTTATTTGCAGTTCTGTACAGTGATGCAGATATAAATTTCAATTAACAGCCAGGAATGGTAGGACTGATGAGATGGGATGATCACTTCTGCAATACTTTTGAGCTCATGTCTCATTTATCTGAAAATTCATATAATCCTTGGGGTTTTTTCTGGCATCCTCTATGTATTAAAACTTTTCAAATCGACTGTCATAGGAAGCAGAAATACATGATTAATTGATGAATTATTTTCTAAAGACATCATTTTGAATCACTTTAGATACGATGTGCTTTTCTAAATGAGCTTTTGTCTGAAGATTTTAATCTTGTTTCAGACAGCAACAAGGACTGGGGAAAGGCTGAAGCTATTTGGACTAAAATTCAAGAAGAAAATATTGTTCCTCGTGAGAAAACACTAATTTTACTTGCTGATATGTTTGAGAAAAATGGTCAGGCTGTTCCATTTGAGGTACCTAAGGTAAGTGGAGTTTAACTTTCCTAGCTAACAACACTTATGAATATATTTCTTCTTACTGAAAAAACATTATCACATAGCATTACAGTAATCTAAATGTTTGTTTCTTTTAAAGGTCAGGCCTGAAGATAGCAGAAATGCTGCTACTGGGGAAGAAATGAAAATACAGATGCTTTGCAAGAAAAATAAAGCAAAAGGTAAAGTGAAATCCACGGTGGGACTGTTTTTTCCCCTTCCATATTAGTTTTAAGGTTTCGGTTAAGTGCAGAGCTCCTCTGTGCAAACTACTCAAGTCTCTGCTAAAACCAGAATTTATGCATGGATGTTTGTATACAGAAGAATGGAGTGTATTTCAGTGCAGTTCCTTTGATTTAGTCTGTGGTTAATCACTGGAAATCCATTCCTATCCATCTCATCCCAAAGCAGGGTGACAGAAGAAGAAATAGCTTTACTGGACTTTATAAAATGGGGAGGAAATCACAGAATACCAGAATGTGTCAGGTTGCAAGGCACCACAGTGGGTCATCTGTCTCAGCCTTTTTGCTCAGGCATTCTCATCCTTGAGCACATGGAACAGGACCCTTGAGTATCTCCAGTGATGAGACTCCACAGCCTTTCTGGGCAGTCTGTTCCAGTGCTCAGTCACCTGCACAGTGAAGAAGTTCTTCCTCATGCTCAGGTGGAACTTCCTGTGCATCACTTTCTGCCCATTGCCTCTTGTCCTATTGCTCTGCACCACCAAGAAGAGCCTTGATACAAATTAGTTTATTTCTAGTATTTCTGCCAAGGTGCAGAGCATTTGAATATTCTGGAAATCCCTATTTTCTTCATTTATACTATAGTAAATAACTAGGTACGTCACTTGAAAGCAGTATAGAAAAAAGAATTCAATAGGTTTAAAAATTAATTTTGCTGAATGAGGAAGATTTATAAATGCAAGACACCTAGTAATTTTCTTCTCTAAGTGCAATCAGTATATTTTACAGGTTGGACACAGATTTTTAAGCTCTGAGTTTTTAAAAGAAGATGTATCAGTCACTCACACATTTAACTCACATTGTTAGTGAAATTACTGTCTAGTGTTATTCAGTCTAAATATTCAGCCTATTGAGATTAGCAGTCTAAAATTGGGTCTGGACATTCTGCATACTGGGAGTGCCATATCATGTTATGTGTATGAAATTAAGAATTGTGTTTTATGGCAGACATTATGTTTTCAGGAAATTCTTCATGTGGTAACTTTTGGGTCTCATAAGAAAATGAGAAATGCAGAAATATTTTCATTGAAAATCAGATGAAATCAAGGGAATGCACTGGATGACCTTTTCACACAAAAGTGTCCTGTGCTTTGGTATCATAAATGATCAAGTGGAGACCAGGAAGAAACTAAATATGTCTTAGACTTGGCAGGGAGACTAGTTTAAAACAAAACTGTAAAATGTAATTTCTGTGATGACTTTGGATAGCAGTAAATCACTTTTGCATATTCTTTTATTTAAAGGTGCAGTATTTGAGACAGGATGTTTTAGAGCTATTGGGAATGAAAAGAAAAAGGGGAAAAAAGACTATGTTGGAAAACAGTTCCTGTCTTCCTGGGAAACTGTTCTCTTGGCCTTAAAAAAACCCTAAAAACACTAAGTTGTTGCTTTTTTTATATAACAGTATCACATAATTTTGGTGTGAATGTAACAGGGCAGCATTTTGATGTGAAAAAGATTGACTCAATCCGGTTATGTAACTATTCAATGAACTTACCAAGTCTGACACGTTTTGATAATCTATTCTCCAAAATGCTTGATTTATGCAAAGTCATATTTTCATTTTTGTCTCGATTCCTCAGTGTGAGAACTTGACTCTAGGGGATCATGTAACACATATCCCAGTCAAAATTGCTGAAACAGATTTGACTGTCTTGAGAACTGAGACTTTCTTGGCAAGTTGTCACTTTTCTAACAAATCTTTCTACTTGAAATAGCTGATATAAGACAATATGATTTTGAAACTAAGAAATTTCTCTTTTGAATGCTAATACGTTTTAATAATTTTAGATGCCATCTGAAGAAGTAATAAGCTGGTAATACCTGATCAAGCATATGTCTCAATTCAAGAATGATCTAGGTATACTTCAAACAAACTACTTGCAGAGATGCAAAATAAAGTTAAGAAAATAATCTGAATAGTATCTGCATCCCAAGGTTAGGAGTGACATACACAACAAAACTGATACAAAGATTTCTAATCCTTCCTTGAACTAGTCATTGCAAAAAAAATCTTAAATTAAATTAAATTAAACACATTTCCTTGTAGAAGGAGATCTTACATTTTATGGACTGTGGTAATTGATGGTAACATATCCTTGACATCATGGCCACTAGTGGCATGGTCCATTTCTGTATCCAACTGATGACAGCAGTATTTAAACACGGGGTGAAATCCTAGTTCAGTGTGAAGACAGCAGAGCTTTTGTAGGAGTCTCTAAACATAAGGAGATTCTGGCCTTAAAAAAAGTAGAAATCAAGCAGGCATTTACGAGCAGAAAGACCAAACCTATCACCAGTCAGCTACATTTTTGTAAATCAGTAGTTGCATTTGTAGCAGGTGATACCAGTCAGAGGTGTATTACTCTTGCTGAATGTAGTTGCGAGTCTACTGGTACCTCAGATTTCAGAACAGGGGAAGGAAAAATGTCTTGCCCCTGAATTTAAACTTGAACACTATGAATGCTGGTGATCAGCATCTCAGCAGGCAAGAGAATTCAGCCCATTGCTGCAGGCCAAAGTAACTTCAGATCTCTAAGTGAAAGTGGTGGAGGATTGCAGGACCTTTCTTGTGTGATCCTATTGTTTCATTGCTCTTTTGGTTGACGATGCAATCACTCTTGTAAAGTCAGACTCTCATGTTAGACTCTCTTGCAGACATGAAACTCAAATGCACAGAAGTGAATTTAATTTATTAAGATGCTGTTATGCTCTATCTCTGTTCATATATGTATATTTAACATAGTTTCAAGCATCCAAAGTAGATTATGAATGGCCATGGTAATTCTAATTATTAACTTGGTGTAGGAGTTTGTGTGATGTAAATAATAAATTTTATGCATGGCCATTTCTGTGCCTACATTTCAGGAGGTTTTTGTGTATACTTTTTGGCGGAAGAATTTTAAGATGCAAACTGAAAGGCATACCAACAGTTTTGATTAAAATTCCACAACACACTGTACTAAGTGCAATTAATGTGATGCTTCTTATGACATTAAGATTTAAATGAGTTGTCTTCATCTTTACTTTCAAAGTATAAGAAAAAAGCTTAAAGCTTAGCTGTGAAATTTGTGGTGATAGTCCAGCTATTTCTGATAAGTTTTAAAGGTTATTGTGGCTGTGATTTGAATTAGCAAAGGGATTATTTCATGAGTCATTAAAAGAAATGTGCAATCACAGTTTAGATGTAAAAGATCATTTGTGGTTCTTAACACAGCTTTCTAGCATATGTTACAGCGTAGATGGCAGTTCTAGCTGCATGTTTATAGCTGCATAATCTTGTTTCAGAAAAATAAATGACTGAAAAGTGTGCTTATCATTTTTTCCCCCTTTTTGGTAACATCTTTTCATACACTGACAGTTATTGTGAATGCATGAAATAAAACTGTTAATCAGTCAAACAAATGCAGTGTAGTTTACTTGCTAAATATCTGTATATTTGTAAATTGTATGTTTTGTATAAATCTTGTCGTAGCCAAATAATTTGATCTCCGCATATTGGAATCGCCTCCTATATTATTTGTTAAATGCTGTTGTGATCATGCACCAGACACTGTAACTGCATACCCCAGAATTAGGTGTTGCTTTAAAAATCCTGAGTCTTCCCCTTCTAACCAGCTATTTTGGTATTGAAGCAACAGCTACATATAAAGGAAGAGCAGTAGCAAACTTTTTCTCCTGTCGCAAGTGTGTGTTGATTGTTGTACACGGGCAGTTTTGAACAAGCTGTGATCCGCAGCTTCGGGCTTACAGATGTAAGCAAAGGATAAATAGATTTAAGGTGGACCTTTTTCAAAAAATAGGTGATTTCTTTCTGTGATCAACATTCTTGCAATATGACATTTCCTTTTGACTTTCTTACTCCTTTTTAGAGGCCTACAATATTTTCAGGAGAATGCAAGAGAAGGATGAGTCTCATTATCGCTCCTGTGACGTCCTTATAAAAGCGTTGTTAGCGCAGAATTGTGTTGATGAAGCCCTTGACGTGAAACGCATGTAAGGCTCTTCTTTGTTTGGGGGATTTTTATTGGCTCAGAGAGTGGGGTTAAATAATTTCTGGATCATTTTCAGGTGAGTCCTTATCTTCTCATGAGAAAACAGGTCATGACGAGTGATTAGGAGCTGTGGTAAGAAATACACCAGAGTTCCATAGGGCGATATGCCACATTTTTTAAAAGGTACTAGAGTGACAGTGTGTATTGCTAATAACTCATTTCAAATAGCAATCTGAACAAATGTACTTGGCATCAGAGCTGAAAGTCTACCCTTCTGGCAGTCTGCCTTTTCCTCTTTAGAGCAATATCCAAACAGACAAGATTCCTTCACTTAGCTGCCCGTGAGCCTTCCCCTGAATGCCTGTCCCTGCTGCTGTCTTACCCTGCCCACACTCCTTGGCAGCTGGCTGCCTGCCAAATGCAAAATGGTACGTTTGACTGTGATGCCAGTGGCTAGGAGATGACCATAAACCTTAGATCCAACTCTTACACTTCTGAAATAAATCCAACCTGCTGTCATGTATTATTAGAAGGAAAAGAATTGAATTAACCTTTAGTGAGTTGTATGGTACAGCACTTGCTTTAATTATTGCCTGTAACGTGTGTTCTGGTCAGGTTATAGGCTTCAAAGGGTTGTGACTTGTCAATGTGGAGTTAAGAAGAACAAGAATTTAAATTTAAGGGTTTTAAATCTTTCAGTTTTTTTGACTGAAACAAGACCAGTGGTTGTCATCAAGTGTGCTCACTGAATGAATACAGTGAATTTGAAAGTGGCTGTAGGTAAATTACCTAATGCATAGAGTAGAGTACTGTAAAAATATATAATTTTTAGAGCCAACTTAGTTTCTGAAGTCCAGGAGCAGTCTAGTGTACGATGATACTGATTATTTTAATGTTTTATTTAAAAGTGTTTAGACTGGAGAAGAAGTGTTTGAGTTGTGCATTCAGAAGAACAAATAGTGCTTTTTCAAATAGCTCTCAGCAACTGGGCTTTATAATAAGTAATGTTTGTGCTTGCAGGATATATGGCTTATATCAAGGGAAAACTAAATCAGTTTATCAAATTGATCTCCCCGTAATGCAAGTAACTGATAAATCTTTGCAAATAAAAGATGGAGGGGAGATGTTTTAGGGAGTACAAAGAACATTGATAAAATTTGGGTAGTTTGTTAGAAAATACTCAATTATCTAAAGATGTACTGAAAAGTTCTTCAGAGAAGAAGCTTGAAACATGACTGTTTCCTTGCTCTCCAGCTCAAACACAGTTGTAAGGAAGATGCACAAAGTAGTGCATATTACCAGCAGTAATTTGCAGATTGGAAGAGAAGAGAGAAGGTGGTGGCTTGTTCCTAGTATTTCAGGGATTCAGAATTGTCACTTTAGAGAAGTGTTGTAGTAGGTAAATTCAAAATTCAGGAAGAAAAATAATTTGAAAGACTGAAAAGGTCAGAGGTGTGTTAAGCCTCTGAAGTTTGAGATATTTATGAGTAAATTAATAGAATTTTGTAAGAGGTTTTCTTCTTGGTTACTGGTTAACTTCTTGGTTACAACCATGATCAAAACTCTTGTGCTTTTCACAACTCTCCTACTCCATCTCGTAGCATAGAAATGCCAAATAATGACATTCTGAGAAGCTTCTAACAGCTCACTGTTGCATCAAGACAGAAAAGACATCATATTTGTTGTGTTCATGGTGTATCTGTGTGTCTTTTTTCCTAGTAACAAAATGATGCTTATATTAAACATTTTTGAAAGCCTGTAAGTTCTAAGTAATTCACTGAAATTAAGAAAGTGACTCTGTGTGTTCCTATGATTGAGGAATAGCAAATCAGTGTATTTCACACATTTCTGGATGCTTCACAAATTTTCCGGCCTCATACTAAAAAGAGATTACTCCTACAAAGCCTAAATGTGTGCGGTGGCCTGAAACTTGCGCAGCTCGAAATATTTTCATACAATACAGGAAAGCTGCCTTCATTTAGATACGTATTACTCTTTTTACTGTTCAAAGCCAAATTTGAAAGGTAAATAATACGTAGAGAGTCTTACTGTGCACATTAGCATAGGCAACACAAAACCTACTTTTTTTAAAATTTAGAAACGTCCAGTAACTTCAAAAGGTCCCCTGTTACCAGAACTGAGAAACTTCCCTGAGAAAGTGATGTGGGAGAAGTAAATAGCACTCCTTCACTGCATTTGAAAAAAACAAACACCAGACAACCCAGAAGATTACTGATCTGTTGGTCAACCCAAGTGTAGTTGCTTTCACATTCTAGAACTGTTTTGAGGAATATTTACTGCGTTTAGTCCAAGAAGTTTTAAATAGAAATTTAGGAGTATTGGAATGATGGATTAGTTCTGTAATAGTAGCTAACATCTATTTAATCACACTAAAGATTGGAAGATTGGAGAAAGTAAATCCTTTGTTATATGTAATTTACAGTCTCATGCATGAATTGTTGACTTAAGGGCTTTGACAGATGGGACAAAGGGAAAAAAAAAAGGCGGAACTGAGCAGTGGGTGCTTAGGCAGGGATTAAGGGGATTGGTTGGGAGAGTAAGAAAATCCCGAGTCCAGTGACTGCATTTGTGAGCCTGGGAGGCTGAAAGTGACTGAGAGGATAGTCATATTGTGTGCAATGTGAAGGATTTTCTTGGGATTGAGGAGAACAATTTAGCAATGACCCTGCTTACCTCCCAATCCGCTCAGCCCCTAAGTTCAAGTAGGTAGGCTGCTCAGTTGTTTGCCACAAGATGATCAGTGAGGTTTATCTTGATTGCTGATATGGTAAATGGCATTGCCCCCCTTCACTCTGTAGAGATTTTGTAATCTAGAAATGAACATTTGTAAAGTTATCCTTATATATTAAAAATGGGGCTTGGCTACATGTCATTTAGGAGCAGGAACATTTTGTAGTGTAAGACCAATGTGATTGCTGGTTAGTCTCTCTTGACTAATTTCCAGAGTGTTAGAAAAGCTTTAGCAGGGTTACTAAATTAAGATTGTCTTTGCTGTACATACATGAAGTTTTGTATTGCAGGAGATAAGGAATTGATAAGCGAAATACAATTTTAATGTGGCTAAGGCAGCAAATGTAGGATGTTCACTTTAAAACCTGTATACATCTAGATGACAGAAATTTGAAAATTAATCAACCAAATGATATGGTGTTAGTTCATAATATGCTTTAGTTTATGTTTAAAATATACAGTGCTGAAAATAAATGTTTCATTTTTATTGCTGAAAGAATAGTTTTATATTTTATAATTATGGTGACTATTGAAAAAAGAAGAAAAAGTATCCAGCTTAGGATACAACAGAACAATGCAGGGCATGCAGTTATTTTAGTCATCTAATATGTCAGCATTCAAGAATCTGAACCGATTGTTTAAAAAAAATCTTGTACTTTGTTTCTTTTGTTGCTCACTTCCAACTTTGTCATCTGTCAGAATGCAAAAAAAATTATCCTTCTATAACCATTGACAGGATAACACAAAAGCTGTCTCCAGGTCGATATTTTGCAGCAATATTTTTAACATACGAACAGTAGTTTTTATAATTTCACCTTGGTGCTCAACCATTTATTATCGTATCAGAAGCATGTCAGTAATTCCTTTCTAAATGTCTGCTTCTTTTAGTGCTGAGACCCACATCAAGGGCTTCACACTGAACAGTGCTGCCAGCAGCCTCCTCATCATATCGCAAGTTAGGCGGGATTATTTGAAAGGTATGTCACAATGCTTGACCTTTACGTCACATTAATGCCTCTGCAGATTTTTCTTGTAACGCCCTTCGAATACTTGGATAAAGGAGTCCATTTAGCAAATTACCTGCTTATCAAGAGCCTTTTGTGGTAGCTGAGAGACGTAAATTACTGTACATGCATTTATAATACAGCTTGAATATGAATGTACTTGTCATTTGACCACTTAGTCCAGTTTCCATTCCATTTAACACAAGATGGGTTTTCTTAAGATGAATCACAGCTCTTCAGACATGCAAAATTTGTGCTCCAGAACGAGAGAAAGTACAGGCTTTCAAGTGCGTTAAAATTCACAGCACAAGTCATTTTGCTTTGGAAATTAACATACTTTAGAGCATCTGAAACAATTCCCAGCAGTTGTTTCTTGCGTATTGTGTTGGTTGTGTGAGATACCAGATGAGTTAAATTGACTGTTAAATGTGCATGATTGTGAACTAAATGATTATAATATTGATTTAAAAACTTAATCAAATACTTTTTAATAGTTCTCAATACCAACAGTAACAAAATACTCTGTTTGGTTTTCTTTTTAATGTAACAATGATGATAATGAAAAAAATGGTGGCTGAAGAGTACTTAAAGGGTACCCAACAAGATGGGGCATGAAGTTTACAGTTGTTTTATTTTAGTTCTCAGCATTGGTTGCTTTGCAGCTTAGAGATGAGTTCCCCAGTGTTACATCTTCCCTATTTAGTTGTGCTCTAGAACTCTTGTGCAAGAGGAAATCTCTGCGTGCAGGTAGTTTTACATGCAGGGCAATGTCTTTTAACCCCGTGCAAGTCTAAGTACAGAGTTGATACATATTTTTGTCAGTACCTTTAAGCTTTAAAGCAACTATGTAAAAATTAAATGTATTATTTGAGTTGGGTTACAGGGCCTGCCAGAAAACCCATTTTTGATCGTGCCATCATTACATTTTATTTCATTCCATTATGCATAACCGTACTAATAAGCCATACCCATGTAACATCAGCTACATTAAAATACTCAAGATGAGCATTTAGACACATCTTCTCACTTGTACTTTTTCTTTCCTGTGGCTGATAAACTTGTCTTCTTTCCAATGCCTTCCTCCATCTCCAGTTTAGTGTCATTGCCAGGTGTCATCCAATGAAGTGTTTGTGGTGAATGCCATTGCTCCTTCTGCTACTGGCAGATCTTTTTTTGCAGCTTCCAAGGCTTCCAACTGACTTTCCTGTCTGATTTTATTCTAGTAAATCTTCTCTGTTTTCTTCTCCAATATGCCATGGAGTTTTACCAGTTCTTCCCGAATACTGCACACCAAAATTCTTCCCTTCTTTTGAACATCAGTGATGTTTCTATATTCTGCCAGTCTGTTGCACTAACTATATGGGGTTTTAGCTGGCATACTAAATTCTCTGCCACACCAGCCCTCTTCCTTGCTGTACTCTAAAAATCTTCTTTTTGCACTATTCAGAGTTTCTCAAGAAGTCTGTGGAATTACATTACTTCGCCAAATTATATTTTCTTTTATCTTGTGCATTGAAGAAGCTTTACTCTGACAATCTCATTGAATAGTCACACTTGATCCTTGTTCATGTTTTAATTGGAAAGATACTACTTGTTTTTGTCTAAGTGAAGCCTTGAAAATGCCAACTACTAAGTATTTCAGCCATAGTGGTCATTTTCTAGGGCTCAGAGATCACCCAGAATGTTTTGGGCATGGTGCTTTTGTAGTCTTTTGTTGGTGAGCTCCATTTGACCTACATCCTGTCATGGCTTTCACTTGTGTAAAACCTGCTTGCTTTACCACTCCATACCTCATTTAGTTCATCAACATTCTTCACTGTGTAATGCGGTATAGTTAAAAGGTTTTATGGAGGCCCCTAAGTATAGTCCTAAGAGCTCCAATATCTTCCAGCAAGAACTTCGTAAAACCCAGGCTACTTTCAAGAGTGAGTTTCATGGTAGAAAATTTGCAGAATTTATAGGAAAGCATTTTGAAAGATGAATGGTTGGTTTTCACGAGAATTTGGTTACCTGCAGAGTTATCCACTGTGCTACTGGGACCCAATTTCTTGCAGTAGTGCTGCACATATGCAGCTTTCCAATCTTTCTCTGTCCTTGTTCTTGAGAAGGCTGGTTGTGCTGCATGCTAGAGAGAGGTCCACACCCTACAGTCAGGAGAGAATTTGAACTTGGCATGTGTTCTGAGATTGCTTTTTAAATGTTGTGAATCTTGCCCCCTGTATATTGCTCCTTTTTTTCCCTAAAAAGAAGAATGTGGAGCAGAAAGAAAATTTCCTGTGAAGGAAGGCTAGGCATACAGGATGTTTTTTCTTCCTGTCATGTAAAGGATAATACTTGGTTTCTGCAGTACCAGGTATATTGAATTGGAATGGCAGTGCTGTGGTGTTCACGTGGGTGTATATTATGCTAGAAGTGTTATCCTTTGGTATTATAATTATCATTTGTGATTAATCCTGCCTGTGCTGGTAAGGAGTAAGAGATTTTTACCAGAGGGGCATGTCTTTCTGTGTGTGTTTGCTCATGGATAATGTAAATTGACAAGAATTCTGCTCGGAGAAACGAGGGTGGCTTCATCTGCTGCGGGTTTGGGGAGTTTGTGGCAGATGGACAGGAGATTGACCTTGTGTGTTTTTAACATATGTAATTGCTATAATCTTAAGAGTTTCTGAGGTATGTGTTGAGTTCTCAGTTTTTGTTCTTGTAAAGAGACTTGTGTCCCATGCTTCTATTTAAAAATTAAATTTTGGGAAAGAGTTTTGGGGCACACTTAAAAAGAGAAATCTCCATATTATACTTCAGCAGTTTCAGTAATGAACTACATTTTTAAACTATATTTATTCTTAAATATACAACATTTTTGGTTTTTAGTAAAGGAAATCGATTGCCCTTTAGAGAAAAAAAGAGCCAGGACTTCAAAGTCATGTGAGAGGATATTTATGACACAGCTGCTTTCCTTGAGCTGGTTACAAACAAATTATTTCAATGTTGAAAGTAGCTTAATACTTCTTATTATGAGATATTACAGCCTTTCAACCTAAATTATTGTTGAAAGTTTTTATTTGTGTAGATGTATTCAAGTTAGAATTCACTATAGTGATTGCAGGGCTTAAAGAATTTTTTTTCTATACATATTTTTAAAAGGGTAAGATTAATGATGCCAGCAGCATGATTGCTTTCTGAACTAAAATCTGATTTCTGTTTCCCTTATTTCTTTACCATTGTTAGATGCCTTGGCTATTTTAAAAGGAATGCTTGACAGTGGTGTGTTGCCCACTAGACAAGCAGTCACTGCTCTCATTCAGGCCATGGCAGAAAAAGGAGATATAAAGAACCTGCAAGTACTTGAAAACATCCTGGGAGATGTCACAAAATCACTTCGTTTATCTGACTCACTAATACCTAATGCTATTGCATTGGCTCATACTAAAAGGTAAGTATTTCTAGGACTGTGTACTTAATTCTTTTCTGCAGAGTAGTGGGAAATCTCTTGTATTATCCATTTCATTCTGTTTCCATTTTTACAGTGTCCCAGATGTTAAAATTCTAGTTGAGTATGGTGTGTGGTTCTGTTCTGGTATTGTCTCCTGAACACGCTTGGGCTTCAAAATAATTTGCATGAAATACAGGGATAAGAAATGTGAAGCATTTGGAGGAATATAAGGTCTTCTTTAGTGCTGTAATTTAGCTTTGATACCTTTGTTCTAGTGTGCATTTAAAGTTTTTCCTTGGTGTTACATCAAAAGCTCTATGAAATCTGAAGGTAAAATGGAATTACTTCATCAAACTTAGCACCCAGAGATTATGCATGTATAGATATATTTTGTTAGGAAACAAAAATCTACTACCTGTTCCAGTAGTTGAAATGACGAAATATTCTTGAAATATTATGTCTTTACCTTCAAAATGTGAAAGCCAGATGTGTATCTGTAGAGTGGGATCTTTCCTAGGGTTTTTTTTGGTAAGAAGTATAAAAGCTTGGCTGATGCTTTAGGCCACAGTTTAGTTATCATAATTATCCCCACATTTTCAAGTATCCTGTGATTCAGCTGTTTAATTCAGTATTACGCTCTGCCTTGCATTTCTGGTTTAGTTGATACATTGGTACTGTACTAGTTTATCCTTTGTGTAAAACTGCAAGGGGAAGCACCTGGAGGAGAAAGGGCATTGTCAGCTTCTCCAATATACTTTGCAGGAACCAATCTTCAGGAATCCTACATATTCTGTTGTTTTATTGCAAACTAGTTTTGTCAGATGGACGTCCTGTGCCTGACTTGGCAGGAAAGCTGGACACCTCTGTAGTACATGACAGATTCCTGATTGCCTCAGGCATGCCAGGCCACAGGAAGCAGATCCGAGTGCTCCTTGGCACACGGTTCTAGTGAATGGACTTGTACGTAAATGAAATGCTTCAGATGGGCGAGACACTTCATTATTTGTCCTATAAGCTGCATATTTGCTTATATTTCCATGTCATGAAAGTGTTGCAAAGTTAGGCTGTGTTCTTAAGATGAAGATTGGTGACAGGAATAGATAAAGAAATTGTTATATGCAGGTAGAGCATCAACTTTTCTTTTCCCATACCAAAACTAACTTGATGTAGGAAAAGACTTAGCAGTGTAAATAATATGCACCCTATATATTCTTAAATACCTTGTATCTGTACCTTGATAACTCTGAAAAACAGATTCTTACAGATATTTCCAGTATGTGTTCATTTGTTGGTAGATCTATGCTGGTAATACAGTTTTCAAAGCATTTTTCGTAGCTTTCACATGTGCTGTATTTCTGCTTCACCTAAAAGCATTCATTGTGCTCAGTTTTCTTTTTCAATTAAAGTAGTTTTTAGAGTGGACTGGTAAGAGATGTTGTCATTTGAACTTTTTAGAATGCTGGAAGTAGAGTTTACACTTTGGTGAATACTTCCTGCATTATTTTATTAGCATTTGCTGTATTTAAGCCTTAATATTAAAAGCATTTAGATGTAATGACCAAATGACATTTAGTATTGTCTTTTGCATCCAAAAAGGCAGGCATGGGAAAAATCAGATAAATAATTAATTACATTGCATAAAAATACTTAAGTTGCGTGCATTAATTATTCAGATACCCTCTGTTAATGTTTAGATTTTGCCTTCTAGATTTGCAGGAGACGTTTTCTCAAGGCAGCAAGCTGAACTCTTCTTTCTTAATGAAGAAAAAAGTGTGTCCAAAATACCTAAACTTTGTACAGGTCAAAGGCCATTTAAAAAATTATTTTGTAATTGATTTATTAATTCAGTCGTACATTGTTTCACTTTTACAATATCTGAAGAAAGTAAATTTTTTTGGTCAATATTTTTTCATCCACTATTCCTGGTAAATACAAGCTTGATGTAGAAAACAAAAACTTCAATGTAACTGCTTCTTTAGGTTTAGAAATCTTGATTTTGGAAACTGAACCAGTTCAATCTCTTTTCCTAGCAATGACCTTGATGCTGCTGTGAAATACCTTGAGCCTCTGCTTATCTCTGGTGCACAGAATCCCGATCAAGCTGTCAGAAATATTTCCTATTTGTTAAGAAGGGTGTCTGAGGAAGGATTAGAACCAGCTTTGGAAAAATGTAAGTTAATTGCAATGATATTTAAATATTCTGACTTGACAGAGGTGTTATGAAAGAGCTATTACACGTAAAATCTGCTCAGTCAGCATAAATCATGCCTGTGAAGTTTACAAAAGTGGCTTTTCAATCACAGATTTGCCTTATGTTCCCATCATTTTGCAGTTGGTGCGATGGCAGAACGACTGGCCAGTCAGTTTGGAATTTACAGACCTGTCACAGATCTTTTCCTTCAGTATGTCACTGCAGACAGAGTGGATGATGCCAGATCGTTGATACAGGTAATGACATAACAAGAGATACAGAAATGCTCAGAGCTCTTCAAAGGTTAACTGAGAAATTGTCAAAAAGAGGTGTTGTGTAGCATAGGCTGGGACTGGGATGCATTTGAATTACAGTGTGAGTAGCAGTGCATAGTTTAGATTAAACCATTAGCGTTTTCTCTAGTACTGAGAGTAGCAGTGCGTGCCAGAGTCAGGGGGGATTTTTATATTCCAATAACCTAAAGGAAATAAAGGAAGTATTTGTGTATTGCAAATATTTTTCTCCAAGTTCTCTGCTGAATGTCAGTTGTTTCTTGCAAACCATTTCCTTGCAACTTCTCACCTAATTTCCTAAGTGCTGTAAACATAATATCTTACAGCTGTACAGTTTGCAAAGTAGAAGCAGGCAGTGATTGCTTGTCATGGACTTCACTTGCTTGCAATAATATTGTATGTATTATATTCAAGGTTTATTAAGAACTGAATTTACTTTATATTCATTTGGGTGTCGCAGACTTATTAGAACCCGGATGTTGGTGTCTGAGTCACAGTCTCAGCTGAGTTAGGAATTGAGACAGCTGCATTGGTGCCATTTGTGCAGAGCTAAGGAAAAGCCAAGCGAGAGGTGGCATGAGCTGTGAGTGCTGGGAATAGGATCTGTCAGGAGGCTCATCCGAGCAGGTGACAGTCCAGCAGTCAGGCTGATGTGTGCATGGGCTCCTGCCTCAATTCAGGGCCTCTTATCATCTCCTGATAGTGCATGCTACTCATTTACCACTTCCCAAGTATTTTAAACTGTTAAGGAACAAGCTCTGCTTCAGCGATTGGATATTTTATGATATTCCAAGACAACACCAACGAAGGTGTTCAGTTACTTTCACTACAGCATGAGGTGTATTATTTGTAATTCCCTTTGTGTAGTGCTTTGCCTGACTGGTCATCTGAAAATTAAATGAAAAGGAGACTACAATTTTGCCATAAAACCCTCTTGCTATATAGCTTGGAACATCAAAATGCAAAAAAAAAATCTCAAGTTATTTTACTCTTCCTGATTTGTTGATTGCTCTTTGACTGAAATGGAATGAGTAAATGAAAACTGTATTTTTTTTTTGCTTTTGTGAAGGTAAGGGTTTTTTCGTTTTTAAGTAAAATCATAGTATTCTGAAAATTTTCCAAAACATGGAATAGTATCCATTCATATATTCCTGAAACTTGTTACAACAGCATCCAACTATTAGAATTAAATTCATGGCTCTGTAGCATACTTGAAATAACATTGTATATGCTGTATCTTAAGGGGCAATTTAAAAATACCTCATTATAAGTGGATATTTACAGGTAAGCTGGAGGGGGAACTTCTGTGTATATGAGAAAATTTGGGGGTTTTATGGCTCAGGAGAAACTTTGAGCTGTGTTAAACATTTGTGACTGCTATGTGGATTAAGTATTCCACTAATAGCTAACTAAAGGACAGGAATAATCACTCTCCATTGTTATTTTTTGGAAAGTAAACAACAATCTGAGTGAACTATTTTGCTTGTAATCTGAAATACTAGTATATACATGGAGACTCCTTGCTTTCAGAAATGCATCTAAGAGTCTATTTAAAAGTTTACGAAACAGCAGCAAGTGTCTTTGGTACTGTCTGGAGGGAGAATGCTTTTCCTGATGAGAGTCAGAAGTGATTTGGTATTTCAGCATGACAGGGAGCTACGAATAATATTTCTCCAACTAGACTCTTTCCTCTCTGAGCACTTAACTGGCAGCAGGTGAGAATGCCTAGAATTGGTAATAAAATGTTTCAAGTTTCTCTGATCAGTGTTTTGCCCCTGTTTAGCACCATAGGGCCACTTTTTGCCTGTTTGCCTGAAGGAGTGAACCTTCACACCTTCTCACTCAGACCTTAAAGAGCTTGTAAACCATATTACTTACACAGAATACTCATCATGGCATAACCCAAAATTTCTTGTTTGCTTATGTCTACGATACTAATTGATAGTAGGCAATTCATGCTCTGTGTTTCCACATGCACAATATTCTCCTTTTCCTCCGCTTTTTGGTACTGATATCCTGCAGCTGATTAAAAAACCACACTGTGCTTTGTTAAGAGTTTTAAGGCTGACATCTTTGAGGAACATACACTAAATAATGTCTTGTATATTTTATTCTGTCCTTGTTTCTAAAGTAAGATAGATTTTTGATTTTTATCTGGTCTGTCTCAAACTTTTCTAAGTTCAACTTCTCTCTCTCAAACCCTGTCTATTGCAGTTAAAGCCTTTTATAAAATAGAGAGATTGAAATCAGTCCTTTGTATGCATAAGTGTAGGTAATTATACTTTAAAGAGAACTTGCTTTGTACATTTTAATTTTTATAAAGAAACGAGCAGTTATCTCCCTGACACCTTATTAAATGTATAATTAACCTTATGATCCCTAGCTCACTTGTGAATGCTTGGCAGTATAATTGGAGAGGAATAGTGTTTCTCTTTTTCATTCTTTTGCAGTCCTAAACCTCGTTTTTGTGGTGTATTGAAGTATTAGTTTAATTCTTTCCCCTATTGTTTTAAACAAACTTTATACTTACCATTTTAAAAATGTTTATCAGAGAAGTGCATGAAATAAACTTGGTTTGTGGTTGTTTTTTTGGTTTTCTTTTCAAACTAATAGCCAATTATTTACCTTGTAAATAGGTAATATGTCAGTATATTGTTTTAAGCATCTGTAATTGGAAATTTTCACCTTAGTAATTTTGTTTGTCAGTAACCTACTCATGTCTGCTACATTAATGATTTCTTTGTCTTCAGAGGTGGGATGCAATAGTTCAGGAGAAGAGAACTTTGGGGCGTTTTATGGCTAGAGCAGCATCTAAACCTGGACAGGTATAATATTTTTTTTCATGTATACAATTCTATATGGAGCAAAGTACTATTTCATCAACCTCTGTTAAGGTGTTTTGAACTTCACCGTTGACAGCTTAACGGGGTTTCTTGGGGAGGGGGGAGATTAATTTGCAGAGCTGGCTACATTTAAAGAACAGTTTACATTACGGAGCATGATGCAAAGGAGGGTGTACTTAATGTTTTTCTGTTGTTTCAGTTATTTCCTGCATTTTTGATATTACACTGTATGTCCTGCAAACACTGTGCTTAAATTGTTTTACTGCATTTTCCAGTTCAGTATCACAGTCCTTATTTTATTGGCTTGTTATTGTACAAATACAAATACATGTTAAAACCTCAGCCTCTCTCTGATGATAAAATGCCTCTCTGTTTACATTAAAAGACACTTTTCATATTACTTGTTATGGTGGTTTGGACATGTATCTAGTTGGAGCATTTGTTTTTATTTCTGGTTTTGTGCTGATTCCCTATAATTTGAAATGCTCTCGTTTATGTGCTTGGTCTGCTCCTATCCCTCCCTCCTCATATGGCCCCCTCAAAGTAAACAAAAAAAACCCAAAACAAATAAAACACAAATCCAAGGGCCAACAAAAATACTCCAACCCAAACAAAAAAGCCTTGGCACACCCTAAAAAACTCAAACACCCGCCCCCAACCCTCAAACGTAACATTGAACAACAACAACCAAAAAGACCCTGAAATACACACCCAAGCAGAACCACATGGATTCCTGTTTCATAGAGCAGCATCAGGAGACATCTAGCACACAAACTATAGTAAATACTTTTCAAATGAGCCGAATGCACATTTATGTTTTGTGCAATTTGCCATTAAATACAAATAGATTTAAAGTTCCTCTGTTGAATTGATGATGATGAATATGATGTGATAAACACTGTTGTTTGGAGTCTGTAAGAGGGAACTAAAAATGTTGGAAGTTTCCAAGCTCATCAAGCTGAAATTTTACTAACACATCGAAGCTGGTAGTGTGCGATACAGATGTTTTTAACTTCAATAAACTGTTTTTAATTTAAAACCTGAGAATTTTTGAAACTGGAATCAGAGGCTGACAGAAGGAGGTTCCAGATATAAGTACATTAGTTAGCGATCTGACTCCTTTTAAGCATTGATCATAGCTACCATTGACCTCTAGGTCACTGAAGGATGCTGAGAGTTTTGCAGTTTTCCTAAATTGGTTGAAATCCTGCATTTTCTCATTAATACAATAATTTCCTACCTGAAAAAAGAAAAGATAAACTAATGTTTAGGATTCTTGAGTAAGGGTTTTAGACCCTTTATTACATTAATTGCATTTTGTGTGTCATTTCTTTTAAAATTTCAGATCTGCGTATGAAATTTTGGGAAGGAAATTACTGTATCTACTTCGAGTCACATAGATCAAGTTGTTTGTTTAATACAGTTCATTTCACTTAAAAAATGTGCAATCACTGTTCTAACTTTGGCGACTTTATTTTGTTCTTTAAGATTTTGAGTTAATGCTCTTTTTGTCTGTGCATTGAATTTCACAGGCAAAGATGATCGAGACACTTCTAGAACTGATTCCTGAGCATCTCGATCCAGTAGTGGCGTACCGGTACCTCTTGAGATGTTATGGTAAGTGGCTCTCCTTGGAATGGTGTTTTAGTAAGAACTCTTGAGACATTCAGGAAGGTCATGCAAGCTTTACAGTTCGAGTCATGAGGAGGTGCAGAGGTTATCTGAGTTTTTTTTGTTTCAGTCTGTTGGGTCTGTATGCTGTCCTAGCTGTTAGGGTGGAAGAGCAACCAGCTGACACAAGCCATGAATCCTTTACTTAGAATGTAAAGTAGGGGCTTAATGAAATAAGAAAGAATCTCTCCTAACCCATGGGGAAAAATACTGTAGAAATGAATGGCTTTTAAAATGAATCTAGCTTTTTTCCCTAAAAGCATGTTGTAATACTGGTTCCTTTTATGTGTGCGTGTGCGTTTCAAAATCATAAGTGATTGGTTCTATCAGTAATGTGCAATGTTCTTATTGTTATTAGGGTAAATTTTTAATGCATCTTGTAGTTTAGCCAAGGTTAATATTCCAGATGCCTTCATTTGAATTTACATAAATAGTTGAAGTACTCATCAGTTCTCTTTATAGTTGAAGTCAGAGGTGAGCACCTCTAAAAAAATCAAGTTGTTTGTTTAATTATGTTTATTTGCAAGAGTCGCACTTGACAAACCAGGACGTACAGCTCCTATGGCAACACTCAGTTGGAAGCTTGCATCTCTGTGCTGTAGAGTCCTTTGCCTTGTGTACTCTGATACTGTGCTCCAGTTTTATTACAGGGAGTAAACACTTTTATTACAGGGAGTAAACACATACATGTGTTACAAGCCAAATAGTAAAAGGACAGAAGCCCTTGTGCTCCAGTCTATCACAGAGGAGATAAATAGGAATAATTAGGTAAAACACTTCAAACACAAATCCAAGGTATGGTGTTAAACGAATACAAACTTACTTGATTTAAATCAAGTTGTAGAAGTCCCATGATGTGTTATCTAACTTAAAAAATTTGCTTGCTTAGTAATATTCCAAAGAGCAATAAATACCAGAATTGTTTAGACCTGTAACAGATAGCTTCAGGTTCACAGCAGGGTAAGTTTTCTAACATGTTTTTTAAAACAAAAAATTGCCCTTTTGTCACCAGCACTGTACTTGCTGCTTTATGCTCTCATTAGTCCTGTGCTACATTTACCTCAGTAAAAATTCTGTAAGTGAACTTAGCAAGTTTTTCACTATCCTTCCTAACTACATCACAGTATAGCAGTTTAATAAGGAGATTGCAGAGAATCAATCAATTGCCCTACTATACCTGAAACAGTGGTTAGAGTGTATTGAACGTGTGAAGCCACACTGTGTATGAACAGATGCTTGCTGTACTCTCTTCAGGCAGAGATGTACCTGGCTCCTAGCAGGTTCTAGAGGAGACATTCAGTAGCAGCACGAAGAGTTCTAAAAGCTGTTCCCAGGTTCTGTGCAATCATCTCACCTGTATGAGACATTGATCATTTGACTATTAAAGGGATGATCAGCAAAATATTGAGCACAACTGAAAATGAGAAGTCTGTGCTTAGATTGTGCTCTAGCCATGAGGGGTAGAAATAAGATCTTCTAAATCAAAGATTTTTTTTTAAAAAATTTGTTTTCAAGTTAGTAAGCTTTCAAATGTAATTTCTTATTTTGGGCCAAAACCAACCTTGTAGCATAATTTTTGAGAGAACAAATGAATCTCCTTTCAGGCCACTGTCATTTTTAATTAGTTAAAAAAGGCTCTGAAACGTGGCAGAGTATTGTTACTACCACAACTGGTTACTCTTTCAAATTACTAAAATAAATGGGACAAAAAAATTATAATTGTTTGTGTTTAGCAAAGATATAGTAGAACACAGATCACAGCTGGAAGAAGTTTCATCATCTGTCAGGCATCCATGATGGAACAAATAAAAAGGCCTTTACTCCTTTCCTTGTCCTGAGATGTGATCCACTGCCAGGGCTAGCTTTCCTTCAGTCTGGTGAGATGCATAATCCTTTGCTGTATACCTTTTAGGAAAAAGAAATATGTAAAATCACAATTGTGTGGTCCATTAAATGCAATCTAAGTATTAGCTCTTTTTGTTGGTGTTTCCCATACAATAAATCTATTTTAAAGTTAACGAAAGAAAGTTAACGATTTCTATGCTTTCATTAAGCTGTCATTTCATGCAGTTTTTGCAGTAGCCTCCCACATTCAAAAAGGAGCTCAGCCACTTGCCAGATGTGAGTGGGAAGCTTTTTCTCACGAGAAGGGGACACAGGCTATCCATTTCTGCATAAAGCTTTTTTTGTTCCTTATGAACCATTGTTTTTATAGCTCCTATAGCTGTGAAGATGATGTTTCCAAATGTGAACAAGTAAAACCTGAGACAGCTCCCATACTGCAGGTGTTTGTGTTCTCCCAAGCAACAGAATGAATTTAACTGGACGTGATGGCTTCCTTGATGTTCACAAGGTGCTAGGAACTGTTGTACTGCTTCTAGGACCCTGAGGACAGCAGTGCAACTGTCAGGGGTCACTTCAGTTTCATCTCAGTGCTTCCCAAGCAAATGTCTGAGCAGCAGAGAAGTCGATGGTTAAGCATGAGTGAAAACAGGTGGAAAGAGAAACAAGTAACCACTGAGATTTTTTTGGGTTTTATTTTTTCCCTCAGAATTGGATGGTGATGTTGCTTCTGTAAAGGCTACATATGAGAAAACAAAAGCGAAGAATATAGAGCTGCACGAGATCTCTTTGAAATCTTTAGCAACTTTTCTGAAGAACGTAGGAGAGCCTGTCCCTTTCACTGAACCCCCTGTGAGTATTTCCTAATTAAGAAATAGATCTGCAGAGTTGTGTATGTTCAATGTTAATAAAACAAATTGCATGAATAATGACATAGGGACTAGGTCTCTGCAGGGACTCCTCAAAGGAGGTAATATATGAAGTCTGGGTGTTGTGGGAGCTATGGTAATCTTGCATTGGATTTGACTTGAGGAAGTAAAACCTCTTGGGGCTTACGGTATTTCAACTACCTCATTCTTATCAGGCATTCATCTACAGGTGTACCTTTATCAAATCTCCTTGGGGCATTTATCTAAGCAATTGTACTTGAAAAGGCTTATAGAATGTGTTTCAGTAACAATTAATGGCCTCTAGGTTTCATTAATTAGTGTTTTGTGTCTAGTATAAGTTGCTGCACTAGTAGGGTGGAATTTTAGAACTGTAGGAATTAGTTCTCTATTGCAGGTTTGCTTCTAGCTGCCTTGCCAACATACGTATACAACTGTGCAAATACATGTTACTTGAGAGTGACAAGCAGCATGATACTAAATCTGTCAACACTGCAAATAGTTTTGCATCATTCCTTTGGCTAATAGTCTACCAGTACCATTTTTGCAAAGCAGAATTTGAAGACACTGTATTTTCCATTCTCTAGGCAAACTTTTTATTTCTATTTTATCAACACTTTTTATATTCTAAAAAAATGTTCTATAAGTCTGTAAAGACTGGCTACATACTGATTCTCTACATTGCTTCATGATAAAAGTGATTTTCTTTTCTAAGTTTGTAATGAATTGGAGAAAATTTTGGTGCAAAATATTTGGTTTAGTCTTTCAATGACTACGGTGGTTTTTTTCTGCAGCTTTGATATAATTTCTAATCTGAATTTTTATTTGGACTGTAAATTTAAAACCTAGAATGTCTGTTTCTTATATGTAGCTAGGGAAAATAAGTGTTTTTTCCAGGTCACTGGGATGATTCATTTTCTGATTTCCCTGTTCAATTTTTCTCTAATGCAGCTTGGTCTTTAAAAGCATTTCAGTTTTTTTGACACAATTGCAGATTGAAGTTAAAAAGTATTTTCATTTTAAAAATGAAATTGATTATATTATTGCATTTAGTAATAGAAGCTTCATTATGCATTTTTGGCAAGGTTTTCCTTTTCCTTTTATTCACTCTCTCTGGTATTTTTCCTAATTATACAGACTTCAATACAGATCTAGTTTTGCATGACAGAGAATAATAGATTTTGTCAGGACTTAAGACTTTGTTCAGAATTAGTAACTTTTCAGTTGAAACACGGTTGAACTTGTTTATTCCACTCTGTTTATAGGAGACATTCAAGTTCTATGTGGAAAAATGGAAGAACAGAAAATTGGAAGCATCATGAACAGACAGTTTTATGATTTAGTTGTTTATGAAATTGTTTAAATATTACATTCAATAAAAACTTTAAAAAGCTTGTTATGTGTAATTTTTAATTTAAATCTGTGATTAGCATCACTGTCCTTAACTGCATTTAATAGAAACATTCATTAATAGAAATGCTGTTAAAATTGCTGATGAAATATCAAGATGCAGCCTTCTGAGATATTTCTGTGTTGATGTATGATCTGCTATAAACTCAACTGGTTATTTGCCTCTGTTAATTTGCCAGATGTATGTATATCAAGAAAGTTGCTGGAACTGTAACTGAAGGAGACTGTCTTAGCCCTTGTTCTTTGCCTGGTCACTGCACTTTGGGGTGAAGTATAAGGGTGGAGAACGTCATCTTCAGGATTCAGCTGTATCTGCACAGAAAATAAACATGTTTTTTAAGTTTTCTCCTAATTGTACTTTCTTGTGTTAAGCATTTTGGTAGGGTGTTGGGTATTATATGTAAAGACAAAATACTTTCACCTTTTTACACTAGCCTTGTCTGTTGTAGTTGGATAGCATCTTCATTCTCGTAACTGTTAGTCCAGTTGGTTTTACGAATACAGGAACTACATGTCCATGAAAACATGCCCTTTAAACAAAGCAGTGCCTCTTTGTAGGGGTAGCAATTCTTCCTTGCTGGGAGACTGGTGGACATGCTTTATTTGAAGGAATGTGGGAGGACAGCTACTCTGATACGATATTTTAGAGCCCAGAGTTGTGTGATCGTGAAAATAAGACACGTCTAAGTTACAAAGATTAAATAATAGGTAGAAAATACATCCATTCTCTCTGTGCATAATGATGGAAACTCACAAATGTGCAGATTGGTATCGCAAATGGAACATGTGGCCTGCTGAGTACTCCAGACAGGTTTTAACGAAATGGGAGATTGTTTCTCTGCATTTCATACCTTTGTGTATTAATCTTTACATTTTCAGCCATATCTTAACCTTATCTTTCTTAGGTTTTCCCACATATGCAAAATTGTGGTAGTTAAAAATTCATGTGTGCACACAAGGTTTTGGCAAAATTTTGCAAGATTGTGTGGTAATCTGAACGTGTCAAAGAAAGAAATTGGGACCTAATTTTTTTTTAAGTGAAACTTCCAATTTAATTAGTTATTATATTAACAACTACACAAAAAAATCCTGCTGTACTTCAAAAATGAAGGTTCACTAAACAGGAGGGGGGAGAATGGTCAATTGTGTTTTCCAGGCAAGCTGGATGAATGCAAGCAGTGTGTGCTTCCTCGGTGGTGTGGTTTTGCAGTGACCTTCATCACTCCACAAGCGTACTCGACAACATACGGCAGCTACGTGGCTCCAACCGTCTCGCACCCTCTGTTCCTGGCTTGTCAAGATAAGGCATTAACATTTGAAATTTCATTCATAGCCTAATGGTTGTGTGCCCTATCTGAAAGCAAGCCTAGGCAGGACTCAGTTTATTTCATTTCACAAATGGAGATGGTTCTTTTTTCTAAAGCTGCAGCTACATTACATGTGTTTCAGTGTAATAGCAGCATAATTGAAGACTGTGTCAACTAGTTGGCAACCCTTTCTCTGGTGCCACAGCTCTTGTTTTTAGAGGTCATCTCACGAATCTCTCCATTTCACAGCAGTAGCCGTGTTCCCGTACGCGGAGTCACAGCTGAGCCTAACTGGAGGAAATGGGCACGGGTGCTGCTGGAGCTGAGCTAGCACGTGGATTAAGGAAGAGAATGTTACTTGAAGCAAGTACTGGGTCATCACAGAGGAAATTAACAGCATCTTAACTCCCTTTTTGACAAGGAGGTGAAGTCCCATGAGGCTGTGGATCAGGTACTGCACCCATCAGTTGTTATACCAAGGGGTCGTGTTTGCTGCCTGCTGCCCTCTGAGGCAGGAGAGCAGCACACAAGGCCACAGCCAGATGCAGGGCTGGTGCCCACGGTGGGGCCTGACCATGCAGGATTGGTGCAAGTTAACATCTGGGCATTTTTCTTCTAGCTGGTTTGGCTCAAACTCTACCAGAACCATGCCCTGTAATTTAATCATTGCAGTTAACAGAGATGAAAAGTATGTTTGATAGCCTGTGACTGAAGAGTATAAATGAAATTGTTTTCAGCTCCAAAATTGCCTTTTGAGTGACCTCATGGAAAGTTACGGGCTGAGTGAGCCAGCTGCAGAGCCGATTAAATGTCATTGAGGCGCTGCAGAAACATGAGACTAAATAGAACCAGGGTTTTGTGGCAGCAGTGACATGGAAATGAGCAAAAGGACACGCTGACCATTTGGGATCCCATTGGAATAGCCTGGGCTCATGGAGCCCTGTGGCAGAGACGGGAAGGAGGAGATTATTCAAAGGATGGGCTGCTGTTGTGTGATAATACTTTTGATTTCCTGTTCCAGTAAATGGTTCATGTGCAGCTAAGGGATGATTATGCAGACAAAGTGCAGTCTCTCCTGTCTTTAAAATGTGGGCCAGTGAGGGATTTGTGCCACTCTGGGACACAATCATCTCGGTCTGAAACAAGGTTATACCGGGAAGGTTTTGCAGAATCGGCATTTGTGCCGACTCTTCAAGAGCACGCTTGAAATGATAATATTTCTTGTGCATCGTTGTGCTGAGACTCAGCCATTTCAAGCATGAAGAAAAGTGCAGTTGAGGAGGTTGGCATTTCTTCACCAAATAAGTAGGCAGTTTCATTATTTCTTCATCTTCAAAGAGAGAAACCTGTAAGATGACAAAATGCAGAATGGCAGCCTTGCAAACTTGTCATGGTGATTTACTGGTCCTGAGAGCAAACGCACTCTGTCACACTGACCACGGCATGCACCCCTTTAAAGCAGGATAGAATTATTTGCCACTGGCTAGTGGATAACTGGGATTGTGCAAGATCCAGACCAGGTGCAGTGTCTGTGAGATGGAAGCATGCCTTTCCAGAGGCCTCCGTGGGAAGCACAGAGCCTGCTGACATGCCGTGACCTGACATGTTACTGTAGAAAGCAAATTGTGGGAGTGTGTGTTTGCATAATCGTGTGTCTTGATTGGGGTTGAGAGGACTGGGAAAAGCTTGCTGCCTGAATTGAGATGACTTAATCTCACTTCTGTGCCCTGCACCACATTATGGGCTTGCCTCTTCCCCCACTCCCCTTCAGGCAGGGGCAGGAGGAGGAGACTTTTGGGCTTTTGAGATCAACATGGGAAAAGTTTCCTCGTTAACTACCAACGTAGTCATTTTGCAGCATGATAATTACATGCTATAGTTTTATCCTTATCTACTAAAACAGTTCGTTCAACTCATTGTCTCCTGAGACCCTTTTTTATGGCAAGAATTGCAGCTTGGTAGGTTAGTAGCTGTCTTCAGACTTTCTTAAAATGTACCCACTGTTGAAAATGGAGTAGCTGAACGGATTGTGACTCTGGCAGTGAGAGTCAGAGGGTTTTTATAGATCGAATGCCTGAGTCAGCAGGATTCCAGCTGCAGTTTACATGACCAGGGAGGATCATGAGTGCACATATTGACAGAGGAATAAACTGCTACGGTGTTCACTAGGGTACTACTGTATTTAGTGCTTTTCTTGAACATGTGATGCTTCTGGACTCCCCAGGAACACAGCAGAGGAGAAAGTGACAGAAGTGATGGATGTGACCAGGAGGTTTTGCTGTTCAGCGCGAGAAATCTGTCAGCACCTAGAAGCAATGTCCAATTTCCCGCACCAGTTCATTTTTACTGTAAAGGTGAAAAAAGTAAGCATTTAAGAAAAAGCTGTGACGGTCATTGAATTTAGCCTTTTTTAAAACAAATATTTCTCTGCATTTCTTAGACTTATTCTCATAATTTCTGTGCAAAGTGACTGCCAAAAAGTATTTCCTTTCCAGAATGGCTGCAGCTCTGGTGGTTTGCCAGTGCTTCTGTGAATCAATAATCAGGGGAAAACCAATATCCTTCTAAGTTAGTGGCTCCAACTGAGACTGTAATTCAATCTGAGGGCATCTTCCTGAGTGCAGAACCTCAGCTACAAGAGCAAAGTGCTGGGTTTCCCATTAGATATGGAAATAAGAGTAGATATGGAAGTTTGAGGTTTAAGTTTTCTCTACTGTTTCCTGTAATTAAGAAAATGAGATAATAGAAACTGTCTTATGCAGTGCCTGCTATAGACGGGGGTTCCACGTTGATCTACTTTTAGATATAACTATTAATGCAAGGTTTCTCTCTGATACTCTTAAACCTTTATATTGCAATTGGCTAATGCTTCACAATTTCTCATGTGATTACTCTTGAACACTGATAAAGCACTGGTATCTATGGAATTGCTATTGTCTGCAGTGATTGCTACAAACCTCTTTGTAGCTCTGTGTTTCTCACAGTTATTTCCCTCAGCTGTTAAGTGCGAATGAACTCGGGGCTTAGAAAGCAGCGAACCCCAGTGTCCGGCAGTGATGAGTCTTGACAACCAGCAAGAAATTTAATTCTTGGCTTTGCAAGTAGTTTGCATCTGCTGTTCTTCACATAATCCATGAGACCAGGACAGATCTGAAAAATGGAGTTTTGGGAAGGTCTGTGGATAGCTGGAGATGAATCTTGAGGGCAGGAGTGGAGGGTGGACTTTCTAGATGGAAAGCAGTTTGGGCTGGAGGCAAAGCAGGGGAGTGTGGACAGGATGGGGTTGTTCTGACCAACCTCCCTCAAGGCTGTTGAAGAAGGCTTCGAAAGGCTGTTTTGTTGGGTACTGGGTTTTTATTATGGGAGGTGGGCTGGGAGGAGTGGTTGTCAAAATACAGGATCACTGCAGAGGAACTCTGAAGGGATGGGAAGTACAGGGAAAGTGGGAAAGATGGCAGTTGTGGGTCTCAACAGACAAAACCAGCAGCTTTAGCATGCCTTAGGCCTGTTTGGATTGGGAGTGAATGACCATGAGAGGAAGGAGCAGCCCGCAGCTTGTTGGCTGCCATGGTTGATGACACCACCAATGACCTTTGCCTTTCTTCATGGCTCCCACTGACTCCTCTTCAACTGCTTCTCCTTGAGGTTTGCTGGAGAAGGCTGTGGCAGCAGCAAGGGCTGCTTGGGTGTGTTGGCTGCTGAGCCCAGCTCAGTGAAGGAAGAGGCCATGAAAGACTGATCAGAGCTGCTGAGTCAAGCCTGGCCCTCATGCCTTTCCCCCTGAGGGAGTCAGGATGGCACTGGTCCTGTAATCACAGCTGGGTGACTGAAGGAAGAGGAGCATCATCACAGGCCAGAAATAACCAAAGGAAGTTTGTCCCAGCAGCAGCCTCTTCAACCTCTCACTTCTCAAATTCAAAAGCAGCTGTAATAGTAAGTGTGGTGTTAGTGTAATTCGGGATGGTTCTGAAGAGGAGTCTGGATACAGGACCATGTGTAGCATTGGGGCCATCACCATTTCTTTGCGTGTTCTGATACTGAAATTGCAGCTTGAGGTGAGGTTGTAACTGAAGCAACTGTGTCTGCTTGCTGAGCCTGCTACTGAGCCATAATCTGAAAAACTTTCTGCTTAAACCAAAAATAAATCATGCAAATGTCCTTGTTACTTGCAGAGTTCCCTGGGATTTCCCTCCTGTTACTTTAGTTAGTGACGAGAACGATCTGTGTGTGGGGTTAGTTAACTGTAAAGCTTGATCATCTCTAGCAATTGTCCATTTCTTGGGCCTTCAGAACCCTTTGTAAGTAAAATTACACTGTAAAAATTAGAAATATGATAGAAAGCATATGCTCAGTGGAAAATCCATTAGGAGCAATATATCTGTAAACTTTGCTTAAACAAGGTTTTTTCTTTTCTTCATTATATCATTGACACAGCCTGTATTTCAAACATTAGTGTTCAGCAAGAGAGAGTGCTGGTAATATCATGTACTACACCTGGTTAACAGTTCAGCATTCCAGGGAGGAGGAAAAAAAACATGATCAAGTGTGTGATAGCTGAAAATAAATGTGTATATTATGTGAAATTAATTATTTTGAATCCTTTAGTTTTCCATCTTTTTATATATGTATGTATTTAATGACAGCCATATTTTTCACCCCCTATAGTACATATAAAATACTGTGCTCCAGTTGTGTTTATGCCAAGGAATACAATTTCTGCATTTGAGTGTCTTTCTCTCTGTCATCAATAACATTATAAATTTGTCTAAATTCAGCAAGTAAAAACAAGGTTGAAAACTATGTTTTATACCACTAGCTGCAGGGGGCATAAAATTACGGTAATTTGTGGCTTTACTATTGTCAGTCATGTTCAAGAGTTTTTTTCCAGTGGAAATTTATCACGCGCCTGTCACTGAACATACTACAGAGCTGCAAGGCGTTTTTCTAATACAGAGGCACTGAGCAATTCCCTGTGAAGTACATAAAGCTAAAAATACTCATTCACCTTTCTTTTGTCTTGCTTTTAGAAGGAACGAACCTGGAGCCAGTGTGCGGAAAGCGTTCGGCAGTGCTGAGCTCTGCTGTAAACAGACAAGTGCACCTTTTTTGGTAACAACGGTACTTGGCCAAAATGCATTTTTACCTGATTATTTGTAGGAGTTTTGGGGGGACGTGGGGAAGCAGGTACAGCTTGTGGTGTGAGCGGCCAGAAGCGCTGTGTGCAGAGTCACTGTGGCACTGGTGGGACAGTGTTGGCTTTCGGACTGTGCCCACTGGCTTGAAATACCCCTGTGGCTCTGCGGGGGATGGCAGCTCATGCTCCTGTTGTTACGATCTACAAGCCAAAAAGCTGGTTAAATGATTGTATCAAGGGGATGCTAAAAGAGCAAAGACGTTGTTGGTGTTCTGCCTTGCTTAGCTGAGATCAGAGTCTCTTGGGCTGATGGCCCCCACAGGTTTGACCTCCGACTTTCCCACCTGGAAATCCAGCGGCTGCCTTGTGTAGCATAACATCCAGGACCTGGTGGCAGCTAATAAGGGCACTACATGTCTTGTTCTTCAAAGTTTTCATTTTGTGTGGCACATTTTTCTGCTGCCTTGTTTGGAGCTCCCATTTTTTGGCTTAATGCCTTTCCACAGTCAGATGAAGCACTACCTCAAGGCGATTGGCTATTCTTAACTGAGTCATAGAAAATTTGGGTGTTTGTTGAAAAGGGATTATTAAGATTAATATTCAGCTCTTTTAGGGCGATCTTCACAGCATTGAATCGTGAGAAGGATAATGTGTACTTGTGTCAGGGAGGAGCTGCTGGTGGAGGCCAGACAGGTATAGCAGTGCTGCTACATTGTTTGGTTTTCTTCCTTCTGATTTTCTACGTGAAACGTGAAGGTTTTCTATTTTAAATAAGTTTTTGTTGTTTTCTAAACACTTCCCCGTCCCCCAGTAAGTGAAAGTGAGCAAAGGTACTGTCTTGAAGACTGATGATGTTACCTGTGACCTGGTACGGTTGTATGTTATTGCAAGGCACTGGGAGTTTATTGAAAATTACATGTTTTGTGCATTTTGGTTTTGACTACTTATGAATGTTCATAGAATTTCAATTGCTCTGCATTTGCTTGAAAACTCAGGCTAATTTGCTTGTGTAAAAAATACAAATTACTTCTGAGGCAAGTAGCATTGTTTGTTTCCTTACCGTGTAGTTCTGGCCAGTACTTTTAACATTTAGGCCTCTAAACCCACTTGTTCAACAGGAAAAACTATCGTGGGGCAGAAACAGTGCTGAGATGCAGTAGGAAACGTAGCAAAATCTAATCAGATGCTTAAAGAGGAGCAAAACATCCAAATGTGTTGTTGATGGGAGATGCTGGTTCTGGAGCCATGGTGTGAATGTTGAGCGTTTGAAGTTGCAGTTTTTTAGCACTGGAACCATTATAAGTATCTAATTGTGGCCAGGAAAGCAAAATAACACCAACAAAATTTGCAATTCAAAATAACCTTTATGTTTGATTTAATGACAAAATAAATGTCAACAAACAGTCTTATAATTAATTATATGAATTGGCAACAGCACTTCTATAAATTATGGATCTGAACTGCTTTTTAAATATTCTCTACAAAAAAAAGAAAACAATCATAGGCATTAGTTATGTGTGTGTATACATGTGTGTAATCCATTCATGCAGATACCTCTACATACTAATATGAACACACACACATATATATGTGCTTTCTGAAGCTCAGCAGTTCTGAAAAGGGTTAAACAGTTTTAAAATTACCTCAACCCACTGCTTAAACATTGTTGCCTTAATTAATAGCTGCTAACACATGAAGGGCTTGTCTTGGCTCTCAGAGTATATAAAAAAAAAGCAGCATGTCACAGAGCTCTGTGTACACTGTTTCTTGTCTACTGCCATTAAAATTAATCACTGTGGCTATAACCTGAAAGGTTTGTTATTTCTGGTACAAGTGGACACACCAACACCTGCAATTTCTTCCCCAAAGAATCTCCACGCATAGTGTATTGTCTGTGATTTTTTTTTTTAAAGGAATTTAATGTTTTGGGGTTTTGTTTTGTTTTTTTATTAAAAGGAATGGCTGTTGATACTTGTTACTTACCTGGCATTTCTGGAGGGATTTTGGAATGTACAAATACGAAATGAAACTTTTGGCAAATACTTATTAATTTAGGTTAGCCGTAGTGAAAGCTAGTCCTTCCCCAAGGAGAAGTTAAAAATATTATGGAGGACTAACACTACCCATGAGCCAATATGCAGGGCAGTGTTTCTGTAATCCATTTTCCAGTGCTAAAAGAGTTTGTCCTTTTGCTGTAGTGGAGAGACTGCTGGAGTGGAAATTGGGGAAGAACTTCCCACCTCTTGCTGTATTAAATACTAAACTAATAAAGGCAATTTTTAAATCTGTTTCTTAACAGATCAGTATCCATGTAACCAACAACAACAACTGTGTTTCTAAATTTGGTGAATTTTCCTTACAAATGTCATTGTTGCTTGTATTTGATAATCCCATTCCCAAACTGGACACGTCTGCACCCTGCAGCCCCATAGCCTGTCGCCCCATAGTTGGGTTGTGCACAGTTCAAACAGAAGTTGGACAAAACAACCTGGAAACCCTGCGACCAATTAAATGTGGTGCCAGTTCAAAACCAGTTTTTGCACTGACTTGGTTGCCTGTAGGAGCAGGGACCAGGACTTAGAGCTGAGGAGATCCCTTCTGAAGCTGGCCAGGGAGGCTATAGGGGAAGCAAAGACAGCAGCAGTTGGTGAATCCTTGGGACGGTGGCACTGTCACACTGGTGGGCAGTGCTCTGCTGGAGTGGCACATCTGCCTTTCCACATTGCTGAAGTCCATGGCATTGTGCTGGCCCTGTGGAGTGGGCAGTACAGTGAGTTTTGGGCAGAGTGGACAGTACAGTGAGGTTTGGGCAGTGTCTTCCTTGTGTTGTTTAGTCTCAGTATTGAGATTGTTGCCGACTGCAGCAAGTCTGATACAGGGAGTGCAGGCAGGAGGGCACGGTGAGCTGCTGCTTGATACAGGGATACAGTCTAAGGAAAAGGAATGGCTACTCTCAAACTTAGAAAGCAAAGCTGTGCTGAAGTTCAGTTATGATTTTTAGCCTTCCTTGGAGCTTGGGAAGACTTCTGTTGCCTCACCGACCACTTGCTTTTGCAGCAGCAGCTCCTCTGTGCAAGTGTGAGCAGAGGCCAAGGCATGCAGCATGACCTTCACTGGCAGAGAGGGGCTTCATTCCCCCAAACTTGCATTATTTGCAACTGCCAGCAGTGCGAGTGGGGCAGGTTGTGTGTCATCCACCCACTCTTCCCTGAGCTCTTCTCTGTACACAGCCCCATGGATGCTATTGTTAGGCATGAACGCTAATTGCTGGTATTTCAAGGCTCCTACCTTCTTATTGCTAAAGCCTGTAACAATAATCACAGCCTATATTCCCCATCTCTCGGCATCAAGGAAACAAGATATGATCATAGGCAGTGTGCTAATGTAATTGTAGTATATAGAATATGAGCTTTCTCTATGTAAACAGAGGCCTGGCCACATCCTATGATAGCTCTTCCCGCACTCCGCACACGGGCTGTTCCTCGGCTCACCGCTCAAGTCCCCATTATGGATACATCCACCCTTGTCATAACACCACCTCTGAAACACTCACACCGTTTGGTCCTGCTGCATAATGGTAAGAGGGTGGAATATTAAATTGAAAAAGGCTGTTTAAGTAATGTCAGCAGCCTGACTAATTTCACAAAAGGAAGGAAATTCAAAGTTAAGGCTATAGTATATTCTTATCTAGATGCCTGAAGATTTCTGTGCATGACAATATGCCCCTAAAATTCAGAGCTGTCCCTTATGTCTTTAATTTCTCCCATTGTGTCGCTCCTTTTTTTTTTATTAAACATCAAAGTGAATTCACAACAGAGAGTCAGCCTAGAATTTAATCCTCTAAATACCTTGAAAATAGAGGTTTAGACTAGAAGTACCAATATATACCCTTAAAACTTCAGTGTAATATAAAAGAGATTCTAATCACAACAGATCATTACAAAGAAGAGTAAACCACTTTAAAAAAAATTAAGTGTCTTAAATATAATAAAAAGGAATAATTAAGAATCAAACAGGAAGCTGCTATTCTGACAATTTAATGATGCTGAATTGGACTGAAAGAATTGGCTTTGCCACTAAAAGGCAGTGAAAATCTGATAATTTCAAAATGGCACTAAGATCAGATCAAGTGGGTTTTTTTGAAATCAAATGCAGCAGAACCAGAAAGAAATGGCAGAATTCACCTTAGAAGAACCTTGGAGTGTTTTGGATTCCTACTGCTGCCTGGGGCTGACGAACTTATTTTATCAGACCTGCTTAACATCTTTAGACCAGGGTCTTCCTGGGAATTTATTACCACATGGAACCTGTGGAAAAAAATGTGGCAGTCCTAATTGCCAAATAGAATACTAAAACATGGTTGTTCTTTCATTCCTATTTCTTAAGCCAAGAACAACCAAACCTCAGGATTTACATAACAGTATCTGGGACATTAGAGCTGATTACACTGAGAGTTTTCCACTGTGTGCAACATGCAAATGGAAGTCAAGTAGACAATCTGCTTTGAGTTTCTGTATATAAGAATAGAGATATTCACTAAACGTTTAAAAGCAAGCAAGCTAGTCTTACAAAATGCTCACAGCAACTGTACACCTAATTTGCACATGCACTTATCACAACTCGGTGAATTACGGCCATTTAGTTACTGATACTCATTTTCTGAGCATAACTAGGTGCACTATGACAAGCATTAATAGGTTGCATCGTTAGATTTTTAATTCCTCAGGGGGAGGTTGGTGTCTTCTACCTGAGAACCTTAGGAAGCAAACTTGGCAAATTGCTACGATTTGTATTGCAATGGAGAAAGATGTCAGTAATAGCAAGCAGTTGGTATATTGTAAAAATAAATCCAAGAAGGTGAGATAATTTTATTTGTTACAAGATATCATCTCTACAGTGAGCAAATACCTGTTTTGGGCATCATCAGCATATTACTGGAACACAAAGACAAAGCTTTAAAACACAGAAGTAAAGCTATAAAACACATAAGAAGTAAGAACACAAAGTAGTTAACAATTGTGTTTTCCATTCTTGCATATTCTCCTGAAGCACTTGTGAAATAATCTGTGTTGCTTTCCTTTGCACTGTGCTTAAGGTGTTAAATGTCATAGATGCCACAGAAAGTAGTGTTTCGATCCTGCTCTCTTGTAGCCCTCTGAATTAAGTACGTGATCATTGTATATTCAAACATTATGGACTAAAACATCAGCTGTTATTACAGAGTGCAATGGGTCCTTTTATGTCGGTGGCCCATACCTCAGACTATTTCCAGATGTGCAGAACTCATAAGCGCCTTGTCACTCATGAGAACCGTACGTGAAGCAAACAAAAACCCCAAAGCCCACCCCGACCCCAATCCCAGGCTGCAGCTCCGGTCCGTGGCAGGCTCCCGCCCGCATCCCGACTCCTGGGGTTCTGCTGCCATCCTGTGGCAGCCGGGCTGCCGGCGCCCGCCGCTCCCCGCCTCCTGCGCTGCTCCTGGGCGGCTGCGGGGCACCCACACCGGGATCCTTCTTCCCCTGCCTTCCTGCAAGGGAGGCCGTCACCTGCTGCCTTCGCTGCTCTTACCAGTCTTGGGTTGATTTCTGCTTGATAAAGCGCAGTGATAAATAGTATAAAAGCAGGAAGCTGCAAATTATGCCACTGAGGACGAGGTAGCTCACGTAGAGAGGGTGGGAGTCCAGGTCCAGAGCCTGAATGATCTGTAATGACCAATAACACAAAACTAGGAAAAGACACAAAATTTTCATGCTGGATCTGTGAAATGAGTTTTATGTGTGAGCTTCTGTGGCCCCTGCTGCCTTTCCCCTGTTTTCCAGCCTGGGTATAGCTTCCAGGGTGGTTTGATAGAGGGCTGTAGCTACACTATTCCTATTTCAGAAGAACACATTTCAGCTTCTAAACGATTTCAGCAAGTCCATAGTTGGGGATCGTTTAGAAAAGAGTTGCCTTTTATTGTTTTCTTTTTTCTCTTCAACTGAAAGAAAGGCATAGAAGGAGTGACAGCTGTAAGGCCATCTTGAGGAACAAATTTACCACCAAGTGTAACACCACTTCATGTGTTGATTTTGCAATTGACATTGAGGCCTACACCATTTATTATATGACAGGCATATAAATGGCATTCCAAATGCTTATCAAATGTGTGCAACAATTTTTATTACTGACTTACAAGTTTTCCTGGTACTTGAAAAGTAGTGTTTCCAACAGTCATTTCATATGTGGTGTCAGTGAACTGAACTTGCATAATTCCTTGAAAATTCCATCTGAGGAAAGAGATTTTTGAAACCCAGAAAGGAACTGAAAAAGAAAATGAGAGAAATTGATACACACACAAAACTTGAGACCTCAAATACTGCTGTGTTGCTGCCAAATACAGCAGGATTGTCTCACTTCTTGACAGCCAGAGGCTGTAAACATGTAACAGTTTGTTATTGGACAAAATGGCAGATATACTTTACATAGTTACATGGAGCTGGGAATTCAGGAGTTAGCTAATATCCATATCCATCAAACTCCCCCTGTCAACCAAGTCTTCCTGGAGCTCCATCTTCCATCTTTTGAATACAGCTCTTTTTATTGAAGAATTTAGCAACCACGTAAGAATCTAGCCTTTCGCAAGTGCTTTTTTGACCAAACTTCTTGTTGCCTCATTTTCAGATGGAGAAGCTGGTGTAAAATGAATGACCTGACTGCACTGTCACCATCCAAGAAGATAATTACAAAGGTAAGAATAAAGCTGAGTTTTCCTGCACAGGACACACTGTCACTGGTGACAGCCACTGATGTTTCATTTTGGAGGAAATGTGGCAGCTTTGTCTTACCTGTCCAGAGGCTGTCCAGGCTTATCACAAAACCGCCACTCAGGTAGAATGATGTGAAGAGCACATTGCCAAAGAAGGCCGAGAGCTGTAAGGTTGGCAGCAGAGCTGCCACCCAAAGTGCCATGGCACGGGCACTGTACACAGCCAGCCACACTGACAGGAAGTTCAGCAGGAAATGTTCTGGCTCAGGAACAAGGTTTGCCAGCCAGTAGATGGGAACCCCATAAATTATAACAAAAGCACAGTGTTCTGGGAGCTCCCCCAAAATCTGTTTGGGAAGATGAAAAAGAAAATACAAAAGGAGAGAAAAAGGTGAATTATAATTACAAAAATAGATGAGATGTGCCTTAATGTACCTGTGGACTATTTATAAAAGCTATAGGAAATACTCCCTTAGAATGCAATCATCTCCCTGTCAGTGGTTGTCAGTGACATGCAAAAACAACCCACAATAGAAACAAATCCTCGCTAGTTTTTTCTCCAGTTATGACAATGCCCATAACTAATTGTTAAATGGAGAGTATTCTTGTTACAGATTAGATGTCTCGTTTTTTTTACAGGTTTGGGAGCTTCTAAAAATGTAAGACTTTTGGTGAGAACCGGTGTGCTTGGTAACAGTAATACTGTTACTGACTCATGGCAACTGAATGTTTTGTCCCAATTTGGTTGAAAGTAGCATGAGATCAAATTTGAGACAAATTTGGCTGTTGGTCCCTTCCCCACCTTGTCCCAAAGGCAGTCCAGTTAGCAACTTGATTCGTTGTAAAACAAAACCATAACTGGGATTTTCTGAAATATTTAAAGAGGCATATAGAGAGTATTAGTTCTTCCAAAGGGGGGTTGCTACTATCCTCTAATACTAAGGTTGTAACAAATTACATCGATTTCTCTGTGAATAATGTGCAATCTTTGTGACACAATGCAAAGAATATTTTTCTCTGGCAACCACTAATAAGCATTTAAAACCTTGTGCAGAAATGGAAACCTAAATTACAGATGCCATGGCAGGCAGAACTCATCTAACATCACAAAGAAGAGATTATTCAAAACCCTTGTCGAAAAGAGAATGTAGTTTTTAAAAAGTTTTAATTCTAGAAACTCTGGCTCTTTGTGCATGTAATACATTTTTAGTTTGGACCAATACAGGCTCAACCAACTACTGGAAATATCCCAGCATTTTGTCATTTCTGTTTTACCTTTGCTTTAGCATTTGATACGAATGTTTTGTTTTACAGATCAAGATATGTAAGCAAACTTTCAGAGATGCTTCAGTGAATTAAATATGCAGGTATGTAAAATTGTCTAAACCCAGAAATCTGAGTCTGAGATTTCTCACATTCTGGCCAAAGAACCCAGTGAAAAGTTCTTCTTTGGCTTTTCTGGTATGGGATCTCAGCCGTGACTTATGGCAAAGATCTAAAGTAGTGTGAGGCTTAATCTGTTAATACTAAGGAAGCAAGAGTGATAGCCTTAGCTGGCAGACACAAAAGAACAAAGTTCAATACGACTGTGATTATTTATACAACAAGCTTTGGTTTGCTTGTGTTTTTTAATGTTCAAGACAGCTGTTTGTATTTCCTGGCAACAAAACCAATTACCTTAGCAAAGAAGTATGGGCTAACAGAGTACATTCCACCTTCCAAGTCATGATAAAGCATTGCCCTTTCTGAATGACCTGCAGGGTAGGAACAAACACAATGGGTTGTATTAATAAGTTTAATTTTTTTCATAGATTTAAGGATTTTTTGATTCCTTATAGCATTTACAAGAAGACTGACACTTACATTTGGCAATAACATCCAAAATTATTGTGAATGGGATTAGGGCACCTATCATATACAGCAGTGCTGTTGTGTCACGAATAGAGAGTCCGTTTTTTTCATGGCCATAGTACAAAAATCCAATTAATAATGACATAAGAAGGGCTTCAAATCCATGGATTAATAATGTTGGAAGATCTCTGAAGTCATTGGAGACCTGACGTCTAGGAAAACAGCAATATTGACCATAAGATATAATACTTACTAATGCCAGTTATATTCAGATACATAGCACCAAACAGTGTTAAAAATCAATTCTTGGAACTTGCTGGCTTTGGCTAGGACAGGAGTTAGGCTCCCTGTTTCTGTAAAGGATTTTAACTAATCAAACCTATGAAGCACCTGTAGCCACCGAGGTCTAAAATTTCAGGTCTAAAATGCTGAAAGCCTGAAGGAAGACAATTGGTGGGGAACATTCTGTGCTTCTTTCTTATGATTTGAAATACAAATGGGCACGATACATAACTGTTTATGCTGAAGGTAAGTTTACCTCAATAATATAGTGAACTGCTTTAAGGCTCCTGGTAACTGCTCACTTGAATGGTGAGGCATATTGATAGCCTCTTCTGAATTGAAATGGACCCTGCCCAGAAGAGAAAAAAAAAATTAGCACAAGGTGTAGCTATTATTCCAGATCTTCTGTACAACATTCTTTTCTTTACCTCTGCTTGCTGACTGTGGTCTCAGCATTGTCTCCTTCAGTAGCTTTCCATAAGAAATCATCAAAATGTTTGACTTTTTCTAGGAACAAGTTGGCAAGAGCATTTGCTCTTTTCTGGCTTTCCATCTCCTTTTCTGCAGTCTGTTTATTGATACTGGTCAAGTCAACTGCAAGACATTACTTGATGTGAATCCATGTGCTATAGAAGAAATAGCTTTATGATGTGTTTAGAATCAGGGATTTCATTGGGAGCAGACAGTACAACCTGTGTACATGCATTAACTTACAACAGTTAGAACTTAATCAGTTATTTTAGGTAATTAGAGATGAACAGATTGTTAATGTGTATGTTTCTTACATAGTCACTCAATGCATCAATGAGAGATTACATAATTGCTTATTATAATATTATAAACTCCTATTTCAGTTTTTTATAAATTTCATAGTGCCTTGAGAGCAGTGCTGAGAAAAAAATAGTTTGAATTTCCTTCCTGGCTTGTAGGCATTTACAGTCTTTTAGGTGACTTTGACTTAAATCATGTTTTTTCTTCATCTGCAAAATGATAGTTACTGTCTTATTTGTAGCTTGCAGAAGTGCCATAAACTTTACCTGATACTGAGAAAGTCCAAAAGGAATGTTATCTAAGGACAACATAGTCATACCAATAATAACTGACTTAGCTTCTTTTTTTCTTTTTTTTAATCTGACTTTCAACAGTATTTTCCCATGCTGACCTTTGGTGTAGATTGACAATATCTGATGTTTTACAGATGCTTTCTGAGAGAACTATCACTGCACATTTCCTAGCTCCTTACACTGATCAGGTCTGTTCAGCCACTCTTGGGAGGAGTCCATCACAAATTCCTTGCAATCTGCCCTATGTCTTCCCTTGTGCCCTGGTCTCCTGTCTCTCTGTCAGACACACAGCCAGCATTTGTGTGTTTCCATCAGGTGCTCCCTCTTGCTGTGGATCCTCTGCCATCCTTTCCTATTTCCACGTTGCGGCTGCCCCTTTTGTCCTTTCTTGTCCTATGGGTACTGACTGTGCATACCATTCAATGATCTTCCACCTGCCTCTCTGCCCTCCCCACCTCCACGTCCCAGGGGTTTGTCTCTGTAACCATGGGCTGTAGCTACAGGTTTCCCCAGGACTGCCTCTAGTTCTCCACTCCCATACAGGGATGCTGCAAGCCTTCCCCAAGGCTGTGCTTGGCTGAGGACTGCTCTGAACCCTGATGGTGACAAAGGTCTTTTTGTGAGGCTTGACACCAAGGTTAACTTCTGTTTATCTCTGCACAGCTGGCACTGCCTGCCACACAGGCACAGCTGAAGAGGTTACTCCAGAGCATTGTGGTTGTCTGATGTCTGGCCAATTTGGGTGCAAAGATCTAAGGGCTGGAACTGAACTAGCCTCTGTTAAGAGATTCCTGTCATTAGATTAACAGGGGCAGATTCCCTTTCCACGTTGCAAAAACCACAAGATGAGTGGATTTGAAACCATGAAAATTTTCTTTGGGAGTAAAAAGATTGCTTATTTGGATTAGGTTTTTCTCCCTTCCAGTGTGCTCTCTAGGGCAGCACTCCTCTCTCCCATTACCTGTTCCAGGTTTGTCTGGGACTAGGAGCTAGCTTCTGGGAAACCAGCTTCTACATTTTCTTAACTGAGAAATCAGAGAACTATCTACAGAAAGCAGTTGATCAGTTTGTGTCTTTCCCAGAGACGACGTTTCAACCAGCTAAGACATGGGGATAAGTACGCTAAATATGTGGACAAGTTACTGCATCTGGCAGGGTTAGAAGGAGCAGTTTTTAAAATGAACTTTGTCTATACATCTTGTTTTTGCTACACTTTTTATACTGACCAAAAAGGATCCTATTAAAAACTGAACTTGGCTGCAATCTTGATTTGAGTTAGTTAAAATGAATTTCTAAGACAGTTATGGTCAATAAAAATCAGTGTTAGCTAGACACTGATGAAAGCAAATGTTTTTATGACATTTTTAATGACAGTACTTGATACTGACCATAGAAATCTGCAGGATTGCTGTACCTTGGGCAGGGATAGCCTAGTTCTGTGAAATACTGGACCATGTCTTTGGCTGTTCCACAGTAGGCAGTGAGTCCAGAAGTCATCAGAAGAACCAGATCAAACAGTTGGAAGATATCTGACCGGGGCTGATGAAGTGAAAGAAGAACCAATCTGTTTCCTCTGGCCAGTCTGGATAATGTTATCACAAGGTTATGTGCAGTAAAACTGTCCAGTCCAGATGTGGGCTCATCAAGTATGAGTATTCCTGCCAAAGACAGTCAGTTTAGCTGTGGAAAGCAGCTTGTTTGGTTTGGAAAATATGTTCTAAGTGAAATGGTGCTAGTGCATGAAATTTCACTCATTATTTTTAGATTTAAAGGAAATATATATATTTTTTTTTTACTTCAGTACATCTATTCCTGAGCATCACTTCTTACAACGGCAAAAAACTTCTGCTTTCCCTGTAACTACAAAAATATAACTTCATACAAGAAAAAGTTTTCAAATCCATTTCCTAGTGAAAAAGCTGATGGGAGATCTTGTTCAACGAGAGGCTCAGTGAAGGTTAGTAGTGCTTTTGATATATATAAGATCAGAGAGGGAATTCAATCCAGCAAAATCAGCTGTGGATTTAGCCTCATGTTTTGCTTCTGCTGAAGACAGTGGAAGTTTCTAGTACACTTGCAACATGAACCGGCTGTGTCAGTGAGTTGCACAAGACTGCAGTGACTGACTATACAGCCAAGAAAAAGACCTTTACTGTTAATGCTGCACATGTAAATGGGGACTGGGTCAGAGGAAAGGAAAATAATCTCCAAGTTAAAATAGGCCAAAGTAACTTGTGGCATGTGGTCGGATAAAACCCAAACCTTATACTGATATGCACAAACCAGAGCACTGCTGTGAGAGTAAATTCAGGGAAATTTGCGATGGTGGCTTTAGAGAGTGGTGGGTGAAGGCTCCTGGGGAGCTCTGCCTTGGTCTGCCTCCACTTTTCCATTGGCAAAGGTGACTGAAGCAAAAGTGTGGCAGCTGCTGAAACACTCTGTTTACAGAATTATTCCTGTAATAATTACAGTGTTATCTGTGATCAGCACTGATTTCAATTTAAGCAAATAGACCAGCAGCCAGTCGCTAACTGTGCTATGGAGAGGCAGCCTCTGGCAGAGGGTGGTGCAAGCCCTGTTAAGTGTCCTGAGTACGAACTCCTCCAGCTGCCTCAGGGGCAACTGAGTGTGTGGCTCTTCCCTGAAAGCTTCCATCTTCATGCAGCGCACCGTGATGCCCAAGTGGTGTGTGGTGGGCCCCAGGAAGGTGTGGGTTCTGCTCACCCGGGTTCCAGAGCAGCTGCACGCCGATGCTCACCCTGCGCCTCTCTCCGCCAGAGACGCCCCGCAGGTACTCGTTGCCCACCCTGGTGTTGGCGCACTGCCGCAGGCGGAGCTCTGCTATCACGTCTTCCACCTGCGGGGATCCAAGGGTGACAGCCATCAAGCAAGGGTTCATTTGCACATCCGTGCAGAGATAAAACTGAAAATATGATTAATATGGTTAAAATTCATCTGGATCTTGCAGTGCTAGAGACACTTGAAAACAAATCTTGATTTTAGAGATAACATTAAAAAAGCGATCAAAAATTTAGTTCATCTTTCAGTCTCTGTAGTGCTTTCTCTAGATTGTCATTTTTTATGAGCTTTGGAACAATTGCTGGTTTCTGTCTTGAAAGATGAAAAAAGCTTATAATTCATAATCTACATAAAAAAATGCCAGATTAGCTGTTCTGACTCCAAACACACAGGATCTCTTGGATAATTCCTGTCAGACACATTTTTGACAACTTTATTTTTTTCCAACAGCTTAATTACCCTTTTTTTCCTTTGTGAGTCTGAAAAAAACTTTGGAAGGCGCAGTTTGGCAACGAACAATAGTGTTTCTCTGACAGTCAGGTGGGGGAGCAGCCGGTCATCCTGCCGCACGTGTGCGATGCATTTCCTAACGAGCTGGGGAGTGCTGGGTTTGTTGTTGATCATGATTTGACCAGACTTGATTTTGCCTCCATGGTCCCGGCAGGTTATCACATCAAGCAAGGATGTCTTTCCACCAGCTAGAAAAAGAAAAATGGAAAATTAATTTCCAAGGGATGGTTTTGAAAAGTGATCTTGTCACAGACAGAGATGTTAAGGAAAAAAAATTATTCGCCAACCTCTCCTGAAGTTTTCCCAAAGTCACAGAGACAGGATGATCCTCTAAGAAAATAGTGACTACAAGCTCCTGTTCAGGAAACCTCTCCCCTCTAAAATGGAGTATGTAGTTTGAACTCTTGTAATTTCTCAGCAGAATTGGGTAGCTGGGCATTGAGGATGGCTTCATGAACACAAGAAGTGTCTCTTATCTCTTTAGTAAACTCTCAATTTTGAAAAAGAGGTGAGAGGTGGTGTCCTGCCCCGGCTGAAGGGCTCTCAAATGCTCAGCAAGAGCTTTCTTTGTGGAGGGATTTGTGAATTCAGAAACAGCAGCTGGATCAGCTGAATGACTAACGCACTGAATGATTATACAGACAATAAGAACCTTAATCATGATTGAAATAAAAATTATTATGACTTAAATAAGACAAAAAGTCATTTAAATAATTAAGAAAAGCTGGCTCATACCCAGAGGTAAGAAAAGTAAAACAATGAAAACAAAACCTGATTTGGAGTTAAACAGCAAATGAATTTTCCCTTTTTGTTGTATGATTCTGTATGTAAACACACAGAACTCTCTTATGATTAATGTCATTTATTTCTAGTCTCCCTGTTGAAAGATTAACTCCACACTTGCTTCTTAATACATACATCTTAAGAAAGAAACCCATCCATCTGTAAACCACGTATTGCTCTGTTTAAGAGTGACATATTGATTGCCAATGACAATGTGAAACCCATCAGCAGTTTAATCCATTTTACTGAGGCATTTGATGAAATAGATGATAAACAGCTTTTGAAAATAGTTTGACTAGTTTGCTGAAAGGGGTTTGTGCTCGGTGTATGTTGCCTTACAAAGGTGCTATATCTATAACTCAGTATGTTATCTCATCACAAAGCCTTTCCTTTTATTATCAGGAGAATCTCTAAGGTACAGCTTCACTTACATTGAGGATATGTGCTAAGGAAAAATTCCGATGGCAATAGGGAAGAAAAGTCGGGTTTTTTTTAGGAATAAAGTTAAAACTTCTTTGGCAAATATGTCTTGCCTTTGAGAGAGAGCATCTTCGCTGAATCACTGAGCCAACCTGATGTAAGGTTCTCATGGAGACAGAGCATGGGGGTTTTTACCTCCCAAGTGTGGTACTTTCTACTTCAGTTTAACAGGTCCTGAGTCTGCTTCTTGTCCCCCATGACCAGTCCCACCAGAAAATGGAAGAAAAAACCAAGCCCCAGTATAATAAAGAAGTAACCCCAGACAGAAGAGGAAGTGTCTTTTCTTCTCAGTAAGTTTCTACTAATTAATACAAATGGAATATTTTATCCTGTTAGAATTGTTTCAGTCCAAATGGAATTCCTGCTTATGGCTATGCAACTTGGCACTGATCTTTCTTACGGGGTCTGGCCTCATTTGTTTGCTATCTGAGAATGGTCTGCGGTTGGCCTGTTTTGAATCTGAGCCATCAAAGTGATTCATGTCCAGCAGATCTCGGGCTGCGAGGCCACACTTGTAACAATACCCACTACACCTCAGGAAACAAACAGCAAATGTGCACAGGGCATAACAAAATCAGGTCTGAAAATAAATTTTAACCCCCCCCCCACCCCAGTATCTTTGTTTCCTCATTCATCATGTCACTTAAAGAATGTATTTTTATGACACAGCCAATAGTTTTTGTCTCAACTAGATTGTGACATTAAAAAGACTACAGTGTTGCTCTTGATTGTGTACATTTTATCTGAGAGCTGGTCTTTTAATGAAATTTGGTTGCTCATACCAGTGCTTCCTATGACTGCTAGCATCTGACCACTTCGCACTTTTAGATTCAGATTTTGGATTATTGACACATGGGAACTGGGATCCGATTTGCAGGTCCAGGGCATTTTCATCTGAGCCAGGTTCTCATACCAGGGAATCTGGGATGCTGTGTTAACCTAACAAAGAAAGAAACAAGTCCCTTCAATTCAAGCAATAAACTATTTAGTAACAAATGTCTTCGAAGTTACAATGTTATAAGCAAAGCATACCTTAAAATATTATTGTTCATCTTCAGAAATACATAGAAGGAAGTTCTTTTGCAGCCACCTATGGCTTTCATGCCTTGCTTCTTGTTCTGTTAATCACTAAAGCTATCTCTGTCCTTTGTTACTTTGGTAATTTATTGCTATTATAAATTCTAAATGTTTCAAACTTTAAGTATAATTTGAAATTCCATGAAACTGAAAAATGTGAAATCTTACTCAGATGCCATGGTGAGAAGGAGATGAAAAATTTCACTGGTTCCTTGCAATCCTCCTTGTTAGTCATCTTCTCTTTATCCCCTTCCACATACTTGTTCTTGCCAGCAAGGGCTCCTTCCATCCCTAGCTGAACAAAAAGTCCCTCTGCTCCAGCCCTCAGAGGAATAATTCTGCTCAAGACTGAAACGAAGCAGAGCCTAGAAACAGATCTCTCTTCCTGTCTTATCCCTTAACTTTATTGGATGTATTTACAATACAGGGGTTAGTCTACTGTCAGTATTGCAGCCAAGAATGTGATTCTGCTCACAAACTAACTGTGCAACAGTTGTGTGAACTTTTTCAACTTTATTTGGCTTTTAGAATGGCTTGGGTATAGAAACAGGCATTTCTGGATATGCTTCCTGCTGAAGGGAGGTGTATAAATGACAATTTTTACCTGGTAGTTGAGTTCCTTGACCTCCAGAACATTTGATTTTCCACTGTATGTGAAATATAGACTGTTATCTTCTTCAGAGTGAAAAATAGCATCCTGGGTTTTGGTCTGGAAAAGTTTTTAGGTGGATTACAACAGTTAATTACAAAAACTAAAGTGCTGCTAAAGTCTCAGTTTAGAAAAGATGAAGCACAAAAGGAAATACATTTATGGGATGTAACAGTATTATTGATGAGTTACTGTAGTGCAAAAGTCTGAAGGATTGCAATGAGTTATCAGTTATCTGTTAATCAGTCGGAAATGTACTTTGTTCTAGTGACATGTGTGATGGCCAGCAATGCTGTGCTAGTTGCTTTCAGTTTAAAAGGGAAAAGTTTCAAAATTGATATAAATATCATGCCACTACGAAGAGATTAGACTCCTTTTTTTTGAGGAAAAAAGATATACTACTTCAGCAGTATTAGTCTACTGAGTTAAAATGGTGCATATTGTAATTGATGAATTCTGGCAGCTAAAAATTAAGATTCACTGGAACTATGTCTGCTATTGAATTCCACACAGACTCGTGAACTTGGAGGCTTTATGAACAAATAGGTGTGCAGCCACTAGTGCAGTCTCTTTCTCCTCTTTTGTTTTTTAAATTCACCGTTTATCAGCTGGAACTTAATGTTCTGAGATATCAGTTAAAATAACAAGAGTCTACTTGGCTTGGCTAAACTCTTGCATACAGCTGCAATTATTGAGTTCTTGCTGAGGCAGCTTTCTGGCTTTGGGTTTAGCTCTGTGTGCATGCCTGCAGCTTTTTATTCCAGCCAGCCATATCTCTCCCAGAGCCCTGTGCTTTTCCTATTTCTCAGACTCATATCCTAGCCAAGGCAAATGTACCTGTTCCCTGTGTACCAGACCCTATCCATGCCTGTGGTATCTTTGGCAGGGAATGACCACGATCTTCTTGTGCACCTCCTGCCCTCTCAGCAAATAAGGTTGATTAATTTTTTCAGTCTAGATACACAGCAGAAAGCAACATCACACCAAGCAGCCTGAAAAAACACAGGAAAGCCCTCCAAACTACCCCTGCTGCCAAAGACCTCTGTGCCTTACCTTATGCTGAACCTAATTTTTAAAAACAGGTGCTCCCCAGCAAATGTGGGGATCCATCTGAAGGCATATCCTGGGAAAGCCAGTCCAGGCCATGCTCAGGGGCTTTCTCCTCCATCCACACATTTGGAGATCCTCTCTCAGCTCCACCATCGTGGCACTTTAGCAGGGCTTGCATGGCACTAGCCTCATGTCCAGTGTGCTCTGGTGGGGGGTGTGGATGCTTTTTGCTCCCTGTTTCAGAGCTGGAGGGGCTCAGGGCTCACTGACAGTGACAGCCCTGCGGGCAGGGTGGCTGCCCGCCTCTCCCACCTCCCGGCCAGCCCTGTAGCTGCGGGAAAGCTGAGCCCCTCGGGGCCCTCCCCACCCCGCGCAGCTCTCACTCACAGCCAAGCCGTCGCACGTCACCTGGCTCCAGCTGGTGTCGTCCAGAGAGACATTTTCAGTGGCTTCCTTCATGGTGGTGGTGGTGGTGGAAGGTCTCGCTCCCTGCAGTGGTATCTTCTCTGTGAAAGCTGTGGAAGTCCTTCTCCTCTTGGTTTTGGAACGCTGTCCTTTCCAGGCCCTCTCACCGCAGCACCATTTCTCCTGGCGTGCTTCGTCTCTGCAGCTGGCATGACCCCGTGGACAGGGAAATACTCCCCTCCTCTGGGACAGTAATAACTCGGGCTAAAGGTACATCAGATAGCGGCTTCAGCTAATCACCGATCAGCTGTTCTCCGGAAAAAGAAAGAACAGGGAGCCCCTCTGTTTCCTTTGAGGTGGCAAGTGCCGGGCACAGCGACCTGCTCTGAGCGGGGACAGCGGGAGCGGCCCCTGCGCGGTGCCGGGGCAGGCATGGTGGTGGTGGTAGTGGCAGTGCCAGGCACCCGGCCAGCAGCGTGAGGGGCGCAGGGAGGCTGGCGGAGCCCGAGCACTCGAGGATGTCGGGCAGAGTGTCACCCACCCTGGAGAAGAGCAGCAGCATCGAGCACACAGGCGAGGGGAAGGCTGTGGGGCAGCCCCCCGACAGCATCAGCGTCCAGGGTGTCTCCTACAGCATCAGGTAGGGCTGGGAGGGCGGTGTGGAGGGCCCCTGCTCCGACGCCAGAGGCTGCGGGAGCGGGGCTGGCACCGCGGGCTGTGGGGTTGGCTGCAGCCCGCCACCACACACAGATGGTGCCAGGCCCCCTCATGGCGCCGGGCCCTGCGCCTCAGGGCAGAGCCCTCCCGAGGCTCACCAGATCTCTTTCACACGTCTCTGGAGGACGTGCTTTAGAGGAGATTTCCGAACATTGTGCCCTTTCCCACTGCCTTTCTTACTGCTGCCAGAGGCCCTAAGGAAAGGGACAGGTGGATTAACGGCTGGCAAATATCACCAGCAAATAAAGCCACAGTTCACGTTCGCCCTTTCAGTTGTAGTCCAAAAGCCTCTTAGCAATCATTCTGAAAAATGTGCTCAGACCTCGTTTTATCTTCCAGAAAATGCCAAAGTTAAAGCCTGGAGGGGGGAAAGGGTAAGGGGGAAAATACTTCTATTTTTATTTTTCCATATTTTAAAATCCTTGCAGCTCGCATCCCACATGCAAGTAGCTATAAACCATTCTCTCTCTAATTTTTTATTGATGTTTGTTTTCCAAGAGAGCGTGTTGGCCCGTGGTGGAACTTTTCTTTATATTGTAAAAAATGGACCCGGCAGATACTCAAGGATGTTTCATTTCACATAGAGAGTGGCCAGATTATGGGGATTTTAGGAAATTCTGGTAAGTTGTTCCAGTACTTTAAAAGAAATAAGATCAGAGCTAATACTGGTGACTTCCACCGTGACATGAATGTGACTGAGGTCTGTGTTTTAAATAATGAAATTGTGGCTGATTTTAACTTCTGCTTTGTAAAACCGGTGCTTGGTTTTCAGAGTTCAGTCTTCTGTCATCTAACTAACAATTATAACTTCAATAACAGAAAAGGTTACTTCAAAACTTGTGTTTCACGGCAAAGTGAATTTTTATGAATTAAATGCTAATTTGCATTCCAATTTTCCTGTTTACTTTCCCTTAATTAGCTGCATTTTCAGGGCGTATTACTTTAAAGTTATTGAGAAAAAAAGCAACTTTCTACTTTTTGTATGCGTCCATCCAAGTCAGGCTACTGCTCTTGGAATCATAAAATTCACCTTATCACATGATCAGTTTCTTCTGTTTGAAAGGATCTGGGAAAACAACACTTCTGGATGCAATATCAGGAAGACTGGGACATAAAGACAGCTTCTGTGGTGAAGTGTATGTTAATGGACGGCAGCTGAAGAGGGAACAGTTCAGAGATTGCTTCTCTTACGTGCCACAGGTTGATGTCCACATTTATTTTTGGTGCTTCCTTTTGTGTAAAAAAAATTGCTACTGTAATGGAGTAGTGCAGTGTGAATGTGATTTTACTAGTAAACTTAGGACAAATCAGTTAGTAAGCTGTATGAATGAATTAAGCTTGCATGAACAGGGACAAAGTTTTAATTACTACAGGAGTAACTGCTTCTTCTTCTTCACTTTTTTTTCAGAGTGACACTTTGTTAAGCTTTCTCACCATACAGGAGTCTTTGACCTACACAGCTCTACTAACTCTTAAGAAATGCTCCAACAGTTCCATCAAAAAGAAGGTCTGTATTTTACAGTCTTCCACCAGAAAGGCAGACAGGATGTCATGTAATGTTTTCACCAGCAGCAAAATCCATCCATGGCTGTTTTTTGTGTTTATGAGGTTTTGCAGCTGGGGAGAGATCCTCCTGCTGAGGAGTAGGACACAGGCTCTCTGGTGGTGCCACCTCTTCAAGGGGTTTGTGCTGGTGCCCCAGGGCATCACCATTATGCTGGGACAAAACCCTCCCACCTGAAGCTGAGGCAGTTAACTGCTGCAGGAGATGCTGCTCTTGCTATTGAGGTCAGTTCCCCTTACTCAAAGGGGAAACCCACTTCTCCGGGGTATTTAGGGCCTTGTGTGCTGGCAAGTCTCATGGACAGCAGAACTGATTGTGACATCCCTCTGCTCCTGTAGGACATCTCTCACTAACCACAACAGCTCAAAAAAGCTCTGGTCTAATAAGCCCCTTACAAGCTACTGGATAACATTGGTGTGTTTCAGATTTATTTAAAGGGCTCTTTTTGAATTCTATTGAAAGTAAAAGTGGATATTCCTGACCTTTGCTTTCTCTCGTCACTGATCTTCTACTCAGTACTTCATAGTTTCCCAGAATTTATGTGCCTTCCTGCTCCCCAGTTTTGGAAGCCAGAGCAGCACATTATGCTTCATACCTGACTTCTAGTCCCACCTCTGAATTCTTCATCCCTAAGTGTCAAGTGAAGCTAAAATTTACTCATTTCAGTATACATGAAAACAAAATTTAAAAAATAATATATTAGAAATAATCAAATAGAAATTAGGCCAGATACCTTCCAACTAGAATGGATGCAAGCGGGATACTGGTAAAGCTATAACGTAAAATTATGTCTTTTTTCCCCTTGTTTTTTACCATTGCACACAGGTATGTGAGTTGAACTGTGTTTAGGCTTTTGTAATTGTAATTATTTTTCAGGTAGATGCAGTTATGGCTGAGCTGAGTCTCAGCCACATTGCTGACAAAATAATTGGAAGCCGTAATGTTGCAGGAATTTCTGGGGGTGAGAGGCGTCGCGTATCAGTTGCAGCCCAGCTTCTACAAGATCCCAGTAAGTACCACTGCATGGATTTTCAAAATAAAACAAGGCTGTGTCACTTTGTGCTCCTACTGCAGGCCTACGTAAACCACTTTAAAATACAAAAGCATTTTCATTTTTAATTCAGCAGAAGCCAGTCTGGCAATGACAGAAAAGAATAAGCAGTAACTGAGGTCTGCCATTGGTCTGTTAGTTGATCTTGGAAAGCAGACAATTTAAAAATCTTAGGGACTGAACATAGGTTTAGGCTTGGATTTATCCATTTTAAGCCTTCCTGGGTTCACTCTTCCCAATTGTTCGTTGTGGCCCATTAATTTATCATTTTTGAGTATGTTAGAGCCATACATGTGCAAGCACTGAGCCTTGTAGTGGAGTAGCTGCCACTGAGCTATATATGTGTGAGTGCCACGTATGTTCCAGAGCCAAAAAAATTCCAATGAAAGAAAATCTAAGCTGAGTAACTATAGAAGGATTATCCATGGGAAAAATTTTGTCAGTTTTGAGAGAGTTTCTTGAAGGTGCCAGACTCTCATGGAGTGAATGTACAGCATGTATTTATTGGATGCTGGAGTCCTTGTAGCCATGTGGATGTGCTACAACTGCATATTAGGCAGGAAGGAGCTTAAACAGCACAGTGAGGTACATCACTGCTACTGGTGACTCCTGGGGTGTGGTTACTGCTCAGGACGTCACCAAACTCTACAGTAAACACTATAGTGATTATGTAGATAAACCTGTAATAAAAGCTCTCCTCTCCTTGTACCCTAATAAAGGTTGGACTGCCCTCTTCTGTGCTATGTCTCATCTATATAAAAATATAGGATTTGATTATAAGTTTGTCCCTTTCATGTGCAGTAAAATAATGAAGAAAATGCAGTAACTACTTTTGCTTCAATCTATGGAATTACATATGCTGTATTTTAACAATTCTTGTTTTTTTCGTGACAAATTCTGTGTGTCTATATAAATTTAATTCAGAATATATAACTTAGAGCTAGTTTTGTCACTTATATTTACAATTATGTACAAGCTGAAATTTATTATTGTTTTTAGAAGCAGAACATTATTGTTCTTAGAATGCATCAAATCTATTTTGGTAATTTTCATATTTCACCTGATATGCTCTGCAGTATTTTTTAATGTCCTTATTCCTAGTCATTGAAACTGAACCACTGAAACTAACTAAAACTGAAAGATCACATCATGCAATATCTGCGCATACTTTGCTTTACATGTGGAAATTCACCGGTAAAGTCATTTCTATATTCTTTGCCAAATCAGCTTTAAAGGCAGAAGCTATGCCATTTGCTCCTCATTTACCTGAATTTTAAAGCTATTCCTTGTCATTTGACAGAGGTCATGCTACTTGATGAACCAACAACAGGGCTGGACTGCCTGACTGCAAACCAGCTTGTCTTGCTTCTCTCAGAGCTTGCACACAGAGACAGGATTGTGATTCTTACAATTCACCAGCCTCGCTCAGAACTTTTCAAGGTAGATGATACCTACTTGCTATTGGCTTTTCTACCAGACCTTTTAGTACCTAGGTTCTTTTCAGTATGGAAGTACAAGATCCCGTATAGCTGCCTCTTTTCCTTCCCTTTGCATAATTAGAGGCTTCTCTTGAACTTTGCAACTCTGGCCTTGTGCCAGTCACAGGGTACTTTGGGACACACGTTGCCCTGTGAAAATAATATGGACTCTGGCTGTGTGCCTAACCCTTGTGTTATGCAACTGCCCAAACCAAAACCTCTGGGAGAAGCCATGACAAGGCATGTGGGTACACCTTGGTTGTGTGGTGGGGCAGTCCTGTCTTGCAGGGTTTGTGCTGCGAGAGCATTTCTCCCTTCCTGTTACTTTTTCTCACTTTGCTCTTCTGGCACATTTGCCACACGAATGCAAAACTCCTCTTCCCTGGCTGACTGTATGGAGTGCAAATGGTTGTGGAACCAGACAGGAGCAAAGGTGCTTTTTTGGGCTGAAAGCAGCCCTGGTGTCTTGAGAACATGGACTGATCATAGCTGGTGGGAACCTTGCCCTGGCAAACGTTCACCTGAAGAGCAGTGCTGTTAAAGTCCTTAAGCACTTCAGGATAATCTTGCCAACAATTTGGGGGTTTTACAGACTGGGGCTATTACGCACCGAAGGAGGTCAGTCAGTAAGTGAAGGTGCATTAAAGTGAAGTCAGAAAGCCACATTTTTTTTTGTGGATTACCTCTGTATGCTGCTGTCATTGACAGTTTTGAAAACCACTAGAGCTTAAAGATGTGTCATTTTGCATAACCACCAATGAGAGGAGTGAAAGAAAGGACAAACTTCCTTTGAGAGAAATATAGTAAGGGAGTTTAAATGTGTCAAAACTATTTTTCCCATCAAAGCATTTCTATTACCAAGACAGTAGCTGTACTCAAGAATTAATGCACTCCTGATCTTATCTCTGTGGTGACCGGTGACAGGACCTGAGGGAATGGCCTGAAGTGTGACAGGGGAGGTTGAGGTTGGATGTTAGAAAAAGACTTTTCACACAGAGGGTGGCTGGGACCAGCTTTCCAGGGAAGTGGCCACAACACCCAGTCTGACAGAGTTCCAGAAGCTTTTGGACACTCCTCTCAGGCACATGGTGTGATTCTTGGGGTTTCTTATGCAGGGCCAGGAGTTGGACTCCATGATCCTGATGGATTCCTTCCAAGTCAGCATCTACTGTGATTCTTAATACATACTGATAATATATTAATTTTCCCCCAACAGTTATTTGATAAAATAGCCATCATGAGCTTTGGAGAAATGGTGTTCTGTGGGAACCCTATGGAAATGATCACATTTTTCAGTGACTGTGGCTATTCTTGTCCTGAACAATCAAATCCTTTTGACTTCTATGGTAAGTTTGTCTAAGTTGTTTTGGTAAAATAATTCGTTTTCTTCCCCAAGTTAAAGTTTTTCCAGAGATAGAAATGTGGTTGAATTCTGCTCCAACTTTTCAATTATTTTCGGCTCAGAGAGAGGGCTGGCCCCATGTCACTCCCAATGGCTCCATAAAATAACCATATTTGCAGTAAAGGAATAAACTACCAATAAAAAAAGAATCTCAGCTTCATGAAACCTGTGGATTCCTGATGGCATTTCCCTATGGCTGTGCACTGGATGTTGGAAAATTAATTTGATTCCAAAATTGTGGGAAATCCCATGCTCTTATGGACTCTGTGATGCCAAGCAGCTGAAAAGAGTTGTTGCCTGGAGGGAAGGATGTAGAATAAATATGGGATGACTTGGGGCATCAGTTTCCAGGAATTCTGAGTTTGAGGTTTCTGAAACTTTGGGGAGTTGCTAATACCAGGGTGAACTACTGGAACAGAATGAGTGCTTCAGGAGATGATGATAGCAAGATGTTGGCATAAACTGGAGAGTACTGTTTTACCAATTCAGGATGAAAAAAAAGGCTCAGCAAGAGATTTTGGAAATGAGGCTTGGTTTTGCTGCAGGACATGCATATCCCTGATCCATACAGGCACAGGTTTGAAGAGAGTGTGGATGTGTTTGTATGTGTGCATACATGTGTACAGATCTGCAGACATGTATATAGCTCTATTTAAATCCAACATGTAGGTTAATTTCTGGCAATTCTAGCTGAGCACTAACCAGGGAATTTGACCAATCTAAAAAGCTGCATTCAGAGAGCAGGCAGTGTTTTCCTATTGTCTAGATGGCATTCTAAACTCCGTGAGAAGAGAGGATGGTTGTTGACATGAAGCTGGAATGGGATAAAGCTGAAAATACTGGTATGACAGTGAGGATAATTTTGTCTTCATGAATTTGAATAGTCTTGAAAAGCACCGATGATTTGAGATTTAGACCCACTTTTAAAAAAGCTTGGTAAAGAGAGTACTGCATTCTTCAGATGTCAACCTTTGAATGTGACAAGAAAGGTAAAAAATACAGTTTAGAGCAAAGAATCATCAGAATATTTAGTCTTTTGAAAATTGGTAGTTTATATTTTTTTTGTGTGATTTGATGTGAATGAAGGGACAGATTCTGATACCGTTTACACTAGCAGCAGAGGAAAATAGATCCTGTGTATTGAGTGTGGATTATATTGTTGAAATGTCACACGTTGATAAAAAGTACTAATGCATGGTAGGCATTAGCTACTTGGTCTTGTTAGTAGTCATTGTTATAATTCTTTTAAAGAACACCCAGTTCCCTTTTATTTCCTGTGTTCTTGACTTCCAGCAAGTCACACTGACCAAGTTTTAAAAAGTGTTTCTGCATTTCAGATGTTCATATTTGTAAAAGCGAAAGCTTCATTTTGGATATGTTAACCATTAAAGACAGTTCTGCTGAATTCCAGCTTTTAGAACACCCAAACTATTTATAAGCCTAATTCAGGTTTTGAGGACAAATTAAGAATCTTGGACAAAGCCTCCTTTTCTTCTGTTGAATTTGTATTTTGAAGTTGAACAGAACATTGCAAAACTGAAATCTAAGGATGAGAGAAACCTTAGGAACTGATGGAGACATCTTACCAGATGTGGAAGAGTAATATAATATTGGGTAAGAAAAAATATTCTTTAGAACAACAATCCAATTTTCAAAACCTTGCCTGATTCATTGCTGTTAGGGAAAAGGGAAATTTCTAAGGCATCTTAGCACTACTGCTGAATCTGTATGAGTTTTAAAAATAGAACACACAAATTTCCCATGTGCCAACAAAAGAATTGCTGCTGCCAGGAGTATGTTTAGATGGACTTACTAAAAAGGAACATCAACTCTGTGAAGTATTTACATTTCCTAAGTTCCATGGCAGTCAGCAATATTACCTTCAGCTTGCACTGAGCCTGCTAGGGAAATCTGGCCAGCTGAACATTCTCTAACTACACAATAAAAGACAAGCATGTCTGTGAAGGAGGTAGGTGAAACCTAGTGCAACAATGCATTAACCGCTCAAGTAGAGAAGAGCAGCGTCTCTGCAGTGTGAGTTCACACTGACCAAAAAATAAAGCTCCATAGTTATGGAGGAGCAGGCAGAGGACAAGGGGGAGCCATGGAGCCATGTCTGAGCATTTGCCTGAAAACCTGAGAAATACATGACCAGATAAGTCATCTCTTCATCTTCATAAACATTCATCCTCTGGTGCTTTGTCTTGCTCTTGACAGCTCTGTGCTGTGCAAGGAGAATGCTAAAGGTCTGACCAGCACAGTGGTCAGGTCTCACACTTCCAGATCAAGGACCTGAACTGCAGGGTCCTATAGAGGTCACAAAACACAGATTTCTTGTGGCTGCACAGTTATTCATTCATGCTGCATCTAACAGAAGGGAGGAGTAAAAGAAAACTTGAATACTTTCAATGGACCTTATCATCTTTGCACATCTTAGAATGGAGACAAGAAGTTAGTTGCAAGGAGAAAAAAAGATGAGAAGGGAAAGTGATGTGTATATAGAGTAAAAACTTTGTCATTTTACAGTGGATCTGACATCTGTGGACACCCGAAGCAAGGAACGTGAACTTGAAACCTACAGTAGGGTTCAGGAATTTGTATCAGCCTACAGAAACTCGGAGATCTTTAGCAAAGTACTGGCAGCCATTGAAAAAACAAAGTGTATGAAGGAGCTGCCACCAATACCATTCAAAAACAAAGACTTACCCAGTGGCTTTTACCAAATATTGTTTCTTTTACGGTAAGGCTTTCTTTCCCCTTTTTTTAAATCAATTATTTTTTTCTTCTCCAGTAATCTTTCAGGTTTCCCCTCCATGTATAAATGCACTTCCTTGATTATTTTGATCTCCCACTGTACTTGTCCCTGTCTTTTTTAATATATTAGCTCTTTGTGGATACTGTGTGTCTAAGGTTTGTTCAAAGCTAAATACCCTACCAATATGTGGTCAGTTGTAGCTAACAAGTCTTTTGTTGGTGTTTTGTTTCATGATCAGGAGAACAACAAGAAACTTCTCCAGAGATAAGATAGGCGTCGTCATGCGTCTCCTCCAGAATCTGTTATTTGGCTTGTTTGTAGCCTTTTTCCTTCTTAGACTAAGGAATGACGTGGCCCAGGGAGCCGTGCAGGACCGCGTGGGGCTTGTCTACCAGTGCGTGAGTGCCCCCCCCTACACAGGGATGCTCAATGCTGTGGCCCTGTGTGAGTTTCTGTCCTGTCTTATGTGCAGCAGCAGCAGCTATTGCTGCCACTCTGTCTTAAATAAGAAAAAGTGGTTTTTTGAAGATAGTAATTTAAAGGATCTTCAGTGTTCTAGCTAGTGTCAGAGTTGATACAGAAGCACAAAATTCAGTAGAATTCAAAGGAATATGCCCTGGTCCCTGCCTTTCTTTTTTACAGCTGGCCTTTATTCTAAATTGTGAAGGCTTTATTCTAAACTGTGCAAAATATTTGCCTGTATCATTTTATAGGCAAGACAAAGTCCAGGTCTAGTTAACATCCTAAGTGAGCTCAAAACCAAACTATGGAAAGGATGGAAATACAAAATAGCTTTGACAGCAATTAAGCATAATTGGATTTATGAGTATTCTGTGATGATTACTTTTTTTTTAAAGGATTTTTCTCTTACAGGTACCATACTAAAAGCAACAGAAGTTTCTGTTTACAGCCCTAAAAACTGTTTTGCTCATGTAGGGAACATACACTGCTGTCATCAGCTTGAAATCAGAGCACCTCAATAAATTAGCTAGTGACAGAGGTTTTCTCATGTCCTTAATTTGTATATGCAAAAAGAGAAGGCTGTCCTGCCTGCTGCTGAGTTAGGCCTCTTTCATTAAGCTTACCAATGTTTGCCATCTGCAGGGAGCACACTTTGCATGTATAGCGGGAGAAAAAGTGATCAGAATGATTTAGGCAGAATGTTTGTGATATATTCTCAAAGTTGTCCCTGTGCTTCAGGTCATTTCTGCTAGCAAGAAGCCTTGCTCTCTCTATTTAATGGTAATTTAATTTATTTCTTATATATTGAATTCAGTCCCACCTCTACGTGCTATCAGTGACCAAGAAAGTAAGGACGGCTTGTATAAGAAATGGCAAATGCTTGTAGCTTATATAGTCCATTTCCTGCCCTTCAGTGTCATGAGCGTGGCCATTTTCAGCACCTTTATATACTGGTAAGCATTTGGACCATCTGTTGGGCTGTCATTTTTATTTTGTTACCAGTGTCAATTACCATGTCAGCAAAAGGCCTCCTGGCATGGCTTCCTGCTGTTGTCTCTCAAAATGATTACACAGAAAGCATAAGGAAAGGTGACAAACTTAGCCCTTCTCTTTCAGGCAGAGCTGAAAACACTTTCAGAGTAAGTGAATTACCAGTTCTCTAGGTAACTTGGGAAGTTTCAATGGACCTGGGACAGTTATCATTCTTGTGTCACTCTGAAAGCGGGAAGTGGCATTTTACATTGCATTTGGAAAGATAGCAAATTAAAAAAAAACAAGTGAGGAAGTCACCTGTAGGTATGTGACAGTAACAAAACTTTTATTTCCTGGGACATTACGGTTTAGCTACAGCATATGGAAGTGATGAAATCTGGATCCCTCTCTTACACCCTCCAGAGAAAGGCACAGATTTCTGTCCTTCAGTCTTTTTCTTTTCTAATTATGAGAGATGTCTAGTGCACCAATAATTTTCCTGGGACAGTTGCAATCAGTTGGCAGTCTGTAGTAAAATGTGTATAAGTGATGAGCAGGCTTGGTTTGTGTCCTGGATGCATGTTCTCTGATGAGCTGTTAAAAAATGGGAAGTGGATAGACCCTTGTAAAAGAGCTGAGGTGCAGGAGCCATTCTGCTGTCGCTGTGCATGTTAGTGCTCTTGCTTTCCAGTAAGATGAGTGGAAAATGGATAAAGTAGAACTACACGAAATTGCTTGGACTACTGAATCAGAATTTCTGCACCGGGAATTTTGGAATAGCATTTTTCCCCCATCGAGAAAAACTCAAAGAGATGACTATTCTCTTCTTCCTTCTGGTCTATAGTAGGCAATGAGGGGCAGTGCTCAGCATGGACTTAATTCTTTCCATTTGGAATCCCAACAGCTTTCAGCCCCTAAATGAAAAGAGAAGATCCCTGAGAGGAACATATCTGCTCTTCCAGGTGTGAGGACTTGCATGCATGGCCAGGTTTTTTTGTAGTTTGGTGTTGATATGAAATGTAGCCACCTTTGCCCCCTTAGCTACCTGGGCTTTTATTTCTGCAAGCTGTCAGTGCTGGCTGCTGGAGGCAGGGCTCCCTGGGAAGTCTTTTTTTCACAGACAGACAGAAATTACTCCTCCTCCCATGAGGTGCTGTGCTCACCTTCTGTTTGTGACTGCTGCTGAGAAAGCAGCCATTTGGAAAGCAGCTTTCCAGGCTCAGTGGCACACTCACTCCTTAACAAACAGGAAATCCAAATGGGCAGAGACTTTGCCCCCATGCTTTGGTTGGCTCAAACACAATCAACAATAAATAGTGTGGCTTCAGTTAATGGATAATATTTACAGATACTATCTTTCCAATATTGTGGTTGTTTGGAAGCCATCGGTGATGTGTCAAAGTGATTTCACAGTGCTCTTAGACCTCTTAGGCAGTTTCTGGATGCTTGACAGTTGTATCTATGCAGGACTGAACTTTCCTGGATGGACTAACTTTTTGAGAGGCTTTGACAGCCTCTTGCATGTGTTCTTAGAAGCCATTGCACAGAGTTTGTGTTTGTGGGCTCAGACAGTTGGGTCAGGCAGACCCAAACGCTTACCTGATCAGACACAAGGCAGGTCTGGCCAAGATCACAGAGAGCCTATTTTGCAATCAAGCAAATGTCCTGTCTATGCAGATTTTTGTAGCTTAAGATACCTCTGGGAAATGTTCTGGCAGTTCACATCATGCTGTTGTTTTATTGCTGTAATATTCTCTCTTTGAGCAGAGTTTTTTTTCTTTTCTTGGGCTTTCTTCTGCTCTATTCCTACCCCAGGTTTACTAGTCTGTGTCTCCATACCTCTGTGTAAAGTATTAGAGCGGCTCATAGTAGGTGATAGGCTTCTGGTAGGACTTTGGAAAGCTGTTTTTTCTGCACCAATCAGTACTTAAAGTTTGTTAAATGCCTGCTGGCTCGCTGAGTGTTTAATACTGGAAGAGTCAGTGTTCATCCATCTATTTATAAATTTTTCTGGTGTTACAAAAAATGCTACAGGGAAGCCTGTGAGAAAATTGATACTTCTGTTTTAAGACCATATTTGAACATGGTGGGTTAAAAAAAGACATAGGGTCTTGCACTGAGCAACAAAAAAAAGGAAAATTACATGTCAAATTGCTGCTTGTTAGCTAAGCAAAGCATGCAGTCTGCACCTAGTATGAGGCAATTTTGGCATGAGGTATTTTGGAAAAAGAGTTATGTGTCATGATGTAATAAAAGGTTTTGTCATCTGTCACATACACTATAAGGCTGAAATTAGTTTATCAAGCAATTGCTGGCTTTTCTTAAGTTTTTGATCTTTAGTACAGATTGAGAGGACTCTGTCCCTTGGGTTAGCTAGGGGAAAACTGGGAACAGCATGTTGCATTAAATAATGAAGGAGTATGGAGGAAATCGCATTGGTATGAATTATATGGGTGGTGAATTCAATTAGCTTTTCGTTTAATTGAGTATATCCACACTTACATTTGCTTGCACAGTATCAGAAGTGCAAAATCCCATCTGTTAATTACCTGCATAAAGATGTTATTTAAATATGTGACTTACATGAATAACTCCCACTGCAAAGACTCTACAAGAAGCAGCGTGTTAGTTTAAGGAACTGAAAAGCCAAGGTGATTGTCTTGAAACAACCTGGGTTTCTACAATTACATCTTTGTATAACCCTCTTCAGTCTAGATGGAGAAAACCTCATACGTCTGCACTTACATTACAATAGTAAGTGGATGTCCTTAATGTTACAAACAGTACTAAGGATTAAGGCATAAACTCTTCACTTAATGAACTGTAACTGCAAAAAAACCCAAATATAAGCAAAAGTAAAGGCTACTTTCCAAGTTTAATACCCAAATATTGTTTTTTTAAATGTTCTTTTGCTCATCTTTGGACAGGACTACAGGGTTATATCCTGATGCTTCCAGATTTGGAATTTTCTTTGCTGTTGTCCTAGCATCTCACATGATCGGTGAACTACTAACACTTGTTATACTTGGCATGGTTCAAGACCCAAATATGGTCCAAAGTGGCGTGGTGCTACTGAATTCAGCTGGTGTGATAGTGGGAACGGGACTAGTAAGGTAGGAAAAAGCTTACTTTGTTGCTTACTGTGTTGCTGTTAAAATGATCCAGCTGTGGAGGAGTTTCTAGAACAGTTGGTATTGCAGAAGTCAAGTAAAGCACAGGTAGCAATGGAAAGCAAGTGCAGCTGTGCTCCTTCAGAGGCAGAACTACCTAATCTTACACTAGCCTTACACTAAACACACAAAGCAGACACTTAGTATCTTTAGATATCAACAAAGACATTGAAGATTTCCCCCCGTTTTTGCAAATACATTGAAGATAAAACTGAACAATTGATACCTGTCAGCTCATCTGAATTCTTTTACTGATGGTGACATTATGATGTAAAATGCTGTCCTCATTAAAGGAGCCTACCAAAAACCCCTGTTCCTACAGGTTTTAGTAACTGCTGGAACTTACCAGACATTAAACACTGGCAATGCTGGTTTAAAAAAACAGTTGCTCTCAGCTATCTTACTGGTATTATTATCCAATTTAGCCAGTAAACTTTACAGTCACTTTTTCTACCAGGGCAGACTGAACTATATAAAAATTAAAAAGTAGTGTAGTAAACATGCAGGAAAATTGTGATCCACTTGCTCTCTTACTCTTCATTGCAAATAAATGGTTTTGCATTTTAATTGCATGAAGTTTGACAAGTGTTCCCCTTTTATTTGTCAGTACTGAAATCACTGGGTTTTTTGAGGAACATACCAGAATAAATGCGTAATTGTTAAAAGCAGTTTTCTTGAGATGTTGAGCAAGTGGGATATGCTTACCTGAGACCCTGGCAATGACAGTGAAGTAAGCCTAACATCAGATGGTGTTGTCCTCAAGAAAACCATATGAATCTTCACAAAGTTGATGATGCTTTGTCTCTTCAACATAGATCTCAGCTCATACTTACGAAGTAAAGCTAGGTTAATGTCTAATTATTTGGTCCCTGCCTAATTTCAGGAAGGTGTGTGTTAATAGTGACATTTATTCCTGCTACCATAGTCTAATGCCTTAATGATAACTTTAAAAGCATTAGAGTGGTTTCTAACCTTATTTTACAGCAGAGACATTGCTAATTAATATTATGAATATTTTTGATTAATCTTCATAAGCAATGAAGGACATTAAAAATAGCATTGAGACTTGGGTTGCTGGGGTTTTTTCCTGTTGAATTTTTTTGTTGTTGTTTAATTGCAAGTCATGAAGTATTTTAGATGGCTGAAATTGCCCAGTCTTGTTGAATGTTTCTTCTCATTATTTTTGCTTTGTTATTATTGTTGCAATGAATTGCTGTTCAGTCTTACTTGGTTTTGAAGATGGAGTGAGGGGTGGTGGTTTCTTACTTTGGAAGTGACACATTTTGGCAAGTAAGGTTTATACTGGGTCTTGTCGTTTTCAGTTTATCACTGCCATGTGAACAGCAAACAACCATACAATTCTTTGTGACTGTCCATAAAGAAGTCAGGGCTGAATGTTATGACACTGTACCAAAATCAGGGACAGCCTTCACAGTTGTCTCATCACTTAGCCCTAAAAGTGGACTTTTATGTTTGAAAACCCTGCAGGTAGAGGCAAGAACTGTTTATCTCACAGGTTAGAAACAATAAGAGCTTGTTTAAATTTGGGGGCTCTTAGTATGTAGCAAAAGCCAGCTTAACTTCTCTGTTTCTTTAAGGACCCTTGAAGAAATGCCAACACCTTTTAAACTACTCAGTTTTCTTACCTTTCAAAAATACAGCAGTGAAGTCCTTGTAGTCAATGAATTTTATGGCTTAAACTTCACATGTGGTAAGTGTTCTAAAAAAAGTCCATTGTAAATAATTTTAATGAGATGTTGATGCTTATTTTTCTATGTGCATGTATCCTGATAAAATAAAGATAACTTTTGAGTTGCTAAAACAAACTCACTAATTAGTAAAGACTATAATGCCGCATCAGCAAGCCAGAGCAGAATTTGATTCTTTTGTTCCAACCATTTCTCATTCTTCCAGTTCTTCATCTTTCTCTTTTTCACCTGTTCTCTTATGCCCTCTTTGGAGGCACTTTGGAAGCTAAGTTTATAACAGGCTGGAAATTTTTTTTGAGCAATGTTACACAAATTGCACAATCTTAAGATCAGACAGTGCAGGGAGTATTGAGAGGTAACAAACAGCTGACCAGATACCTCCTCTAATACTAGAGAGGCTTCAGTTCAGATGCGTTCCTGTGGTCTGTATTGAGCAGCTTGGGTCTGTCAGGCTGTGCTTTGCTGGTTGTGAGCAAGATAAGCAGCAAAACAAGAGGATCAGTGAGGTTGCCTGGGTTAGTAGCTAACACGCATTAGTGGGGTAAAATTGACAGCTTTGGACCTTCTCTAAGACATTTATGGCTTTGTAGCCAGGTGTCTGTGCTCCTCTCCAAGGCTACGTATTTTTTATCCATTAGTCTCTCCTGTACCTCTGTTACAAGATCAACAACTGTTATAAAACGAATCCATGAATTTATTAGTACTAATAAACACTGAATTTTTAATGTGCCCTTCAGCCAGTCACCATTTCTTGCATTTTGGAACCCTCAACACATATGAACACTCTACCACATGGGGCAGCTTGCTTCTTGAGGCCCTCCAGATAATGTCTCTGAAAAGCCATAAATCTTTGTTTGGCATGAACAAAAGGGAGAGCTTCTAGTGACGCTTTGTTCTTCCCTTCAAAAATTATGTTATGGATTAACTGCAGAAACATCGGGCTTGTCTGGTTTTATTCCAAAGTGATGAGAAGTACTCTTGCAGGTATGGTTCTTCATGGAAATGGTATCAGGGAGAGGTGAGGTGTATTCAATTCATGAGCTAGAGACTGGAGTCTGAATTTTAATTTTACTGATACACCTACTAAAGAAACTGTTTGTTTCTCTTGACAGGTGGAGCCAACAGTTCCACTGCAAATAATGCTGCGTGTGTTTTCTCCCAAGGCATCCAGTTCATTGAAAAAAACTATCCTGGGGCATTGTCCCGGTTCACAATCGATTTCCTTGTGCTGTATGCTTTTATACCAGTACTTGCCATTATTGCAATTCTGAGCTTCAAATTAAGAGAGAGAATTATTGACAGACAATGAAAAAGCAATTACAACAATGTCTAATACTACACTTGTAATTTTATTATGGTTGAAGGCTTGTATTGTTGGATTTTAGATAGAATTTAATTGATGACATACAAACACATTAATCTTCTCATGTTTGTTTTCATCTTGAAAACTGATGTTCTCCTAAGAGTGTGAATGAGTCCTGATACTGGTATTCCCCACCCGTCTCCTCTGACTGATCTCCAGATAAGCTGCAATCAACAGTATTTCATGTTTTAAAGGGCTTTCTGAATTTAATTCAGTCAGCTGTTGCTGACAATTTTCAACAATGTAGCAATGGTGCTATAATTTTTTCTGCACTATTTTGTTTTTTAACCACTAGTAATAAGCAGAGGGGTACAACTGCTAGTAAATCTCATTTCTAGAATTGTATTTTCAGTCTTACACCTTGTTTTGATAGCATTTTAGGAATTTGCAGAAAGGAAACAAACCAAATACATGTAAAGACAGAATCAAGACATCACTCCACTGTTATCTTATACATGCTGTACAGCTGATGAGTACAGGATCTTTAGGCAGTATCAAAGTTGCTCAGCTTGGTTTTGCTTTGTAAATAATGGTAAATCAGTGAAGACAGTTAAGTTATTTATATCAATTCCTTCTTTGATTGTCAAGTTCTAATCTTGTTTTGGAAGCAGTTTATGAATTACAAGAGAAGAAAAATGTTTGTTTAATCATGTTTTGGTTTTATTTAATAAAATGTCAGTTTAACTAGGGAAAAAGTATAAAGATTGTTTGTCAGAAGGAATGCCATTTTCATCTTTGGAAATTATTCTCACGGGCCTCTCAAAATTGAAAATGTAACAGACATGGAATTCCTAAATTTTATTTTCATATTCAGTGAAGAAATCAGTTTTTGCAGAGAGATCGATTTCTCCAAGGAGATAATAAGTATATTTGTATCTTAAAATTCTGTAATTATTTAACTAGTTTTATATGATAGTTTTTGAGATGAGGCACTTCATAACAAAGAATTTGACATCCAGTCCTCAAGGTAATACAGTATTTCCACTGAAGTGTGAGGCCAAGAATTTTTCTAATAGCTTTATGTAAAATACTCTGAGATACAAATACTGTATCGGAAAACCATCTGGTGAATAAATATGTTAAAAATAACAAATAGCTTTAAATAGCTGGAAGGATACCACATTAGTTTGTCTCTCCCATTTTTATGTGCATGTAGGGTTGATCTGGTTTGCCAAGTGACTGTTCAGACATTCACTCTCTGACAACTCTGAGCTCTCAGGAGACACCTCTGGCTTTAATCTGGATTGTCTTGTGTGTTCTCAGAACACTCAGTGCATCTCACACTAGTGAGGTGTGCATGGACAAAACCCCATACCTAGTTTAGGCTAGGATTTCACAAGCTTAGGCTGAATGTGAATGAGTAATACTTCCAGCACTAACCAAGTACCTGTCAAATTAATTAGGCTGACTTCCTAGCATTTGAATGTATGACAGAAACATCCATCTTCTAAACTCTACGTGACATTATGCATTGCAAGAAATAACTCCTGTATTGAACTGTATGATTCTGAGACAGAGAGAAAGCACACTTCTGAATTCAGGTCAAAGATGGTTTTAACTCCACTTCATTCTGCCAGTTTCAGTTTTATTTATTTATTCAAATATATCAAACTATTATGCAAGTATTTCTTAAGCTTTGAACTACAAAAAGATGCCTAGCACACTACACAGTTTTATATTTTGGGTGTGAAAACTTTTTTGTATTTAAATATATGCTTAGGGTAGAAGTATTCAAAAATAAACCAAATAATATATTATAAAATAGATAGGACTGACTAATGCCAGTCATCATATACAAACCCATCTGAGAGCAACCTAGAATTCCTTTCTCCTTGCTTTTTAAAACTCTCTGCCAGTGCCAAGATATTGCCAGTGCCAGTCCAAATTTGGACTGAGTGAATAAAGAGCTCCTTTTATGAAAAATAACAACAGGGATGCTGAATAAATATTAACTTTGTAGTTTGATATTAAGTATTTTCAACTGCATCAGATGAAATTGCTAATGTAATGTAAAAATGGTAAAAATAATTTTGTAAATTGTGTTAAACTGAAGACAGAGCAGTTCATGAATCGGAATCAAAATCCAGTTCTTTCCAGGACTTAGAGGCATTTCTTTTGTATTGTTCAAGTTCCTAAAAAAGAAACACAAATACATATTAAGCTAATCTTCTCATTACTAAAAGTTACAAGAAACTTCAGATATTTATTTGGCAAATGTATGTATGTACAAACACTTTTCACTGTAGAAAAAACGTACTATATTTTTATATTTAACAAAATTGTCCTAAAAGTGCTATGAATTTTGCCACTTTGCTCTCATGTAGGGAGCTACAGTTTGCTGTACTTTAGCTCAGCAGAGTGCTAGCAATGTAGACAAATGAGCTCAGCTCAGTCAAATGTGCTACTGGGAACACTGAAGCCTATAAGAGAAGGTTCTAGCACCATTATGAACAGCAGTTTCCTCTGCTGAATTTCATGTAGTGGTGTGTACTGTCAGGAGTGATTTCTGAAGATTTCTTTCAGCAAGAAGTATTAATTTAGGAAGCATTACGACTGCTTTTCATTTATTTCAGAGTAAGGCTTCCAACAAATTTACAGGAAGATGATGCTCTAATGAGGTACTGTTAGACCAACCATGTAGTGCTTGCAAGACAGAAAAACCTCACCATATCTTACTTACATCAGGAAAGAGGTGGACATAAACCAGTGCTTAGTATAAATGTAGCAAAGACCTTCAAAGGTGGACAGGTGTTTTACAATTGTGATTTTAATAGAATGGACTTCAGAGTGTAAGGGAGGTTTTGCTGTAGGCATGCAAGTACCAGAACTGACAAAAATAACAAAAGTCACACCTGGTGAATTTAACAGAAGTATTAACTATCGATCCAGAGCACAGAGGGAAGAAGAAGAAGAAAATAAAGGGTAGAACAACAAAGCAATCCTTATTTTAAGACTGTATGGAAAGAATAAATGGAATTTTCTCCCAGGAAGTAACTTCAGCAGCTTGTCAGAGGTGCAAAGTTTTCAGAAAGCACCCCAGCTGTATGAGCAGTGAGATGATTTTTAGTTAGTGAACATTCTTCCTGATGCTTGTAGGAGTCTACTGTTGGAGTTGAGTAACTCCATAGGTGACTGACACAGAACATATTGTGTCTAGGCTAAATCCAGTAACTTGCATTTATTAGCTACAGCTCCAGTACTACCAAACTGTTCTATCTCTAAGCTGGTCTTTAGTCAGTATTTTCACTCCCTCATTATTAATTTGAAGTAATTATGATCTTGGAACATACTGAACTGTTGGAAACTTGCCAACAGTTAGGAAGAGAAAGAATACTGTGGTATTTTAAGGAGCACATGTAACCTGCTTTATGCTAAGTAATTTCATTAAAAAACTTCCTCAAAGGCTTCAGGAAGGGGTAAAATTAGATAGCCAGGTTTTCCATATAATGACAATACCATCTGGGGGTCATGTCTACAGGTGTAGCCTTGCAGATTTATCATCTGATTAAACTCTTTCGAGAAAGAGGCAGATAATTTAGCAGAATTAATTTTGCTGTAAGTTTAGCTAGCCTAGGAGGCAGCTCGGTGTAAAGGCAATTCAAAACAATACAAAAATGCAAACTGTCAAACCACAGCATATATTAAAGCTGTATATCTACTCCACTACATACAGAAGTACAGAACAAAATTTTAAGTATTTATTTTGGAGGTGTATCTAGGTAAGGCTAACATTTAAACAATGAGAAATTAAAGAAAAATTGATTAAATGGGAGGATTTGGGAAAAAATAATCTAACAAATGTCAGTAATTCAGGAGGGAAAATGTTTTCAGGAAAGTATACTTACCTAGTTTATGTGCAAAATAGGAAGTAAAATACATCCCCGTAAGTCAGAAGTGTAATGCAAAATTCTTTCAAACACTACGTAAAGATCACTCCAGAGACCCTCTTGAAAAAGGGCCCCTTCCTGCTCGTTAAGTTCTATGCTGCAAACATGAGCAGAATTCTAGAACAGACTAATGATACAGTCAGCTAAGAGATCATCTCTCCAAAGTGCAAGAAGATCCTACAAAGGAATGTATCTCAAAGTACACCAAAATCTTCATGCTAGCATCATGCTATGCTTGTTTTGTGGGTGCAAGTGTAGGGGGCAGAGATCAGATATACAAAGAAAAAATAATTGCAATTTAAATGTGCTTTCAATGTGTTACAAGTGCTTTAAATGTAATTAGTGCTAGCAGCTTATCAGATATGTCTCAACACTGGCGTGAAGTGGGCTTAAATTGGTTTTTTTAAACCTTAATGCTTCTGTACTTCTGTGTTCCTGTAAATTCTTCATCTGTCAGATGGGGAAGATCACACCTAATCTCATAAAGGGGTTGGGAAGAACGACTTAACTGATGTTTGTGAGGCACTCAGATAAGATAACATTACCACACACTCTCAGATTAAAAAAATTAATACTTTTGTGTTCATTGAAGTGTCTGAATGGCAGGTTGAAAAATAAGGTACATGAAGGAGGATGATGAAAAGAAATACTGAACCACTAAATTGAGACCTCAGCAAAATAGTATATGATCACGTAGTTAAAGACAATACTATAATGTCTACAAACAAGAAGGAAAAATTAAGATTGTAGGAAAAGCCTGAATTGTTGCATTTCCTTTGTTCTGAGTGACTGATAGGACTTCAGCTTTCCTTTTCAGGCAGTTTCTTACTGGAAATGCGTCAATCTGGAACATAGTAAAAGCAACCCAGTACTGAAACACTAATTAAAAATCTCAAGCACACAAACTTCAGTAGAAAATTTAGTAACAGTGCTCTAATAATGCTCTTTGATTTAGTTTAAAGATGAAATCTTTTTTACCCATTTGGACAGGCTTTCATGTGAAAACAAGAAAGCTTATTCTTGGTGGCTGAGTAAATACCCTAAATAACTTTTTCTCTTATGAAGACTAGCAGATGTCCTCCTTTGGAGAAAATGAAGAGTGGTACTGCTCTGTTCCCAGGTTAAGGTAGGTGCCTGTTATATTCTCTGCCCAGTAACACTGGTGTGACCAAGGGCACAGCGTTGAAATCTTCCGTTGTGTGGAATGACACTGAAACGGTCTCCTGAAGTTCAGCAATATGTTCATGTCAGCACAGTATGCTGAAAAAATATGGCTGTCATTCTGTTGGCCAACACACTCCCCATGTCAGCTGATACCTGACATAGAGGGGACATTTGGTGGTGAGTGACATGGTTGATCAGGTCACTGCAATTTAAGGGGAAATGCAACTATTCTTCCTTGTGAGATGTAGAACCTTCTTGTGTTGATGACTTTTTAAAGTTGTAACAGTTACATCCCTGTCCATTAAGATCTGCTTCCATGACTTGTTAGCTAACACCAAATGGCACCAGGCATCTACTTTTCCAACTTTACTTCATGGCATGAGGCTTCAGCTAAAACTGGCACCAATCCCTGAAATAATAGCTCTGTGTAACAAGGAACACGCAGCGTGAACTTTGGCACTGCATGACTTCTGAAGTACCTGAGTAGGAGGCTCTCCAGTCCTTTGAGCTCAAGGTTAACTTTATCTGTTGCATCAATGAATGAAGCTGCACTCAAATGTCCAGATCAAAAGGTCCAAGCACCTACTTTGAGTATTAGCAGTGAAGGCATAAGAGAAGACAAAGAAAAACCTCCAAAAAGACACCTCTGAGTACTTGCATCTGTGGCAGACAGCATTTCTAAAGGAAAGAGAACAGACATTCCCATGTGGCAGGCTCTCACTGCCACAAACATTTAGAAGGAACTAAGGAACGAGACTTTCATGCTCCCTGTAGGTGCTCACAGATGCAGGTAGTATGTGTATAGCTCTAACCAGCAATATTATTTTAAAAGATCTCACTCTTATTCAAGTTATGTGTGTACCAAAAACCAAATTAAGGTGACCTGAAAGCATCAAAAGCCAAAAAATTAACAGGGAATGGATAGAGGATGACAACTTTGCCATGTGGTTTATATATGAAGAATGAATCAAAACCTAGACGTTTAAGGCCTAATAACTATGCAAAATGGGTATTTTTTTTTTTTTTAATGCTGAAAGCCCTGCAAAACCCACAAAGTTCCAGTAATTCCTGGGGAAAATCTGCTAGTTAAGAATTACATTAGAAATGTAAATTTCAGTAGGGTCCCTGGTGCTGTATTCTCTCTCAGAGCTTAACTACAGAGAATGAAAAAGCAGTAAACAATTCCAACAGCGCTATTTGATATAAACCTGTACCCTGTATGTCTCTGGGGCAAGAACTAGGAAAAGAATTCTGGAAAGACACAGCTGAGAAAGAGAGATGTGCTCCATCTTGGAGAAAGGCACCATGAGGAAAGACAACCTCTGAGAGCCTTCCAGAGCAAAAATGTTTTGAGAGTAGTACATCTCATAGTTAACTCTGAAAATATTAATGAGGCAAAATAATCTGGTCTAAAAGAAAACAGTTATGGCAGAATGCTGATGAACTAGACTCTAAACTTCTACAGCCAAAAAGCATGTCAGGTAAATGCTGGCTGACTACCTAAGAGTCAGCCAGGGATTTTCTTGATTTCTTTTTTTTTTTAATGTTCTCTTATTTTATACTCAGTCATTCAATCTTTTACTCTGCTAAAATGCGGAAAAATCCTTCAACCAAAATTACAAAGTTGGAAATGATCTATTTAAACTTTGTATTGCCACAGTTACTTATAAATCTATTACAGTATTATCAAGCAGTCCTGACCACGACTGAGTCAGTCAGGTATTATTGGTTCCTCTATCAGATGCAATGACAGGGGCTGTGTTTTGCTTCCCTTGCTTGTTTTGTGCTTGTTTTGTTTTAAAGCTTATCTTTGAGATAAACAAGCAAACAGGCTATCACCTGGAGTCCAAAGTAACATTAATTAACCGAAAGTAACCGAGAAAAATGATAACATGAAAACATGCACTATCATCACTTGAAACTCTGAATTTTGCATTACGTCCCATGATTTCATTAGCAACATGTTGCATATTGACCATCTTAGTATACTGGTTCTCCTACTCAAGATATAACATGAGACTCTATAAAGAATGTCAGACTTACTTAAAGTGTTGCTTTAACAATAAGATTTTTGTGCCACTTTCCATTGAACTGGAAAACAGAAAGACACTTCAAGAAGCACTGCAACTAGAGAGTTCTTTTCTTTTAGATGTAGATTTCTATCTTGGTGTGTTTCAAATTCTTGGAGTATAAAACATTTTAATAATGTGCAAATAATCTTGCAAAAATTAAACTTTGTGATAGAAACTTAGGAAATAGCTGCAGATAACAAAAGTAATTTTCTCTTTAATGCTCAAATTACTTGTAGAAGTCCAACAGAAAGAAGCTATATTGGTTTGCAATGCCCTTCAACAGATTAAGTTTCTAAAAGCCTTTCTCTTTTGAGAAAATTAATAATTTCCTGTATGATTTCATCTGTGCATACCAGTATCTTCTTTTGCAACACATGACTATCTAAAAATAACAAACCTAGTACTCTATAGTTATTTTGAGATACGTAGCTATACTGAGTATGTTTTGTTTTATAAATTCCAAAAGCAGCGTGCTTTACAAATTTTAATGATTTCTAAGACTGCTCCTGATGTGACAGAAATTCAGAACTGATACCTACATTAATAGAATATTACAGGTAATGTGCAAGTTCAAAGGCTGCAGGGGATTTTTGAAATTGCTTTATTTTTTGGATAAATCTTGGATTGATTTTAACAGACCCATACCTACAATACTAATGAAGACTTCTATACTGTACAGCTACTCAGGTGATGGATGTTATTTACTGATGGCTGCAAAGCAATGTTTTAACCTTCATCTAGTCTGGCACAGAATATTTCTACAAAAATAATTCCCCACTAATCTAGAGAAAGGCAGTAACACTTGAAAATTAGTAAGAAAAAATAAAAGATGCTTTCCCCACTAAAGGTCTTTCCTGGAATTCAGGGGTCAAGCCAAAATATCACTGTGTGGAAAAATTCCATTCACTCTTTTTAAGATAAAATATACATAGCCTGCAAATTCGAGTTAGAAATGTTATCATCTCAGTATCTTTCCAGTTAAATAAGTTTCGAAGGAGAAAGACAGAAGTAAACAGTCCCCACCCGAGACCTTGGTATAGCTTCCTACACTTCTGTTAGTGAACACTCAAATGAGAGTACAGGGTGAAGAAATGAGGAAATGACTGTCAAGAAAGCTTCAAAGTTTTGCTTCAAGATTATTTTAGTGAGGCAATTCTAGAAAACAAAGGGAAAATTTGAATTCTTAATTTCTAAAGAGACTCAGAGCCAAAACTTTGAGATCTAACAATGGCCTACTGGCTTAGTATCTAACAATGGGAAAAAAATTAGGAACCAACTACTGAACTGAAATCTAAAGCTGAAGTTATTTAGGGGCCAGAAGGGGAGGTACGAGTATATGCTATTCGTTCAGCAGTGCTGGTGGTTCTGCAATACTTGACTGTGAACAGCAATTGGAGAATTACCACACACCTGGTTTTTCTGAGCTCTCATGACATCAACTTCATACTCAGCATATTGAATATCCTGTGCAGGGTCCTTGGTATCTTGTAAACCACAGAAACTCTAAAAGGAGAAAAGACAAAACTGCAAATGACAGAATTTATCTTCTTTTAATAAGAAAAAGCCACACTAGAAAAGCGAAAGTATTTGCTTTTAATACAGGTATATTAAAAGCTTGCATTTATGGAACAATTTTGTGCTACAGGACACATATTATTTAAAAAAAAAATCTGTTCTGTCAGTAAGATGATGGGAAAGTAATAGTGCAGCTAGATCATAAAGGACAGAAAATATTCTTATTTTGGTAGTTGGTTATTATTCTTGAGCCTCAAAATGAAAATATCCTTTCTGGTCAATGACATTTGGGACAGTTGAGGTTGCCCTTGCTAAAATAAATTTAAGACTCATGGCTAGAATTCACTTTTGGTTATCAGAAGCATTACTTCAATATATTGGAAATTGATTGCTATCTTTGCCAAATACCTGAATTTTCATTTCCTAACCTTGAGCGAACTGTAACTTGAATTCCAAAGAATACACTAATAGTAAGAAAAACTATCAAATAAGGAGGGTTTTTTAAAATGTTGTCCTGCACATTTCTCCTTATTCACATCAAATGGAAGGTAGCAAGAAGGGAATAATACCAGTGATGGAATAAAACAAAACAGAATTCTACTTCTTAGATGAGGCAATGGAGAAAGACATTTACAATGCATAAAAACAGCTTCGAAGTTTAAAGCCTATTTTGGAACCAAAACAGAAGACTGTGAATCTATTTGGCAAATGTTCAAATCTTTAATTAGACTGATACGCTGACGAACAGCGATGGAGCTTGCAAGATGAGGTGTAACTCATTTCTCCAGCTGTTTCAGGAGAGTTCAGGAATTAGTTGGAGGGGTGGGTGCAGGAGGAAACATTTGTTTATTGTGTTTTTAAAGGCTATGAGGAAAACTAACATGAAAAATAACACTTCTTTATAGTTTCTGAGAAGTTTAGTCTTTATCATGTTGGGGCATATTATACTGAGAACAGCATCTTTCATAATTTCTAAATGGTGACTGAAGATGTAGAAGCACCACTACATACAAATCTCTCTCTTTTAAAAGTGTATTAAAGAGAACTGCTAAGTGAGACTGAAATTCCAGTCAGTGGACTTGAAAGACAACAGTGAGTAGGGATATTGCTGTTACTGTGTGAGAAAAGCAGCTCTGTGTGTGGCAGCTACATTCCTACCTTGGGAGGAAATGTTTTCTCAAATACTTTTTTCCATAGTTCCAAAGGCGTGTTGGCACGCATCTTTCCAAGAACACTGTCAGAGGCAGGTGGTGGTCCTGAGGATCACAGCACACATAAGACAAGTGTGTTGTCATAACAACATAAATCACAGAATAATTTTGCATGATGATCCATCTAATTTACTATTTTACCTTATACACTGACAAGCTGCAACAGGTTTGAAAAAAATTGATCTCCTACCATGAAATGGGCTCAGAGGTTTTGTGTATTTTATTTTCTTTCAGATCTAAGCTTATTGGTACTTTACTATTTTACACAGTCTAGCGACTTTATTAAACTACTTAACAAACCTGCACAAAGAATTCTCAGTAATATACTAACTCAAAATTTTAGACTCTATAAGCCATTTCCTTCAATAATCTGTTAAAAATGATACTGATGTGCTGTAATTTACTTATTTGTTTAAAATGTCTTCCTTGTTTTCAAAACAATTAAGCAACAAACACAATGAACAGGAAGTGTTCTAACCTATTTGGCTCATGGAATCCAGGCCTGCTGGAATAAAGAGAGGTTTGCTGGGATCCACTGATACAGACTTGCTAAGCAGGAAAAAAAAAATGTATCAAGTGAGCATTTAGTAATCAACAAAAAATGACATTATTCTAGACAAGACTAGAGTCTTACTGGGGTTTGCATATAAATACATGTAAATAAAAAAGTACTCCATTCCAGTGGTAACCATGTTTTCAATTCATCAGTTTGAGGATCAAAACCAAGGAGTTACCACTGTCCTTAGAAGAGATAGGCAGCTGAGTCACAACAGTCCAAGTTCATGAACAAAAATCTTTCAAAGATCATATTCAAGAAAAGCTTTTACTATTAAAATACTTTTTATTAAGTAATTTTAGGCTCTGGGCAAGACATTTCATAGTTGAACAATAACGTTACCTTTTATCGTAGCCAAATGCCAAGTGATTAATAAGAGCACGGGCTTTCAGCAGCAGAGCCTCAGATTTACTAGTAAACTAAATGAACCAGAAAACAAAATATACATTATGAACTTCCATCATAGATATATTACATTTTGCAATCTACAAAGAGGATAGAGCCTTGCTAATTAATTCCTGATCTCAATAAATTTGGTATATATGTTCACTGACTTGATTAGAATAAAAACCTCACATTCCCTTTCAAAAACATGAATGTATTTGTTATGGAATGTATAGCTCAAGAAAGATTAAATTTAAAAGTAGCACAAATAAAGATTAAAGAATAAATTTAAAAATACTGATTCAAAACTTTTGAAAGATGGACATTCAGAGACACAAATCTTTTGCCCAAGACGAATGAGTTAAAATTTTAAATTACATAAAAAATTATCCAGAACACCACAAACATTTAGAAATGTGATGAATAACTACATAATTGTCATAAAAACAGCTTCAAAGTGGCAGAATGGTACAGATGTATCAGAAAGCGGTTCTCAAAATATATTCTCAAACAACATGCTTCTTCCTGTCTAAGGGCTTTTGTATCCTAAACAGATTCATATCTTTGAGAAAGAAGTCAGATCCCTGCTGTGGGAAATTAAGTTTCTCCCTCTCTTTTCAATTACAATCAGGATTTAGCAGCCAAAGAGTTTTAGTATTCTAGTTTTAATTTTTAATTACAATAATGCTTAAAGACTTAAAAAACCCCAACCAAGACAGTTGAATTCTCAGTTAACAGAAGGAAAATGCCTGTGTCAGTGTGAAAAAGGTTTACATGGATGCAAAAGGACATGCTGGGGCTTTAAGGATTTAAAGTAAACATAAGTTGCTTTGATAATCACTAAGCTACTATTAAATATTGTTTATTACCTAAATGATGGTTGATACAATGAGACCCATTTTCTGATGCACAGTAAGCCCAAGAGGCAGTGTTTTTGGACTGTGAATCTCAGCATGCATTTTGTCTACTCAAAGGATGATCTGACAAACTAAAATAAATAACTTCATTGTCCTCATGCAGGCATCTTTCTACCCACTTCTGTAAGGACGCTGTCCTTCTTCTTAAACACCCTTAGTGTAGTAATCTGGTATACATAAAGTACTGTGAAAATGAGCTCTTGTTTTTAAATCTACCGAAGCTGGGTCACTCGATGTAAGCTCATGCTTCTACCAAAAGGGCCAGTTCTCTAATTGAATCCAAGGCAATCACTTTTGCCCATTCTCCTTTCATGTACCAAAAAAAAAAAATTGCCCAAGATGCAGTAAACTCAATGCAGGAACTGAGTTGGCTAACAAGTAACTATTTTCATTTAGTTTTTGTTGATACTGGGAATTGTGTAGTTTGTTTGCTCACAAGGCTTGTCCATCCATCCCCTGCCAGTACTGAGACTTGTTCAGCAGATAGCCTCATGAAGAAACCTACTGTAAAACCAATGAAATCCCATTTTCTCTAAGAGTTTTACATTACTATTTTTAAAAGTACTGTTTTGTAACAGAAATATTGTTCATCTTCTCTTTCCTTAAATAGAAAGTGAATATACACACCACTAATGATGCTCCATAATAATGTGAAACAAATCGAAGTGTCTTGCTTATTATTTTCCTTATTTCAGAGTCAAACTCCTGAAAAAGTTGATATTGGAACACAGATATAAGAAACAGAACCCAAAATATTACAGTTAGAACTTTTCTCTTCTTTTGTATAAACTGCAATGCACTTAAGCTACAATATATAAGGCTTTCAGCTGTCAGCATAATTATATCTTAGGACACAATCAGTAACAGCCTACTCTGAAAAGAAATGTCACAATTTCTCTTTGTTTCTTTTTTACTGAGGGAGCCTAATTCAGGCAATATGTTAGTCCAGGAAAAGTTTTTTAATTGCGATTGCACATTTAATTTTCAATTTATTTGTTTGATTTTGTTTTAAATTTTTAGAAGTAGAAATGCTGCCTACTAGAAGAACAAGGATTTTTTTTCTTTTTGTGAAAGAAAAGTAAATCTTTAAGTAAATCTTTGGGTATATGCTCTCTAAATTTTAATACCTGCAAGATATGAAAGGTGCATCAAAATACCACCTCATGCATGTTTCTTTAATCTAAGGTCATACAGATGGCCTTCCCTGCATAAAATGGGTGAAAACTTGGTCTCAATGAAGCCTGCAGCAGTCAATCCATAGATCCCCAAAGGAATCAGGCTGGCATTTTGTCCTTATTATATGAGAGTCACTTAAGGAGGTCATGGCTCAGCATAAAGCTTTGGTATGAGAAAAGGCAAGTCCCTTATTAATAAAGAATTAAGTGACTCAGAGTCAGCCAGGTATCAGTGCATTGTGTAGTCATCCAAAAAAGCACAGGCTTCCAGCACAACTGCTAAAAATCAAACATACTGTCCTAGTTTCTCATGATCAAGTGCTGTGAGTATGCGTTTGTTTGGGTTTTTTATGTCCTGGGAGACAATCCAGCAGTACTATGACATTGCTTTCCTCCCCTATATAAAAAGATGCAATTACTCACTTGTCTCTAGGGACTTAGGAAGTACTTTAAAAGAAGTTCCAGCCTGAAATGAGTTTATTGTTTGTGCTGCCACAACTACCAAAAAACTCTGATCAGCTGACTTGAGATACAACCCTCTTTCACTGCCATAAACTTAGAGCTGCTGTCACAAGGGACACACAGAGCTGGATTTCTCGTTATAAAAGGAAATCATCAGCATGCTGTTTTCTTGCTTCCCTTTTTGGTCTGCAGCAACTTGTGTCTCAACATTTTCTAAGTACATCTCAAAAATCATCAGTTTGGGGGTGTTTTGTGAAGGAATGACAGTACGCCTTCCTTATGTTGGATGCAAACATTTTTTTGTGGCCGAAGGCTGGCTGTCCACACTTTAGTTCAAAAGATTACTATTATATTGTGAAATTTTAGTATATAGAATATATACTGGGACTATTTTAATTATTAAAAATTTACTTAAGTATTACTTACGTGAAAAATATCGTATTTGCTTCCAATTATCACCAAGGGTATTGGAAAAGGGTCAACTAATGCATAGTCCTGTTAAAAAGATATAGGACAGGTTAAGAACTGCAAACAAACTGTAGAAGATTGCAACTGTTAAAGCAACTGAAAAGGGTTAAAATTAATTCACAGAAGACAAGGTTTTCCAAACCTTAAGGTACACGAATCAACTTTAATGCAATATCCATACTATATTCTACCATTTTCTCATTTTCTTCCCAAACAGTCAGGAAATAATCCCTCTGAGCAATCAGAACACTTACTGGCATAAAAGGGCTCTTACACTATATATTCCAACATTAGATGGAAGAGAGGAAAAACCTCATGTATTCACAGAACACCTCCCACACTGGATTAGTAGAACTCGCTTTTTGACACATTCACCCTCCTTGGATAAAATCTAAAAGAATACAGACAATCTCAAGAAAAATGAGTGGAATGATTTGCTTGTGTCACACATCTGTCCTCCCCACATCATGTTTTCCAAACACTTAAACAATATTTAATGTGAATTTCAAATGTTTGATATCAGCACAAAGAGGAAACATCATCCAGCAAACTTGAAAATGTGAATCAGTATCAATGGAGGAAAACAGGTCTGAGAGTGTAGATTTTACTGCTGAATAGCTAACTTGTGATAAAAGTTTTAGTAAGTAAATTACAAGAATTCTCAAGTGATCTGGAAGTTTTTCCTGTAATCCATATGAAATTAGATAATCCCCTCTTGTTCAGGCAGTTATTTATTCAAGCTGCTGTGGCTGCAGCAGTTGAAGAGAGATGTGTTGTAGCACAGATTGGTCCAACTGCTCCCTCCTAAGCCCAGTTATTTCACAGAGAGCTTAAATGACAGAATGTTGACAGAAGCTGCACATACTGAGAATCCTCTATTGGAGAGGAGAAATAATGGCTTCACTCTCACACTGTCAAAGCAAAAGCTTTGAGCAAAACTATTGCAACTTAAAAATGAGTATATAGAATATAAAATTGAAAAAAAGAGGTTTTGTTTCTTAACTAAGAGGAAAACTTGGGATAACATCAGAAACCTGAAAATTAGCATATTGAACCCTATTCATGTTTTGACTGTGGAGTTTATTTTTGGCTATGGAGTACTTTAGATGCATCCAGCCTATTTAAACAAGGTCTGCAATTAATATACTTTATCATCATAGCAAATAATTCTTTAGCCAGGCCAGTGAAATATATCTAATCCTTTAAAATACAAGTATTTCATTGATTGCTGTTTATGATAAAAATGTGTTTAGCCATTAAAAGGCACATAAAAATCTCCATAAACTGTCATTTAATTTGACTATTAAAGATAGTATTTTCTTCTACAAAACTGACACAATTTTTCTTTGAAGAATGATGAAAGTAAGAGGAGAACAAAGCAGTAATAGAACATTTTATTTGCATTATTGATGTGTTTGATAATGGAAGCTAAACAGAAATTTTAGTTTAGAAGGTATAATTTTGTTTCCTACAGGGCAAGAATAACAAGTTTTCGTAACAATTAATAGCATTATTATTTTTCGTTATTGCAATAAGCTTGCTGTTTTCTGATATGTAAGCCCCTATATGTAAACTTGATACTGTGGTCATAATTTATTGCCAGGTGTGCATGTAGGTGTTTTCTTTTTATGAATTACCTTCTCTAAAAGTAAAAAACAAAATAATAATCCCAATATCAAACCCCATACTCGAGATCTACGGAGTGCTGCATATGTTGCTTTCTCATATATATTCTGAGTGACTTTTAAATTTCTGAGCTCTACAAGCATTTGCTGTATTGAAGCATTTTATAGAAGTTACAGTAACTAGATTTACATGCCAGGTCTTTGAATTGTTGAATACTTATTTATGCATTATATACACACAACATTTGCAGAGGTTTAATGCACAATGACTTTTCATTTCTATTGCGCATAATCTAGTTTAGCTTTTCCAGAGATTTAGTTAGCAATTATGTTTAAAGGACTGATGTTAACATTTCTGAAACTTTATAATTTAATTAGTTGTCAGATTATCAAAAGGCATTGAGTTTGTGATAGACGTTTAAATAAATGCAAAGTATATAGTCATGTTGATGGCTGTTATAACTATATTCTTTGCTTAAATTTGTACCTTCAGCTAGTCTCTTGCTAGATGACTTTTGTACATTCTAGTTTTCATCTTCATTTTAAAAAGATGAGGGGGGAAAAAAAGCAAACTGCTACTCTAAAACTATTTCTTTTGATTGGTGTAACATGCCATAACAATCACATTAGATATCTAACAAAAAGATATAAGAAACCTTCTTTCCTTGTTTCTGCTCTTATTGAATTTTTATTAAATTGCTATAATTTTCCAGTGAACAGGTTCATCTACATCAAATGGATTTTCAGTCATGCATAAAAATCTAAAAGAGTTGTTTATGATTTTCAAAAGCATTATCTTTAACTGTATAAAGGCCTGTGACATCTGGAGAAAATATTAGAAGTTACTTACAGGGTGATCCCTCTGCAGATCGTTCCACATTCTCTGCTTAATTTCAGCAGCTACTTCAGGGTTTGTCTTTTCTAGTTTGGTTAAAATTTTGTTCACGTGGTTCCTGGTGACCTGCAGAAGGCTCTCCATAGTAGTCCAGAGCTCATCAGGTTTGGAGAGATCCAGTACCAGAACTACAGCAAATGACCTATTAAATAGGCATTATTTGAGCACATATTTAGTGCACCAGGCAATCAGCATTTTCATACGAAACCATACCTGTAGTACAAATGTGAACATGTAACTTCTAAGATAGAGTTAAATGTGACGGCAAAGCAAGATGCCTTTTAGGGATATTCTGCACTCTGAAGAAACTTTTCCCTCGTCTCTTGTTCAGAACTATTATTTTGGCAACTTTCCATCATGCATTGTTTTTGGGGACTATCTTCAAACCAATAAAATATGCAAATATCCTCAGCCCGTGTAGCTCCTTCTTCCTGTATGACTGAGGATTTCTGCTGTCATGTATCCCTGCCATCTCCTAAGTCTACAACCCCAGACCAAGCAATGTTAGCCAATGGCTAGCATCTTTCCTTACTATTACCTGTATTGGAAAGTTCCCTACTTTCATTATTCTTTTCTAATATGAAATGAAAAAAGCCTGGTTAAGGACTCTGTTCTGTGTCATGGATTGTGACAGTTTGTTGGAACCTCGAATGGGTGCATGAGAAAAGTCTTCTGCATGAGAAAAGATAAATGGAAGATATCATCGTACTCATGACCTCCTTAGCTACTACCAGACTTTCAAAGGTGGACTGTTGATGAGAAGTGTTTCACATCTCTTTCTAGGTCCTCTCTTTCTAAAACCCTGCCTCTCAAAACACCAGCTGCATTAAAGTGCAACTGTAAAGATCACTGCAAATGCAGTAATCTGAATGGATGCCATCATTCTATCACATTCCAGCTTGACTTAAAAAGGGGGATTCCAGACAAGAGTTATTACAAAAGCTACGAAGAAACAGAGTGTTCAATTTCATTTTAAAATGCTGTGGGGAAAAAAATCGTGTGAAAAGTCTCTTGATGAAACTAGATATAGTTTATGGAACTTTTAAATAAGCAAACTGCTTCACTACAGTAATGAGAAAATCAGCAAAAAGCACTTCGATTTAAGTTGAAATGGTAGAATTTTTACTAGCACATTAAAATATTGCCTTGTGAACAGAAGTGAATTGTTTTTACAGAACATTGCTATCCCACCAAAGAATCTTAATACTGTCCACATCAGAAAATCCCTTATCAGTAAAAAAGGAAGAAAAGACTGATGGAGGTAGAGCTCAATTAATTTAATATAATCAAGGGTTATTATGAAAGTATTAAGTATGAAAAATTATACTTAATTTTTTCTCTCCCAAGCTCTTCTGGAAACAAAGAGCTTCACATGCTGTAAGTGTTTTATTTTTATTCCTTCTGTCTTAGTCTCTCAGCAAATAATGGTATTATCTCAGTAGTCAAAACAGTAGCAAATGTATCTGATAAAAATGATATCCCTCCTTTTTCTCCCCCACAGAAGTTAAAGCCCAATACCAATGAAATAGAGCAATATATCATAATACAAAACTTATCTTTTGATCCTTTTCTCCCCTTTAAACTCTTATCCTCCCTAACCAAAAAACCCCATAAAAAGCACCCCCTATCACCTTGTCATTTCTTCATGCAACTTTTCATGCATTTCTTCTTCTTCTGCTATCCATTACTTTAATGGATTTTTCTCACTACATTCTCTTAATTTTATCTAAATTCCTGTTTCCTTTTGTTTTCAAATAATTTGAGTATCTTTAGTTCCTCTTGGAAACATCATCTCTCTGTTGGGAAATGACCTTCTCATTAAAAGGCCATTTCCCAAAAATCCTGAGATTTTTTTGGTCACAATTTTTGGCTTGTTTTTCACCCTAAAATACCTGTCACAGAAAGAGCATCTATGTTTGCACACAGAAGTAGGAAGCAAGATTTTACTTTTCAAATGTCCTCAAGTCTGTTTTCTTGCTCTTTCACTGAACATAAAGATACTATGTCTTCTCTTTTTCTGTGTTTCTTGTTCTATCTTCGTAAGGCCAACCTAGTTCCTCCACATTACTGCTTTGTTTTATTGAGATTACTTAGAACTTGTTTATTTAGGAGAGAAGCATGAAAAGGAAGACCAAAGCAAANAAAAAAATTTTTCAAAAAAAAAAAAAAAAAAAAGGTCTAGAGATTTACTAAGGTTTGAAGAAAAGCTCAAATTAACTCTGGAATTGTAATATTTATACTTACCTTATGTTGTGGCTAGTGATTGGTACTCGAATGAGTTCCACTAACGAGGTTCCACCACCTAGTTCCCAAAAATGAGCTACATCCTTAGGCTGCAAAAGAGTTTCCTTATGTTATTTTTAGATGTATGTATATATTTAAAGATATGGTAAATTATACTTTATACTCACTGCATTGTGTCTCCTTGCCCTTCTTCCAAAAGTATATTCCAAGGCTAATGTTGGCTTTGGAGACTCTTCCCTAAAGGAAAAGTAACTTAATTTTGTCAAGATTCTCTAAATAAAGGAACTTAATTCTACGGTTCCTAAATTGTATTTGTCAGTCAGTTCAGAATTTGGCTTAGAGACAGCAGTACAGAGAGGACGCTTTTAGACAGGAGGTGTCAGGTACTGAAGACAGGAGAAGCAGCAGCACCAGCCCAAAGAAATGGGTCATTTCAGCTGACACTGGAGAAGGACTGAAAGGGTCACCTGACACGGTGTAATGAAGGGAAGGGAAATAAGTTCATCCCTAGGTGACCAACCAGTCACAGAACACACCTGCATACACATATTAAGAATTATCACACAATGTGACTGTTTATGTCGGATTCTAATCTACAGCTGAAAACTGCTTTAAAATATTTAAAACATACCTCTCAAGGCACCTCAGTATAATAGTGGTCTTCCCCTGGAAATAAAAAACAAAGGAGAACTCTACTTTAAAGCATAAAGTTGTATCACTAAGTAAAATTCATTTGACATTCCAATAATAAAGTACCAGAAAACTGCAAATGCATGTAACTGTTTGCAGCCTTATAGTGGAAACTTAAGTTCAACTTTCAATCAGAATCAAGTTACACTACCATTATTATAAGTATAAACCAAGAGATATGACAAATACGGTAATAGAAACAGTGCACTTAAATGAGACATTAGTGACCCATCAGACCAACTCTTTAAACTTTTAAATAGTTTTTAATTATTAATAACACATTTATGTAACATGTGGTTTCCGCTGCAATTAATTATTACTGTTGATATGGAAACAAAAAGATTGCTTAAAATACAAGTAAACATACAGAAAAACATGCCTTTACTAGGTTAAAGTGCAGCCACTGAGTACCGTGCTACACCAAAGGGGCTAGCACTTCTTCACTTCTATCCTTTCCTATCTCAAAAATCTGTGAATTTCTGGTAAATCTGGAAAGTCATTTTCTCTGGAAAAGGTATTTTGTAAATTGCTGATTAAGAGATTGCTCTAACACCGATCCTTCTAAAAGAAAAATTGTATTCTTGAAAAATATGATTCATTTTGTCAAAAAGGCAGATATTTCCTTATTAACTTGCAAATAAATACTAACAGAAGAAAAATATGGAATTACCAGTGACCAAGTTATGGGACAAGGAGTTAAAACAACCTTAGGCATCTCAAATAATGAGTCTGCACTCAGTGATAAGGTATATTCAAATAGGTCTGACGTAATCAGACACAATTCACTGCAGCATGTCAAGGCCTCTATCTACAACAGATCTGGTATCAATGCACTTAAGCTGGATTCCTACCAGTTAAGGTTTAAACCTTTACAAGGGGAAATAATTAAAAGAGAGTAACATGATTTCTGGCAGTTACTCTAAAAAAAATAATGAAGCCATACCTCAAAAAATTAGCACATCACTGATAACCCTAACCATAATTTGAATTCACACTCTGGAATGTCTGCTCTTTGTAGAATGAGACCATGAGACATTACGTCTTTAAAATTAAGTGAGCCTTAACTTCTGGAAAAAATGAATTATTTTCCCTGACACAAATTATGTTTGAAAAGTGTAGAATTATAGGGTGTTTTGGTTTACCCCGTTTTTGTTTCCCATAAATAATATTGTCTTTTCCCAAACTTCCCCTGGCTTGACATTGTCATCATCAGGGTTTTCTCTCTTCTCCACTTCAGCTATAGCAAGATCCCATAAAATATCACTAGTTGGAAGAAAACAAAGTAAGAAGAGAATAATTAGAGAAAACACACACCATAGACCATAATTCCTGAAAATATCTAAATTAAGGTTAGTGTGGTGTAGATTATTATTATTATTTCGCATCACTTGCTCTCTGCTTGTCGAAGTACTTCTAACCAAACCAGCTGAAGCGACATTGCTCGGGTAACCCCAGCAGCCACTTGTGGCACACACTGAGCACGTACCAGCTGTGCAGCGGGAAGCTTCGCTTGCAGCACATTTAATCACAGAATCCATTAGGTGGGAAAAGACCCCTGAGATCATCGAGTCCAACCTGCGACCCAACGCCACCAGACCGAATGCCACGTCCAGGCTTTCCTTACACACCTCCAGGGCCGGTCACTCCACCACTTCCCCGGGCAGCCCACTGCAGTACTACACCTTTAGAAGTGTTGTGGCGTGTCAGGCTTTCCGCAGGACCCTGCGGGAGGCTGCCAGCCTTTAGAGCCGGCAGCTCCAGGCCGCCGGCAGCGGAGGAGCCGGGCACGGCTCGGTGGGCTCGGGAGGGCTCCGATCTGCGCTCGGTGTCCCGGGAAGCTGCTGCTCGGGGCAGCGAGGGCTCCCCGTGCTCAGGTTCGCCCGTGGTCACCTGCAGACCACATTTAAGTGGGGTATCTTACAGAAGCACCGGACAACGGCCAGGCGTGCCCCGCCTGCCCTCGGCCCCGCTCGCTTTAGGGGTAGAGGCCGGAACGGCCCGTTTTAAGCCCTTCTTCCCTCCCCCCTCCCTCTTCCAGGCTGTCCTCTCCGGCCGGCGGCCCCTTCCCCCCAGAGCAGCGGGAGCGATACCCCATCACCAGCCCGGGCAGGGCTCCCGGTACCTGGCCTTGGGCATCGCGGCGCGGGGCGCGGGCCCGGCTGCCCGTGGCCATGGGAACGGCGCGGGGCACGCCGGGAGCTGTAGTTCCGGTGTC